>WEIT01017850.1:372500-402795 GCA_013389985.1 Dryoscopus gambensis
CTCTGCAGCGCGCGGTGGGTGACAGGTGGCTGCGGGGGCCGTGCCAGTGCTGCGGGCTTCGGGGTGCCCCGCTGTGTGAGGGGGCAGCTGGCGTCTGCAGGCCGAGAGGGAGATGGCGGCCGCAGGGATGTCTCTCTAATTGCTGGCGGCAGCAGCAGGCCCCAGTCCCTTGTCCTGGGTGAATAGTCCTTGGAAAATCCAGAGCTTTCCCTGTACTCCCGTGCCACGGGTGCGTGAGGATCTGATTCACCATAGGAATAGCTAAGCTAGTGCTGTGCTGCAGGGAGTGCAAAACTTGCATGCAAATTTCCCTTCTGGTTTCTTGTTAGCAAGAGCTGAAGTGCAGCCAGAGCTCCGCTTCAGAGGGAAGGGACGTGGTAAGTGATCCTGTTCTGCAGTAGGGAAATAGGGAGTTATTGGCTGTCCTACTAGTTAGCAAAGGGAGAAGGGTTGAGAAGAGAGTGAGGGTGGACTGGTAACCTGTTCTGGACCACGATCCTCACTTCACGCTGCTTGGGGTTGGGGTTTATGTGGTCTCTTTCCTCTTGTCTGCCAGGAACAGCAGCCCAGTTGGACAGATGATTTACCATCCTGCCATCTCTCTGGGGTGGGATCAGCTCCAAACCGTTCCTACAGTGCAGATGGCAAGGGGACAGAGGGTCACCCCTTGGAAGATAACTGGTTAAAATTCAGGTAAGTGGGTTGCACCTGGGACACTGACTCCTGCTGGCACAAGACCAGGTAAAAGGTATTTAGTTTGTGCCCCAGGACTTGGAAGAAGAGGGTGGGGCCTGAGCAGTCAAGAAGTGTCTCTGGCAACTTGCTACTTGTATCTGTGTCTCGCAGACATCTGTGACCTTTTTGCTTCTACCCTCTTGGCAGGAGTGAGAACAACTGCTACCTCTATGGTGTCTTCAATGGTTATGATGGCAACCGAGTCACCAACTTCGTGGGTCAGAGGCTCTCTGCAGAATTGCTGCTGGGCCAGCTTCATGCAGATCATAGCGATGCTGACGTGCGTCGAGTTCTGCTGCAGGTAAAGAAGCTCTGAGTGGGAGCAGCTCCTGCTTCTCGCACTACCCACCTCCTCTTTGCCATCAGGGGAGCAGCATCTGGTTTCTGTGGGGGTTGGAAACATCTGGTGGTTGCAGTTGCACTCATCCTGAGCATCTGTAGTGCTTTGTTTCACTCCCGCCTCATACCCATCTGTCCCCTGGCTCCGTCAGCACAGTGCTGAGAGCTCTCCAGGAAGCCGCAGCCAGTCTTCACTGGACATGTAGGAACAAGTCAGCCTGTGAGGGAGATGACAGTGAGTGAAGGGGAGAAGTTAATGTGTGGGGAGATGGATTTGTGAGTGCACTTTCTTGAGTGACAGGATCAACACACAAGATCAGATAGGTCTCTGACATTGCTGTGAATGTAATTTTTATGGTGCTGTCTTCTGTTTTGAGTGGTTGCAGATTGTTTTTACAAGCTGTTAACTAGTTGTGCTGAAACAATTGTTTCAGTGTGCTGTAGTGATCCTTGAATGTCTGTATGTGCAGCGATCATCCACTCTTACAAGCGGGTCTTAGACAGGTGAGGATGGGCAGCCCCAGACGTCTGTAAGCATTGGATAAGAGTTTAGTTTCTCTTTATGGCCTCTTTTAGGCTTTTGATGTGGTGGAAAGAAGTTTCCTGGAGTCCATTGATGATGCCTTGGCGGAGAAGGCCAGCCTGCAGTCTCAGCTACCAGAGGTAATGTAACCTTAAGAGCAGAGCTTGCTGGAGGTCCCGCCTTCCAGATTGCGGGAGGAGGTTTGGGCATATTAGTTTGATCCAAGGGAGGCTGTAAGTGAAAGTTACTTCTCAGTGGTTCTCTTCTGGAAGCTTGCATGAAGTGAAGCAATTGCCTTGGTCCATTTCCCAGAGTTCCCACTGTTCATACTGGCACTGCTTAGACCTATCACTGGTTATCTGAATAAGGAACTGAGTGTATCACAGAGAGGAGTTTAGCCTGTACGTGTGACTCTTCAAGGACAAAGCCATGCAGATGAGAGGCAAGGCCTCAAATTTGCATGGCATTTGGGTAGATATGGGCTCTGTTCTTCAGGTGTACTGGACTGTCCTCTCCAGAACCATATCAAAGTTGTGTCATTCGCTCGGATTGAACAAAAAAATTATATGTCTTCTACAGGCATGACACAAAGCATGTCAAGATGAGTCGCCTCCCTACAGAATTTTTATTCCAGCTGTGATTTCTGTGTTGTGGACTGTGTGCTTAAGCTTCTCCCTCATTTTGGCTTCCAGGGTGTCCCTCACCACCAGCTCCCTTCTCAGTACCAGAAGATTGTGGAGAGATTGAAGGTTGTAGAGCAGGAGATCTCTGGAGGAGCCATGGCTATTGTGGCTGTCGTTCTCAACAACAAGCTCTACATCGCCAATGTCGGTGAGTTGGTGTTTGTCAGTGGCTCCGTCTCAGCATTCCTGAGGATGGCAGGGGCTCTAGGAAGTAAAAGAAATTTGAGTGTGGGGGACAGTTTCTTTGGTCTGTGGCCAAACAGTGATATGCTTGCTACTTGTACAAGCACTTGAAATCAGCCTGGCTCTTTGTCCCAATCAGATGTTGGCTGATGTGGTGTGTATGGCCAAAAAATAGAGGGAAAACAGGTTGAGAGGAGTAGTGCAGGTTCACCGAGAAACAGAGAACTTTCTTGGGAGGTACCGGCTCAGGTCTGGATGGAGAGCTGCCTAGCAGACCCACTATGCTGCTAGCAAGGTTACATTTTGGAGATCATGATGAGACAGTACATGAGCCTTTCTCTTCTTTTCTGTCTTTATTCCTCTCTCTGTTCCTTTTCCCTTTGGATATGTTCTCCCTGTTAACGGCAGAGCTATCTGGTGCCTCATCTCGCTGCTCCCACTGCAGGTACCAACCGGGCACTGCTATGCAAGTCCACGGTGGATGGGCTGCAGGTGACTCAGCTCAACGTGGACCATACAACAGAGAATGAGGATGAACTTTTTCGCTTCTCTCAGCTGGGTGAGTATTTGGGTTTCGTGTTTTTAGCTGAGAACATCGCATGACTGTTTATCTGGGGCACCAAGAATGGCTCAAGCCACAGGAACAATAAATAACCACAAAAAGAAGCTTACTGTGTTTTCAGATGACAAGTTCAGTGCCTTCTTTTTGTGCCTTTCTAGCCATTCTGGGGCTACAGAGTGAGTAAGCTCATCTCACTGACCCAGCAGAAAACTGTGCTTTTGTTTCAAGTTTTGAGTGTTAGTTTTGTGTCCAGCTGCCAAACTGGCATTGATTTACCCTCCAGCTGTTGCTGTAGTCGATAGGAAGGCAGGAGTGGAAGCACAGAGCCAGAGGGTAGAAGTAAAGCAGACAGTGTATGACGGCTCCTGTGGAGGCAAACCACAGTTACTCTGCTTTAAGTTCTGTGTGATGCCTCACCCTCAGGATGGTACATTTCAATATGCCTTTGTACAAGCTGCTGCTGAAAAAAAGCAGCTTCACTTCAGACAGAGCCAGGCCAAGCACTGGCATTTACTGCTCTCGCATCAGTAACTGCTGAACTCCTAAAGCTGACATTTTGCTTTAGGCAATTTCTCTTTTCCTTTACAGTGTTTGACATGTTTTCTTTCTTGGTCTAGAGCTAACCCAGACCACTTGTGTGATTGCTAGTACCAAATTCTTCTTACTGAGATACTTGGGTCCTGGACCTTTATTCTGGTAGACCTAAGGTGGCATTCTTCATTAGATTCACCTGGCAGATAGGTTCTTATCACGTGAGGCTGTTGATGTGGTAATTTCTCCTGCTAGGTCTCGTTGTATTCTATTTCTCTTTCATTCCCACTTCTACTCCTACTCCTGCACTAGGGATATGTGCTGTGAAACAGAAGACTGAATACAAGGATCCAGGGAAAGAGACTTTTTAACTGCTTTTTTACTACCAAAAATGCAGAATTTAGCTGCAGTCCATAGAAGAAGAGGGATCTGTTAGATGTACCAACCTTAACTTGGTGCAGCACTGGCGCTCCTGCCTACAGTCCCAGCAGAAGGAAGATCCTGTGGAACAAGGGTGTGCACAGGCTGTTCTGGGGGCCCAAGGGAGGTTGTTGTTGGGCTAGGTTGAAGCACAGAGACAAGAGGTAGTGGGGATAGCAGTTGTCATGATGGTGCCTGTGCCACCCCTGTCTTGGAGGAAGGGTGGGAGAGGTCTTGTGCTTTTGTGGTTCTTCAGTCAGCACATCACAGCTTGTTCGGTGCCCTGGGAGAGTTGCTGTGATTTAGACATGACCCCTCTGGCGTCCTGTGAGCCTCCCTGTGTTTGTGTCTGTCGACGGCGTGTACCCTCCTGCCAGGAGCTGGCAAATGAGCCAGGCCATTTTGATGAGTCAGCTGTGGTCTGCAGCAGATGGAGGACTTGTGTCTTACTGCTGGGGTAGGTGTGGAGCCATCTGTGCAGCGAGGCTTGGTTTGACTCAAAGGGAGAATTTCAGCTGGACCCCTGCCTTCACCTTGTACTGAGGACAGTCATCCCTAGATAAAATTTCAATGCTTTCTGGCTGATAGCTCTAGGTATAATGAGGAAAAGGAGGTTGCCAGAACAGACCAGGTAAGTGGCTCATCTGCTCCAAGTCCTGACTCAAATAGTAGCAGCACTCAGATGGTCCCTGTTAGAACTTGCTTCAAGATGGGATTGCTTCCTAGCCCCTGCCAGAGGTATATCCCCATGAGTTTATTTAAATAAATACTTGTTTGATCATTGTTCTTTTAGGAGTAACCCGCATCAATTTGAGCACTTGAGCAAATTCAGTGCCTCTTGTAGATAGTTCTCCTTTTCTCAGAATCACAGCATGGATAAGGTTGGAAGGGACCACAGACCCTCATCTGGTCCAAGCTCCTGCTCAAGGAGGGTCATCCCTGAGCGTGTTCTTCAGGTTCTTGAATATCTCCATTGAGGGAGACTCCACAACCTCTCTCTGCAGCCTAATGTATTACTGGAATTGCCATGTGGAGCTTAGGAGCAGGTGTCAATTACAGGTGGAAGAAAAAGCAGAATCCTTCACATATGTTTTCCTCATTCCTGCCTTCTCCTCCCATCACACAGTCCAGAGCTGACAGGTGCAGACGTTCCCCTGCCTTTTCGGCAAATGCCTGTGCACCCAGAGCAGCTGCTGCTGGTGGCTGTGGAGCAGGATGTGCGCTTTGTCTCAGGGCCAGCTGTTGCACTCAGAGTATGCCTGTTGGGCTGTGTGTGTCTCCCTCCTTCTCTCTCCTTGCCAGCTTGGAACTAATGGAAAGGTGTCCCTTGGAACACAGCAAACCGCTATTCTTTTTCTCCCTGTTTAGATGATTCTGATGATGTTTAGATGTTCCTGATGATTCTTTGGTGTCTCGTTTTGTCTTACAGTTCTGTGTAGCTGTGGATATTGTTTTTCTCAGAGGAAGTTCTGCAAGTTTCACAAAGTTAATGAAACATTTTTGGTTTTCAATCTGGCAGGCTTGGATGCAGGGAAAATAAAACAAGTGGGAACTATTCGTGGGCAGGAAAGCACTCGGCGCATCGGAGATTACAAAGTCAAATACGGCTATACTGATATTGAACTGCTCAGGTCAGAAAAAGTCAACTTTGGGGTTTCAAGCCCTCCTTTCCTTTGTGATGGCTCCATTCTCACCTACTATGTCACCATTAAATGCTAAATTACCATCTCTTTCCAGTGCTGCTAAATCTAAGCCTATCATAGCAGAGCCTGAAATCCACGGAGGGCACTCTCTGGATGGGGTGACGGGATTCTTGGTGCTCATGTCAGAAGGGCTCTACAAAGCGCTGGAGGCAGCTCATGGGCCTGGGCAAGCCAACCAGGTGAGCCTGCTCACAAGGGAAACATTCCCATGGCTATTGACTCACTCCAGCGGTGTCAGCTGCTCTCGTACAGGCTGTCCTCCTTATCTGTCCTGTCAGTGCGGGCCAGGCTGAATGCCTGTGCCACCCCATTCCAGTCTAATAATATGGGAGCTGCGTTGCCAAGCCAGTTCTTCTAGGCAGCTGCCTGTCCCTTAGGAGTAGCCCATTAAAGGAAGTGAGATGACTCAAGGCACAAAGGCACATTATCAGCTGGTAAGCATCACAGTCAGAGTTGCCATAAAAACTCTTAGATCAGATGGCAGGAAAAGGTTTCCTCCAAAATCTCCTAGAAATCTTTCCTCTGGTGATTTTTTTTTCCCCTTCTCTGCTCAGGAAATTGCAGCCATGATAGCCACAGAGTTTGCCAAGCAGACGTCACTGGACGCTGTGGCACAAGCAGTAGTGGACCGGGTTAAGCGCATTCACTGTGACACTTTTGCCAGTGGTGGGGAGCGGTCCAAGTTCTGTCCCCGTCACGAAGACATGACGCTGCTTGTGAGGAATTTTGGGTACCCCCTGGGTGAGATGAGCCAGCCCACGCTGACACCGACGCAAGGTGTGTTGGGGAGAGAATGAAACGAAATGGGGGGGAGGAAGATAAGCTCTCTTGATTGATCCAGCACTCACCTCACATCGGGAGAGGAGGTAGTTGGTGTAGAAGGAATTTTCTTATTAAGCAGATGATGGGCTTTTGAGATGTGGAATCTGTGACAATTTGACAGGATACAGTAAAGCATCAAAGGCACTTTGATACAAATTCTTGGGGTTTTTTGCTGCTGTGCTGCACCCCCAGTTGCTCATGCCTGAACTGCATTTTATAACTTCTGTTTTCTCCCTTTTCAGGAGGTCGTGTCTACCCAGTCTCTGTGCCATATTCCAGCTCCCAAAGCACAAGCAAGACAAGTGTCACGCTGTCTCTTGTCATGCCTTCTCAAGGCCAGATGGTCAATGGTGCCCACAGCAGCTCAACTCTGGATGAAGCCACCCCCACCCTTACTAAGTAAAGTCCTGCTCTCTTGCTACCCAGTTTTCCCTGCACCTCACACTGTATAAAGCAGAGACAGCTGTCAGTTACCTGTCAGTCATTCCCTTATCTGGAATGTGCTCCCCCCCCCCGCTAACAGTATTGACAGCCAGCATAATATGTTAGCTGGAAAGCAACTGTGTGAGGAGTGGGAATGAGTGAAGCAACAGCTTTGAAGCCAGCCCTGGTGACACGCCTTGGGAGCAGCATCTGCTGCTGTTTGTGGAGGGCATTCTGGCAGTGAGCCGCCCTTCTCTTTGGATCTCATGTGCCAAGTGTGTTGGGTGCTGTGCACAGAGGGAGTGTGGGTGCCCTTCATTTTAGTAAGAAGGAGGGACTGTGTGGATCACCTGTAAAGCTCTTGGAGAGGCTGTGCTGCTGAAGCTGATTTGCTTACAGGCAGAGCCCAGGAAAAAAAAAACGTGGATAAAGCTTAGAACTGGGTCCTCTTTGGATCCACTCTGCAGGATCATACTAGTTAGTGGCTGTGGTTTAGGTTGAGCCCTTGGCACAGGGTGGTGTGTACACACTGCACAGTGAAGAAGTGCTGTGAGTATTGTGCTCTGTAGCTCCAGAAACAATGAGGCTGACGCACTAGAGCTGCTTTGGCTGCAGCACAGGTCACGCAAGAATAGCTTTCCTTGCTGCCAGACTCTTCCCGTAAAGCTCGTACTGTTCTGGGTATGGGGAGGCCGGCAGAGTGCATGCCTGTTTTCTTGTGCTTCCTCTCTGTTCCTCAGATGCCTGGTTGTACTTAAGGCCTTACAGTTAATGTGAATCAGATACCTTTGGTATTTGTCAATTCCAATCAGTTCTCAACACTTGTAGTGCTCTCAAAGAGCAAGTGACTGCAACTTTTTACCTGTCTGCTAGGATAGCTTGGTCTGTGAAGAAACTGGTGCTTGTTCTGGTGCTTTTCTTGTCCAATGTGTCAGGTAGAGTAGAATAAAGATGCTTATGTTCTCTATTTCCCTCCTTAGCCAAAGCCCAACTGTGACGCTGCAGTCAACCAATACTCACACGCAGAGCAGCAGCTCGAGTTCAGATGGAGGTCTCTTCCGCTCCCGGCCCACCCACTCGCTCCAGCCAGATGAGGATGGGCGTGTGGAGCCTTACGTGGATTTTGCAGAGTTTTACCGGCTTTGGAACATGGACCATGGCGAGCAGGGAGCACTGACTGTGTCCTAACACGTATCTGCCTCCTGCGGACACCTTGTGCTCGGCTGCGTGAGCAAAGACTGAGGCAAGAGTGAGAGTGTTCCACTGAGGGCTGCGTTCTGCCCAGAGATAACTCCTCTCCAGGATGTGCTGGACACTGGGCAGGGGATCTTGTGCACTACACCCATGTTGCCTGTGCCATGCTCCCAATCCTGACCAGCCCTCAGAAGCCCTGTGAATAGGGGAAGGGGTCTTGAATGCAACCCTCACTGCAGGTTTTTGCAAAGAAAGGTGCAGAGAGGGCTCCTTGTGGATGATGCGGGAGTCGGGCCCGTACGAAGGCTGCGTGTGTGCGCGTGTGTAGGTGTACACGTGTGTGCCTGTGTGTGTGTGTGAGTGCTGTCATAATGTTTCCACAACTCAGTTCATAATGCTGTGATTCCAGTGTTCAACTCCATAGAAGATACCTCTATTTTGCAGAATAAATAACTTATAGCTACAGTCACTGGCACCTGTGTGGCTTGTTCTCTTCCTTACAATGTCGTGTGTGGGTGTGACAGCTCCTCCTGGTGAAACCTTCTATTCCTCCAGAACAGAGGCTTTTGCACCTTGCAGCAGGAAAGCTTCTGCTGAAAAGGTGACCTGAAGCCTTGCAGGTGACTTAAAAGCATAAGTTCTTTGTTTACTTATTTGTTGAGCTTTGGCACTGAATTATGGCTTAGAGTCAAACCATAAATACAGGTTATTGTTTTTTGTAAGTAAAATGCATGTTGTTTCCCTTAATGTAGGCCGTCTGGAAAGTTGTAGAGGGCAGGTGGAGTTTGTAATGAAGTTTTCCTGTGCCGGCACCTGGTGGTGCACCGCAGGAAGTTGTTGTTGTGGTGCCTTGAAGATGCAGATAAGCACCCTCATGTCAGGTGTGCAGCGACGAGAGGAGGGGTCCTGCTGGCTGCACACCGGGCTGAGCCAGGCCTGGCCTTGCTGGCCGAGGCGTCGGGATCACGGCGGTCTTCCCCTTCAGTTCAGATTTCTGACGGCAGGCGGCAAGCGAGGCTCTTCCCTCCCTGCTCCGGGCCGTCCCCTCAGCCTTCCTCGCTCCCTGCGAGCCTTTCCCCAGCAAACACGGGAGGCCTCGGGGGTGACTCGCACCACCTGGTACCTCTGGGGAGTTGTGATGGGGCACCAGGCAAAACCAGGAGAGGGCTAGAGAGGATTAGAGGAGAAGGGGCAAGAGGAAGAACTGGCCGGCGTCCCTTCCTGCGTTTATTTTTGCATCCAGGCTTGTCACTTTAGGAAGAAGGGGAATGGGAGGAGATTAGGATGATTCAGCAGGGGATGCTGTAGTTACGGCCAGTGTGCAGCCAAGCCCTGATGTGTGCAGGTTTGAGTCACTTGTGGCATGCCAGCCTGGAAAGTAGGAGAGGAGGATTTATGCTTTTGGATAAATTAAATAGCACTGAGTGCCCAGAGGCAAGACCTGAGTTCACTGAGAAATATGTGGGCAGGATCAGAGCGGTGAGAAATGCCCGTTTCCTCGGAAGGCACAGCAGGGATCCCTCGTGGGTGGGGGGGTGGGTGGCTCTCTGCCTGTGCCATCTCCAAGTGCCCCTGGCACGGCTTTGCCCTGCGGCATTCCTTGTGCTGCTGGACTGCCTGCAGAAGCTTGTGTTTCCCTGCCCCCCTGTAGTTCCCAGGCAGGCTGGGTGTGCTGGACGTGCCAGCACAGGCACCTCCTGTCGAGACCCTTCCAGCCCTGCCAGGGAGGTGACGTTCTGTGGCGTGGAGGCAAAGGCAGCAGAGCTGCGGGAGGTTTGGTGTCTTGTCCCCAAGACTGAACCAGGCAGGGGCTGGCAGTTCCTCAACCCTGTCCTCTGCCCTGCAAGGAGCAGAGAGTTCAGGTACCTGAGCCCAGCCTGGCCTTGCTGTCCAGGGCTGCTCCAAAATGTTATTTGACCTGGGGGTCCTATCCTATAGATTGTTGCGTGGCTATTTAACAGGACAGTGTGATCCTGGTATGGACTAAAATGGACTTGAAAAGGTTTTGTCCTATTCTATGTTCCCTAACCTGGCACAGATTTCAATAGCTGTATAAACAAGTTTTTCTTGCTTATTCCCCCATCCCATTTATCTCTGGTATTTGTGAACTTATACCAAAAACTGTTCCAATGGGAAATATTCCAGCAAGTGGATGCTCCAGATAAAAGTTTAAGAATTGCCAACACACTTATATAAAGCAGATCACGCAAAACAAACTGATCCTTAGGCATCATTACCAGTTTAGGAAGTACAAAAAAATAAAGTGGTTAGGAGCGCGTGGATCACACTAAGCTGTGCCTGTACAGCCACTGGGAAAAGGATGAGGAAAGTAGGTTTTCTGTGCATGCTCTGTAAGCCATGGCTTAGGAGTCCAGGTCAAAGGAACAGGCTGAACATTGTGTACAGGGGCAGGAGGCTCATGAGCCAATATTGGTATTTAATATTGTCCTCAGCAAGCAAGGGGAAGATGCAGGTTGTAACAACAGTGGAGAAACCTCCTCTCCCCTGCCCCTTTAAAATGAAGGAGTGGCTGGAGGAGGACAGAACCAGAGAGATCTCTAGAAACAAGAGCAAGGGCCTTTTTGCAGTGTAGTGAAATTGAAAACCACTAGAAATGTAAAGACCTAGACAGAGAAAAACAGTGCAGCTAGCTATGCTTCACAGGACTGCTGGAGAGAAGCTGGCAACTTAAGATCTGAATATGGAGGATGTTTGTCTTAAGACAGCTAATATTTTTCAAGATCTATCCCCCTGCAAGACGAGGGTAGAAATGAGAAGTCCTATCCCTAGAATGAGGGTAGCGGGAATACTTTGCATGTCCCTGAGCTCTGAGGTCACTGGCTGAGGGTCACTGCAGGTGCTCAGGCCAGTGAGACAGGCTGGGAGAAGGTTATCACCTTAGCAGGTGGAAATGCCTGTATGGGAGACAGGAGGTGCCACATTGTCTGTTCCATTCCTAATTTTCTGTCCTTCCTTGCTTCTCCTCTGCTGAGAAATCTTTCCAGCAGCTCAGTAGCCCCCAGTGGAGGGGGCTTGGGGGATGTCAGTAAGACACCTGTGCTGGCAGCTGCCTGCCCCTCCTGCCCCCCCATACATCTCATGCTCCCAGGACAAACATAGGGGGCTCTGCAGCACTGGGAAAGGGTGGTTGTGTCCACCCTGGCCTGGGGTGGAATAAGCCATCAGAGGGAGACATGAAAAGTCTTGAACTGCCTTGTGGTCTGACAGTCAGGAAATGGAGGGCACTTTGGATGCCACCTTAAACGGAGGTTCTCAGCATCTCTGGTGCTGAAGGATCACCAGGGACTTTTTTATTTTAAGCTCTCCATTAACTGAACAGAACACCCATTTATAACAAAATCTTTAAATAGCAGAGGATAGCCGGGAAGGGTCATGGCCAGCAGTTAGTGCTCGGCTCCAGTACATGTCCTGTGGGTAAGTCACACAGGCCTTGGGTTTTCTTCAGCAGCTGAGGCATCAGCTGAAGCTAAGACAGGCTGGTTTGTTCCCATTCACTTTGTTGCTTTTGTCACACCTGAACTTTCCAAAAGGGAAGAGGCACGTGGTGAACGAGTGCCACTTGATGCCACCAATGCTCGCTGGATCACACGAGAGTAATGCAGCATCCTCAACCAGAGTCCCTGCTCCCTCAGCCACCATGCTCTGAAGAGGAAGGAATGTGTTCCCCTCCCCTCCCCTGTCCTCTCTTTTTTTCTCCACCACATTAAGGCTTTTAGTGTTAGGAGATCAAAGAGTTTGTGGCACCACTGAAAAAATGCCACAATTGGCCTGGTGTCTTCTCAGGCTGGAGATAGCCACAGCTGAATGGTGAATCTGTCTAAAAGATATAAATATCATTTAATTGGATAGCTAATAGATAGTTGTTTATACAAAATAATCTGATTTTTCCTTCCTCAGAATGTCTGAGGAAGGGCTTTAGAATAATCCTGTACAGTTCATTACTCAAGTGACTCGCCTTTCTCCAGTGAAGAGCATCTCTGGCATCCTAAAATGTCCATGCCATTTACGTGAGTTGTAAATAAACCCCCAGGGATGGGTTAGGTATTTTAAATCCTATAGCTCTTTCTGTAAGCACAGGAATGCTACTCGGAGCATTCTGGCAAAAATTCAGCACGAGTACTTATATTCTGCCAACTCAAATCCCCTCCTGGAGTTTCAAATGGATACGATATTTATCTTCACTTCCCGTCTTAGCTATTGTGTGTTGTCACTGTAGGTTGCTAAACAACTGCTGTCTCATCGGTGGCTGCATTTTGCTGGCGAATAAAGTGAGCCCCATGTGCGTATGAACCATAAAGCTATTCGGAGCCCTTGCATAAGAACCCCAAGATACGTGTAAGCTGTTAATATTTATTATGTGGAGCTGAGAACATCACTGAAGATGGAGGGATTAGAGTAACTGAGTTCAGGCTGGTGAACAGCCAGACAGAATGAAAGAGAAAACAGATGCCCTGAAGGAATAAGAGCAAAATGCATGAGGAATTTTCTGCATGCAGGATTAGACTCCAGTGGAGCATGGAAAGAAAAAAGCTGGGAATGCTCCAGAGAGACAGGGCAGATAGGACGGATGCAGCATTATGGCTTCTTGCTCAGAGGTGAATCTCCCCCTCTATGTTTCCCCCAAACAAGCATCAGTTCACCCATGGGCTCACTGGGCTGCAAACAGCAGGAGCCCTGTGAGAAGGGACGAGGTGTTTCCAAGGCATGTGAAAGAGGATTCAATCTTCTGGGATGAGCAATGCTTGGCCATTGGCCCTCTCGCTGCTCCGTGTTTCAAGAGTCTTCTAAGCGGTTTTCTCTTCTTGCCTCATCTCTCAAAAACAGCATGACCTAGAAACTCTGCATTTCTTCTGCTTGTTTTGCCTGAGCTGGGCAAAGAGCTTTTCTCTTCCTTGCAAAAAGCAGTTGATGGTGGAGAGCAACACCAGGCCCTTTCTGCAGAACAAGGTCCTCAGTGAACCAGCTGCTTTGATGCCCAAAGGACTGGTAACAAGGAAAGCCAAGACTTAGAGAGCAAAAGGTTCTGGAAGGGTAGACAACCGCACATTTCCCACTTCAGAAGTTACAGAAATGCTCCTGCGCAAAACCCTTGTGGTTACCATGGCACTAAGGTGACCATCAGCCACCAAAATGTCTTGGGAAGCCACTGCGGTTTGTTTCCAAAAGCAGCCACAAGCCCAGTCATCCAAAACTGAGGTTCCTTGAGGTAGTTGGGCATTTCTTGACCCACGACTCAGAGAGTTCCCAACCAAAGTGAAAATGGGCAAAGGCGGCAGCCTCCAGCCTCTGAGTTGGTTGCTTTGGAAAATTCAGGACTCCTTTCAAAGTAGTGGGATCAAAGCTGAGCTATTAGTGGTTTCATGCCTCGGAGATTCGGAAAGTCCCTCACTCCAGTGGCTCCAACAGCAGCTGGCATTGAAGCACAACAGGTAGCTGCTCTTGTCTGTCTGTGCGCTCTGGGCCCCTCCTGCCCTTGTTGGTGCCCGAGCCCCCGATGCCTGTCCTGGCTGCAAATCTGCTCAGCAAAATGGCCAAAGCCCAGGTTCATCCATGACCTCTGAGGCAGCCAGGCAGGGTCCTGCTCACAGAGCCAGGGAGAGGGTTATCCCATGCACACAGGTAGTGCACAAGGGGAGGGGAGAGCCCCAGGGCCTTGTCTCCATCAAATCTCCAGACCCACTGTGCAACTTCTGTGCAAGGGCCACTAGCCACCCGCACCAGGAAAGGGTCACCTCTGTGTTAGTTTTAGGCAAAGTAGAGCAAACTGGCTGGGCCACCCAGTCTAGCCTTGGCTAAAGGTTTGTTGTGGGTGCTGCTGTAGGGTGGGTGTGAGGGCAGAAACAGAAACTCATCTCTGAATGGACTTTCTGGGCGCTGCTCATCAGTTCAGCGTGGAGGATGGCCTCAATCCTGCAAACACTTGCTGTGTAAGGAGGGAAGTGGCTCATCCCTCTCTTTGAAGCAAGGAACATACAGAGAAGCAGCTTCAGAGCTCATGACTAAAACACAGATCTTAAATGCAAATAAGAGTCAGGCACTAAGGCAAAATAGGTTTTGATATGAATTCTTCATCCAAATAGTTCAATAATTTACAAACTCCCCACCCCTTAATCCAAGTGCATTCTGCAGCCAACTCTGCTTTTCCTTATTATTCCTGTCATTAGCTCTTCCTGGATTTCTCAGCTGCTGCATTGAGGAATAACCAAAATAGCTCCACAAGGGACTCCTTGGAGATCTGAAGGCTTGAAACAACAACAGCAAAGTAACAACAAAAAAAAAAGGCTAGATGGGAAATGGAAAAGGTGAGGAGACAAAACCAACAGGCAGTCAATAAAAGCTTTCAGAGAAGAGATAAGAGCAACAAAACACGGAATGGCTTACTGCTTGCTAAAGGTGGGAATATGAAAAGAGCTTTTGCAAACGTCTGTAGGGGGAAAGAAATTAGAGGAGAAGTGTATCCATTAGTAAATGAGTGTGTGAGTGTATTATTCATGGCTGCAAGTATCTGAACTGCAAAAGTGCAGTATTTTTGTTTCTATCTGCCTTTAGCGGCAAATTTAAGAATTTTGGATAGCAAGGATGTAATTAAGACCTAATAAAGCAGCTTGTGCCAGCTGCAGCAAGCAAGGAACGTGGCAGCCTACCTCCTAAACTCCACAGGGCTGTTCACCTGGATGAAATGGCTCTGTGTTTACAGAACTGCAGATCGATTCATCATGAAAAAAACCCAAAGAGACAGAGCACCTTGGCAGAAATAAGGTACAATATTCAATGATTTAGCTGAGGCACATATTAGCTGGTGCTCTTCACCATGGGACTTCATTTCTGGTACATCACCGAGGTCCTGCAGCTGTTTGGCACCAAGGGACCCTTGCTGTGATCTCCTTGACCCCTGGCAGTGCCTCTTGGAGGGGTGCAAGAGGACTACGCCGTGCCTGGAAGCAAGGTGGGCGGCCAAACGTGCCTGCAGCCTGCAGCTGCCATTGCCAACCCCACCACGAAGCCGCTGTTAATTGTTATGCTTGGCACCTCCAGACAGCCTGGCTACATCTGGTCGGCCGCCTGCCAAGCGTGCGAGCGGATGCGTTGTTCTGGGGAGACACGTTGTCGTGCTAATGGTCTTATGTGGAGCTTTAAGTAGGCTGGGGACCTGAGGCTCTCCAAGCAGGAGAAGCATTTCACTCTTCTCTAATTAGACCAATTTCTCGAACCGGAGCACTGGAGCAGGGCTGTGATTCCTGGAGAAATGGATGGCCCCGTGGGCTGTTTGCCAAACTGGCTGTGAACTTTGCAGGACCCCCCATGCAGGGAAGCTGGGAGTCACGCTGCTGCACCGAGCCTTTTGCCACAGCCTCTCCCACACTTCACTGCCAGATGGACACGTGCTGGTTTTGTTGTTCTCAGGGCAGCCAAACCCCTTGACACAAACCAAAACACGTGGTGAACATGACAGTGCTGGGTTGATGGTTGGACTTGATCTTGGAAGTATTTTCCATCCTAAACAATTCTATGATTCTGTGACAGGGGAGGGATGTGAGGTTTAAGGGTTAGTAAGGTTCTGCATCCACTGGGAAAACCAACTTGGTGCCCAGTAGCACAAAAACAAGGGTAGTTTCCAGAATAAGAGCAGCCACAGCTAATGGAGATCAAGGCATGAGAGAAGATTATGTTGTAACAAACTTTGCTTGAGAGGTGGCTGGTGTTTATTGAACCACAGGTGGGTGGCAGCTTTGACAGGAAGTTTCAGCAGGGAATATCAGTATTTCTGTTTCTGAAAAAGAGAATGAAAATTGACAAGGCTATAAATACAGCTATGTGAAAGCACGCTGCCTGGAGGACCCGGGCTGCGATGATAAATGACTGCTGAGTGCTATTTAGGGCACAGAGGCCTAAGGAAGTGCCAGCGAACTAAATATCCAGTCAAGCCTTGGCATCTTCACTAATGAGTTCAGAGGAGGATGGCAAAGGGAGCTGCTCCAGGCTCCCAACTTATCCGGTGCTGATGAAGTCCCTGTGGTGGAAAATAGCTCTGAGAGGCATGAACTGCAGCAGTGTCACAGTAGAAACACTCCCAGGCAGCAACGCTGCGGTTGTGGAGGCCTCATTAGAAGGCATGTTCACCAAACCATGTTAAGCAGATCATCTGGGGTGGGGACATGGCAGGAAGGTAGCACAAAAGGAGGTTCTGGCATGTGGACTTGGTGGGGACAACCGACTGACACATCAGGAAAATATAATGGGCATCGAAACCAAAAGGGTTTGGTGTGACACACCATGTCAGAGAACCTCTAGAGGGAAAGCCCTGTGGAGCTGAGATGTCCAAGCATCCTGATCTGCTGATTTCTCCATGCCCACATCAGTGCCTCCACTTATTTTTCCTGGCATGATCAGAAAAAACAAGTCACACAACAGTTTTCAGATCGGAATGATTCCCTGGCCGAACACCAATGAAATTCTGACTTTTTATTCCTGCCTGGTATGTAAACACATTTCAAAGGACTTCAGCAGCCGAGAAGGAATCTCTGCTCTGAGCCAGCTCCTGTGAGCTAGGAGCAGTGGCCATGCTCCCTGGGCACCGGCTATTCTGTGGGAAGGTGTCACCCCTGATCTGTGGGGAAGAAAGGAAGGAAGTGGCTCCAGAGTTTGCTGTTTGAACTTGCCTTGGACTACTGACATTGCAGCTCTGTTGCTGGTGGGCTGAACTCTGCAGTGTCCCCATCCTCCAGCCTACCCCCAGGCTGCCCTTCGGCTCTTTTGGAGGAGCCAGAGGAAACCAGGTCGAGGAGCTGATCTGGATTAAAAAATAACCCAGGGGAAAAAAGAAATTTAAAAAAAGAAGGATTTTTTCAGTCAGATCAGTTCCCCAGCTGGGCTTGGCGAATGGACTCACGTACAGCTGAGCTGCTTGCGGCACTCGGTTTTGGAGCCATTCCCACCGTGGGGGTTGTGCAGTGGATGGCAACTGCAGAAGTGCATGGGGCCTGGGAAACATCAGCAAGATGCAGCAAACTCCGCCCGGCCTTGCTGAGCTGGTACCTCACAGGGACTGCTCACATGAGGGGGCAGAGCAACATACACATTTCTGAGGACTGGGGAAATTGAAGAGGAGCCAGCACAGGTGATGGCAGGGTGATGATGTGGGCAAAACTGGCTTTTGCTACCATGAGGGTAAGAAAGGGCTGAAGAGAGGAGGGTAGAGAGGGGTAGTGCTGGCATAGAAAGCTGAGGAGGGACTGAGTGACTGCGCTGTGCTGCTTGTCCTGGTCCTGGCCACTTGTAGTGTTGGCCAAGGTGCCCTGAGCTTCCTCCCATCAAACAGCTCCCAGAGCTGGCTCTTGCCCAGCAGACAGGGAGGGCTGCAATATGCTAGCACAGACATGGGAGGTTGAGGACTATAAAATGGATTTAGTCCCTTTCTAATGGCTGAGATCTGAGAAAAGGTTTGCAGAGCACCCCATCAGTGGCAGAAATCTCTGTTTCTGCAGAGTTAAGGACAGGGCTCCCCAGTCTCCAGAACTCAGCTGCCATGTGCAGAGATGTGCAGCAATGTCTTGCTCCTCCCCAGCTCCCTTGCTCTCCTCTCGAATCCCCAAATACCTCTAGTTTATCACTCCAGCAGCAGTGGCATTCCCACAAGGGAGCAGGCACCATTGCTGGCTAACCGAGGCATGTCAGAGAGGCATTCTCACTCCCCCCTGTTCCGGCTACACTGAGCACACAGGCTGCCTGGAAATGAGAGAGACCAGGGGAGATCAGCCCCCTGGGGAGTGTATCCTCCCCATAGCTCCCAGGGAGGATCCACAACACGGATAGAGTCAATTCTCCATTATCCGCAGCACAGGGAAGGCAGCTCATGAGGAGCTGGCAGGAAGATGGAGGAGCTGAAGGGATACAGCAGAGCTTGCTCTGTGTTTACTCAAAGTGTCTAAACCACGAGGCCAAACCATTTCTTTATGGCCTGGTTGATGTGCAGCATTTTGACCACGGTGACCGCTGCTAGAGGGAGACCAGACACCCTCAGAAAGGCACCAGGACAAACCCCCTGCCGTTCCTCCTACGCCGGGGCAAAAGGCCGCCACAGCCTTGCGGGAGCAGCACTGCCGCACACAAAAGCGTGGTGCAAAAGCACGAGGACACAAGTGTCAGCAAAAGGAAACCGCACTTGGAGAACTGCTCTCGGCTGTTTTGCAGGAGCCTGAGCCTTTGTGCATGTCCTGCCCCAGAACTGCACAGCTTATTCCCAAATACCTGTGTTGTGTTGTGCCGTGCCTGGCCACTGCACTGAGCAGACTACCTGAAGGCAGTAGAGGGTGATCAGTGTAAGGGGGTATGTGGATGGAGTGAAATAGTCAAAAAACACCACCATGACCAACAACAGTAACACAGATCTTGCTAATTTAACTAAGCCCCTAAATTCATTCACTGATCCATCATGCCTTGATTAGAGATTGGCTAGAAGATGTTTGTTTTAGACGATACACAGGGAAACTCCTGTGCTTCTGAGGAGGCTCTGCTGTGTATCACGCCCAGGTGTTCAAACACATGAATTAGATTGCTTAATATTCTCGTGTTTGGTGAAAATAATACCAGCTTCTTTCCCACTTGTGTTCTGCTCTTCCAGCCTCTGAGGTGCCTCAGGTAGTTTATCCAGGTGGTTCTTTGCAACCCCCAGGGCTCAGAGGCTCTCAGAAAAGCAAAAGAGGCTCAGCAGAGGGGATGCAGCCAACAGACATCATCTTCTCACCCTTCTTCCCGCCTCATCAATTTCCCCCATCCCACTGACGCTAAATGCAACTTCACCAGGCCTGAGCTTGTTCTGTCCTTAAGGCATCTGTGGTATTTTGGACATATACATGTTCCTCCCACCCTCCAGCTCCTGAAACCCATCTAAGGGGCTGAGGAGGGGGCTGCAGCTGCCACCAGCAGTAGCTCCCACAGCTGCTACTTGACCTCAGGTGGGTGAGAGCTTCCCCTCATCACCAGCACATCTACTCAGACTTGGCTGTGAGCAACGAGCTTCCCACGAGCAATCCGGCAGCCCTGGGGAACTCAAACTAAAACTGAACCATAGAACATCCCTCTGCATCCCCACCAGCTGCAAGGGCTGGGGAAGACCTTTTTAAATAGAGTTCGTTGATCCCTCTTCAGTCTGGAGGAAAGCTCCACCAACATCTAAAAGCCGCCTGCTTTCACGTGCAAAGATTGTTCACTACAGGAAAAACAGGTTTAAATAAGTAAAAAGAAAAATAAAAGAGCACTTGAAAGGGAAATAGTTCTGCAAATTGAGACCCAAAGAATCCTGGAGGTATTTGATGCTTGAACGGCTGAATGAGATGCCATTCTGCAAGGCGAAGCATTCAGACTCATTTATTTATTTAAATTGGCATGGAGATGCTGCTCAAATTTGCTGCCTGCAGCCATCCATCAGCTGGGATCCAGCAGGCTGACAAAAGCACCTCAGGCACGGGGGGATGCAGAGCCCCCCTCGCTCACTGCCTGCCTCAGGAGGGATTTCTTCCATGAGGTGGGCATGGCAGCAAGGGTAGGTGAAGCAGGGGCAGCTTACCCTCCAGACCCCAGAAATGCACCACCCTCCACTCCAGCCATGGTTTCCCAAGTCAGATGCCATTGCACAGGTGGTTCTTGGGAGACCTATGGGGATGGGGTCATCCTTCGCTCCCCCCAGGCTGTGACACTTCTGATACCATGTCAGATGCTGTTGAAACAGCCCAGCAGCATGGAGAGCAATAATTCTCAGAGTGGTTTGGCCCTCAGCCAACAGTGTGTAAGCACAGCAGGGAAACCCAGCTCTGGGGCACCTGTGAGATGGAGCAGCCTGTGGCAAGTTTCCTCAAATTAATTTGGGAGTGGGAGTTAGCAAAAGGCAGGAGCAGCCTGTCAAACCAGTCCTTAGAGGTATTCCAGTGCTGGTAACACCTGTACCTGCCTGGACAAGCCAGCAGGCTCTGGGGTGGGATGCAGACCCCATGCGGCGATCCGAAACTCAGGCTGATGGTCTGCTTAGAGGGAGTGCACACAACTTGTACTACTGCTTTTTCCACCCTGTGGTAAGCAGGGACAGAGAAGTTTTGGCCCTGGCATGGGAGAAGAGCCAAGGGAAGAAGTCAATAACTCTCCTGAGAGCTCTCGTCTCCCAAGCACAAGGCGCCTCACAAGGCAGGAGGGCTCCCAACACCAACCCACAGATGGAAAAGGTGTTGGCTTTGAGGGGTGGGTCCTCCAAATACAGGATTCACTTTGGAGGTACCTTCTAGCCCCTCTCCTGCTCCGTGGCCCAAACAGAACTGCTGCAGTTGGTGGGGACAAATGACTGTCAGGGCAGGAGGCAGCAGGAAATGGGAATTCATTGCATGAGGTTTGACAAGTCCACATAGGACCAGACCACTTCAGTTTTGGCCACCAGCCTCTTCCTGGCCCCTCATGGCTTAGATGTATGAAACAACCCAAGGGTTACTGCAGCCTGTCAGGAATGATCCTAAAAAAGTTGGGCAGCTAGGAAAAAAGGGGAATTTTGTTTCCCATTACCAGCAGGACCTGAGCTCAGCTGCAGTCAGAGGAGAGGTTTGTTGCTTGAAGCTGGAAATAAAGGTGAGCTAAACCAAATCCAGGCTTTGTTTAACTGTGTTACACTCCTCTCTTTAGGGGTCTGTTGACATTGAACGTTGTTTTCCAGACTAGTGCCAGACATTTTGTGTGGACATGTTCCCAATGGTTTTCCAGATGAAGAGCTGTGATAAAAACCTGACCTATTATGTTGTAGGGCACTTCCTCTTCACCCTCACATATTCCAGGAATTAGATTTATTTGGGATATTTGCAGCTGTGAAGCAACAGCACCTGGTAAAACACCTCACAAATCAAAAAAGGAAACCCCCACAATTAAAATGCAGCTAAAGAAAACATGTGAAACCTGAGATATGGAACAAATCTCAGCTTGAATCATCTGGTTCCAAGACCTGCGTGGAGCCCATTGAGCTTGAGCTAATATCTATTCACAACATGCAAGAAGCAAAGACAAATAGGGATGGCCTGGAGCTAAAGTTACACGGCGCTGCATCCGGAGATGACAGCAGGCCCCTCTTCTCCTCGGACACCCGGTCAGGGCACCGACCCTGCACCGCCTTTACGTGCCTCTCTGGAGCTGGCACCATGCTCTCCTCGCACCTCAAAGCCCGTCTCCAGGCAGGGCAGGAACACCACGAATGGGAGCACACGGCCCTCTGCAAACTCAGGAGCTTTTTGGTGACAAGACCTCGGGCTTGGAAAATGCCCCGGTGTACTTTGGGCCCTGTGGCAGCCTGGCAGTGCTGGTGTGTGATGCACCCGGAGGGCAAGAGGTTGGGTGAAGTACTTTCTGTTGTCCTGACCCCCAGCTCATCCCCACCAGGGAGCTGTCTGGCAACACGGCAGCTCCTGGCCAGGTGTTTCTCCCACAGGACCTGGTCTGAGGGGCAACATGCAGCAGCCCCTTTCGTGCTCCTCCCATGGAGGTGCCCCAAAACACGACAGCTAATTGTGACGCCACATCCAGAAGGTGAGACGGAGCGAGCCCTGTGTAGCACTTGGAGCATGCAAACATACCAAAGCCTCCTTTGCAGCCCTAACTGACCCACAGGGATACATCAGCTGGCAGCTGCACCCTGACATAAAGCCGCTGCTTCGTCCCTCTCCCCTGGCCACGACAGCGCTGATCCGGGCCAACCACCCCACGTGAAGCTCTGCTTGCACTGGCATGGGCAGCATGAGCTGGGCAAGCAAAGGCTGGCCACGAAACGGTTGTGATTAACCTGAGCCACTTCGGCAAAACGGGTCACTGTCTGACCCAGTAATTTTGAAAGTGCCCAGGAGGAGGCCAAGCCTGCTTGCGAGGAGGCTGGTGGTGACAGCAAGTCGGGCTCAGTTACCTTTTAACCCTGCTCAGCTGCAGGCAGCTCAGATGCAATCAGATCTCTTTCAGTTCATTTCCTACCCAGGTCTTGTTTTGCTTTCCAAATTTTGTGTTTCTGGGCAGTTGGGAATCTGTCCTGGCCTGGATGATGAGCAAGCCTCCACTGAGGGCTCTGTGGGGCCGCGAGCCCTGGTGCAGGCAGGGACTGTGGGTCTCTGTGAGAGCGTGCCAGGCCAGGCCGAGTGCGCAGCTCGCGGCAGTGCAGCCACATTAGCCCTGCAATAAACCATCACCCCGAGCAGGGTTTAGTGGTTCAGCCAGATTAATGAGCCTGGGAGAGCCGATCTGGTTCATGCCTTACATGTGTGGTTCGCTCACTGCAGCCCGGGAGAGCACCACGATTAAGCCAATGCAGCCAAAATTTGCCAGCTAAGAGGCTGCAGGGTCAGAGTAGTCCTGCTGACAGTGGCTCCACGGGCTTTCCTGCCTGTGCCTGTCACCCCTCCCAAGACTGTTTAAAAGGTTCTCTCTGGGATGCTTTCATAAGCCTCTGTATCTCACAAGTATTTCAGGAAAGAGCAATAAAATGAGATGTAGACAGGACAGGCACACAAACAAAGAGCAAATGGCCGACGTGTTGTAGTTGCCAGCTCCAGACACAGACAAGGGCCCCCTCCTTGGGGGTACCCTTTGAAGGGAGGGCAGCTGTTGGATTTCCAGGATGTCACTGTGCTCCATGTCCCCATCTTTGCCAAGGGTGGAGGAGCTGTGAGTCAGTATGACCGAGGTGCAAGCAGGGGTGAGGCAAGCAGCCTGCCAGCACAGTGCGGGGCAGGCTGAGGTCTTCCTCATGTCCTGATTTTTGCCCCCCATGGGGCTGCCCTGGCTGCTCACTACTTGCAAGGGATGTTTTTTGGGTGCTGTAAGCACCTTCTGGTACCTGCATCCATTTCCCCTCTGCCAGTGGTGAAGGAGCTGTACCTTCAAGACAGCCCCACCCAACATTCATAACTTCTCTCCACAATGTTATCAAAGGCCTTATCAGTGCATGCAGCCGGCACTGGTTGCAATGAAATTGGTTTCAGGCCTGTCTTCTTTACGGTTCCCTGGCTGGACATGCTTGTATCAGTCACAGGGGCCAGGAAAATCAAGTCAGCCCCAGTCAAAGCACATTCAGTCAGTGGCAGTTTAACTCATTTGGCTGCAGATCCCATTGTGCATCTGCCTGTGTTGGGGATTGGACGGGGGAAAGTGAGGGGAACAGCAGCTGTTGTGCTTCCAGGGGAGGTTGGCCTCAATGTGAGCCAGCCTCACCAGGCACGGGGTTGTGCTTATCAGGGGCTGCAGTACTTCTGGCCCTACCCTCACCCCCTGCCCAAATCCACTTGCCGTGTCTCTGCATGGCTGGGTGGTCTAAAGTCCAGCCAGTGGCTTTTTGATAGACGTGTTCTCAACAAGACAAGAAAAGATGCTGAAAAAAGTGCCAAATCAAGGAAGCCTCAGATCAGCATCAAGGCCTAAGAGGGGAAGGCAAGGGAAAGCAGAAGGGATGGCTGGACTGGCGCCTCACTTGAGACCTTCAAGGCAAAGATGTGCTTTCAGAGAGGCTGTGGTAGAAACCACACCATGTTGGTTCATTCATTTCCATCAATGTTTCAAAGCCAACTATAGAAAACATTGTCTCAGGAGCAATTCCGCAAGTGTATGGGTAAGGCTATGGTTTAATGTGTTTCTCCTGTCTGTGATTTATGGGAGGAAGAGTCACAATTCAGAGGTGTTGGGGCCATCCCCAAGCAACAGGCAGCCAGAGAAAATCCATATAGGTTGAGGTGAGCCTACCTGGTCCTGACCAACAGCTCCAGCTCCCACAGAAAAGGCCCAGCGTACCTTCCTGGGTGCCCCAAGGTAAATCTCTCCTGCTGCTGGTGAATGCTTTAGGCCCCCACAGCATGCACGGAAGCGTTAACTGCTGCTTCACTGTAGCCACAGGAGCTAGCTTCCTGTGGTTTCTTGCACTGTTTTCCATCCATCTCTTCACCACTTATCTCACTCTGGTGCTGCCCAAGCCGCTCTTGGCATGCCCCTGGCTGCAAGCTGAGCACAACCGCTCAGCCAGCGGCTTTGCAGCCAAACAGTCGAGCTGCAGGTACAGGTGAGAGCTCTGCTATGGCTCGGGCTTCACATCATGGAGAGGGTGTGGGCTCTGGGATTTGGCCATGTCCAGTCTGACAGCACCTTCCTGCACTTCCCCAAGTTTCCTCCTTCAGCCCCAGAAGGTACTGACTGCATTAAACACTGAGATCAGCACCAGGCTCTGGGTCAGAGGCACATGGCACAACAGTGCTGTGGCACCAGGACTTTTCCTTCTCTGTGGGTGCTGGATATGGGCAGCATGAGACACACCAGGGGGCACCCCAGAAGCTGATGGAGGTGAAAATTCACCTGGAGTGAATGCAAACAGCAAAGTAAAACCCCTCCAGATTACAGCCACCAGACAAAAAACACCCCAGCATGCCATTTTCCTTCCTGCCCATGCTGGTAAAGTGACTCTGACACATATCTCAGTCTGCCCAAGCACATGGCTGCTGCTGCACTGGATGGGCCTCTGAAAGAAGGTGTTTGTCAGCATATCCCTGTCTTGGCTGTGGTTACTGCCTGGAACAATGCTGAGAGGGAATATGCCTAGAGGTACCATGACCAGTGAGTAACTTGACATGTAGGTGCTGGAATTCAGGTCTGTGGTGAGGATGAAGGATGGCAAGGCTGGAGAGAGCATACGATGGTCTGGTCTTCCCCCTCAGCACCTCCATGGGACCAGGACTTCCTTTTCTAATGGCACAGCTCCATTTTAGAGGATTTGGAAACTATACCCAAGTGGCAAATGAGAAAACCCCCTTTGTCCCTGCTTTCCCCATGGTACTTCTCAGCTCTCCTTTGGGAGCTCCCAGCAGGCCAGAACTGCAGCAAGGGGGGATAAGAGGAGCATGGGAGATGGGGAGGCAGCAGACCCAGAGAAGCATGGAGGTGGATCAGTTTATCCTGAGCCTGGTTTAGTGAGGAGAAACACAGAGTAAGTGCCCACACAATTGTGAACTGGGGACTGGAGAGGGGGGACAGGTGACAGCTGGGGGTGCTGTGTGTGGAGAGAGAAATGCAGTTCACTTTGCTCCAGGCTTTTTTCCCCCTCACGTTGTGACAATTATATTTGCAAAAGCAAATTAACACTCTTAAGTGTGAAGAGCAAAACTCAGCCTTGGGAAGGAGGGAAGGAGCAAACCGCCTCCCTCCAAGAGGTCATCTGCCTCTCCTCGACCGCAGCAACAGCTCCGTGTATCCCCAAGGCACCCAGCCATTCCTTTGGGGTACACATTGCTTCCAGCATGTTCCCAGAATCCTTCCACCCCATGTTGTTGCAAAATGCATAGAGATGTGTTCCTTTTGACTTCACCTTTGTTTTGTCCAGTTCTGAACACTGCAAAAAAAAAAAAAATCCTCTGGCTTGCTTATCTGGTTTCCAAGGCCAAGTGGTGATTACCTGTTGGCTCAAGTGTCCATCGCTGGGAGAGCTGGCAGTTACTGACCCCCTGCACTCCGGAGGGTGCAGGCTCACTCAAGCTCAAACACTGAAAGGAGCTAGAGAAATGAAGGCAGACAACATTCTCCTGTTCTGTTTGCTGCTGCTCCTGAGGGGAAGACACCAGAAAACACCCAGCCAGGCAGCATTTCTTCCCCAGGAAGGGTGTGCTGTCATTCTCAGAGCAGGTGATTCAGAACAGGAGCATGCAGTGACATCAGGATTCTCAGTGCCCTGAGCTGCTTATATGTGATTGCTGTTAAAACCTCCTCTGCCTTGCTGCAGAGATGCCTCTGAAACCACTTCTTCTTTTTTTTACTGACTACATGGTGGAGCTTTTTATCAGACTTATGTTGAAACATACTCAGTTGCTGCCAAACCAAATTTTTGCTTCACCTTTGCGACAAGCCACCGCTGACTTGGTATTACTTATATTTCTGTTGTTCTTAGAGGCAGCGGTGGAACCTCTGATACATCAAGTAGTCTAAAACTCTACCACAAAATATAGCTCCATGCTAAGGAGTTTGCAGGCTGGAGAGGCATTAGCAGGTACATGTGCTGTGAACTGGGCCTGTCAGGAAGCTGGTGGCAGTAGACACCCTTTGCCTCCATGCCCACTGCCGTCCTTTGCCCTCCCAGCTGCAGAAAGACTGGATTTTTCATGCTGCCCAGAATTGTTCCGCAGTAGGAGATGAGGAAGAAACTCAATCTCTTTGCCTTTAAGACTGCAAACTGAAAAATAGCCAAATGCTATTTGCATTTCAGCAAATAACCCAAGGAGCGGGGCTGCCAGAAACCCCTAAATGAGAGCAAACACTCCTTATCTGGCAAAGTTTTACGTTACTTAACACCAGTGCAGGTTTAAAGGCATTTGTTTGTTTCTGTTGCACACAAGGCATCTTTTCTGGGCGGATCCTGCTATGAGGGTTAGTCCCTGAGTATTTGTACCAGCGCTTGTTCATCTTCCCCCTTGCTCAACTACAGCCTGATTGCTGGAAACGGTGATTGCCAGTGACTGTAATTTTCTTCAGATACAAGGCCTCAGAGCACTCAACAAGGAGATAAATATCATTGTCTTATGCCGTTTGCCTTGTGACCGATAGAAATGTCACTTTGTTGTTTCCCTCCCTGCCACCAGCAGTGCAAAGTGAACAAGGGCATCGGATTTCAAGACTGGTTGGCTCAAAGGAGGACTTTGTTTGCAGAGTCTAGCTCCAAAGGGCATTAAAAGGACCCTAATTCCAAAGGGCGGGGTGGGGGGGGAAGACGTGACCTTTTGGTGATCTTCTGGAGAAAGGGCGACAGTGAAAGTTTGGCTCTGCCACCATTAACTCTGCTCTGTAACTCAGTGCGAAGGAGTTAACCCAACGTCAATGACTTGCACACAGAGAGACCAAGAATCGCTTATCAGCATTAACCACAGGGTGAAGACAACTTACATAATAGCAGCTGTGCACAGCCCCTTGGGTGTGAACCAAGTTCACTGAGAAGTGATGGAGAAGGGCCTTTCCATCCCCTGCCTTTGGCTGGCAGGTTGGAGCTACCAGCTCCGCTGGATTTGTAAAGCCCAACATATGCCTGACACCCTGCCTGGAGGCTCTTGCCCACACCACCCACTTTTGGCACTGCCCAAGAGGAAGAAAATAGGGCATCTCACAGATCACGGCCACCAAAATATGGGACAAAACCCATTTAGAACAATATTTTGTTTCAAAGCCTTGCACCTGGCAAGGCAGAAGCATAGAGTGGGGAGGTGCAAATTGTCACAGGACAGAGAGCACCACCTTGGCTTCAGATGCAAACACGAAAGTGTCTCAGTTAGTAAACAGGCTCAGCTGTGGCTGGCTGGTGTTTTATCTTGCTGCTTCCATCAGAATTCATTTGCATGCAGACGTTTGGATTTTTAGACCATTTAAGGTTAACTCACTGCAATATGTTAATCGGCTGTTTTCCCCGGAGGAGCAGCCAGCGGGGGCTAGGGAGCGTGGAGAGCAGAAGTTGCTCTTGCCAGCGGCAGGATGAACACCTCTGCTACATTCATGCCTGAGGTTGCTGCACGCCCAGGATATCCCTGCAGCGTTCTCAGCTACTTCCTGGCCTCACCAGCCCCACACATCGACCTGAGCTCAGTCCCTCCCTCTTGCCCCGGAGAGGGGCTGGAAGCATCACGTGCCATGCCAGAAGTGGTGTTTGGATGCCATGCAGCCCACAGGCACACATGAGCATTCTCCTCCCTCCTCTCTTCTCTCCTCTCTTTCGGCTCATCAGGGAGCTCATCTGAATTGTTTTGCTGTAAAATCCCTTCCTTGCTGCTGGGTTGGGTTGAAATTGGCCAGTGGATTCAAACCATATCGTGGGCGGCTGATAGACAGGCAGATAGACAACATGATTGTGAGAGCCTCATTTCTGTAAGGAATTGGGCTAAAACTGACTCCTTATCCCAAGGGAGCTTGTCCAGCATGCCTCAAACTGAAGTATGCAAAGCAGAGAGAAAACACTCCACAGACAGCAATGGTCAGGGGGCTAATTCAAGATCCACAGTCAATTTTCTGCCCTAGCACAACCTCTCTGTTTGGCTTGCAGCAAATCACATAACTTTTCTAATCCTCTGTTTATTTTATGTAAAACAGTGCCAGAGGTTTGGGGGTTTTACCTTTAGGAAAGGGGATGATGACTGAGTAAATTAGAAATCATGAGGTGCTTCAATACTACATCTAAGACTACAGACTCACTCTGGTGCCATCAAAGCATATAATACCATTAGTAAAAGTATATAAAACCCCCAACTTCTGTGTCTGGACCCACAAACCCAGAACCACATGGCTTTGGAAACCAGGTCTCGCTTGAGAAGAGGTACAGATGCAGCTGCACTGTTGTGAAGGAGATACCAGCATGCTGTTGCACCTGGCAGTGTACTAGCACACGCTGAAACAACAGCCTTCTGCATCATTCTGCTCTGGGATTAGCTCAGGAAAGAAGAGCAAAATCCTGTCTTTCCTCACACAAAGATTCAGAGGCGAAGCTAAAATCCCACATTCCCCTTCACGTTGTTGCATAGTGTAGCAGGGGGGCAGACACCTCAGGGAGGCTGCAGGAGCCTGTCTCTCTAGTTAGGAGTACCAAGTGTGGCAAACACTGTCACAAGACCGAGGAGCTGTGGTATTGCAGGATGTAATTCTACCTCCAGGTTTGTGGTCTGATGCTCTTGAATATTTGCAATCTCTGGGTGAGCCCATAAGCCTTCAGTTCTATCACAGTAACATGGAAAAGTGTTAGCTGTCTTCATATCACCCCAGGGGTAATATTTGAAGCAAAGGGATAATGTTTTATGAGGAAAGGAGGTCTGAAATAGTGATGTTTTCTTCCCGTTAGTGCCAACCATCCCTTCTGTGATGGGTGTTCGCTGGCTGGGAGAAATGAATTGGTGATGGCTGCCCATCCCTGATAGGATTTATACTCCCAGAGCTGAAATCACCCACACATGCAAGGCTAATGCCATTACTTGCCAGCCACCTCAAAAAAAACCCAAAAAACCAAAAAACAACAAAAAAAGAACGCAGTAATGGACTCAATGCAAGTCAAATCATGGCTGTCAAATTCTCACTAGGGATGTAGGAGCTGAGGACTCCCTTCAAGCCTAGTTCTCTGCTAGGGACCCATGACTGTCTTGAAGAGCATAGTCTTGTCAGAGAGTGACTTCATCATGAACACACAGAGATGGGGATGTTGTCTTCCCAGTGTGTTCCCACCAATATGATGTTGCTGTCATCGAGGTGGAGCCTTTCAGTGTCCTCAAGGACTTGTGCTGGTGCAGTATCGTGTCTGCCACAAAATGACCTCCCTCATGTCGTGAGAACTTCCCTTGCTGTATCGTTGTCTTCCTCCTCTGTCCTCATTCCTTTCCCTCAATACTTCTACAATACTCTAGAGGCAGTTCTGAGTCCAGCTGACCTCTGACTGCCTTTACTCATCCTTCTAGCTGAGTTTGCATCGGGGAAAATTCCCCTTCAATTATGCTGTCTATTCGCCTGAGCTCTGACACGTTCTCCATCTTGGTCTTAAAACTCAAAATTAGGGTGACTCTTTCCCGTGGAAACCCTCTCTGGTGCTGGCCAGGCAGGAGATCAGAGCGTAGGGCAGACTCTTGTGCATCCCCATTTGGAGGGAGCGGCAATTTGACAGAGCCACTTCTCACCTTCTCCCCAGCTCGCTGCCCAGCTCGCCCATATGATAAATAGAAAGTTGGGGAGGCGTTGGCACCGAGGCTTTGTTTTTAACGTGCTGTTTTTCCAAATTCCCATGAAATGTCGAGGAAGGGTGTACTCTGGTCCTGCTTCCTTTTGACCTTTTGCTCACTTGGCCGCAAGGGGTGAGGTCCCACGGTTGTGTTTCGGCATGTTTGTAGCGGTGCCGTTCAGCCAGGGGAGAGGGGGTGGTGGTGTAATGGTCTGGGCTTGGCTTTGTTTTCCTTTCCAAAGATGGGCCCAACGTGGAAGAAGGCAGGGAAAAGTTGAATTGAGAAAAGGCAGGTTTTGCGGTTAGGGTGCACGACCGGGAGTCAGCAGACGCAGGTTCTATTTCTGGCACCGCAGCAAAACTTCCTGATGTCGCTGGGCAAGGCAGCTCACGCATCCCCACCTCGCCTCGCCTCCCCCCCGCCAAACAACGAGCGCT
>WEIT01017850.1:403338-434349 GCA_013389985.1 Dryoscopus gambensis
CTCCCCCCGCCGCTGTCGCCACCTGCAAGTTGTGCATCGGCCCGGGGGTGCGGCGTCATCCCCTGCGCTGCCGGAGAGGCTTCCCCTGCCGAGCCCCCACCTTCGCGCTCCTTATTTATTTATATTACTGCTATTTTTTTATTCTCTCCCCCCCTCCTCCCCACGCCCCCCCCATAATCCCGGCATCCCCTGCTAGGGAGCATCGGCTGTGGGGAGGAGGGAGGTGATGCTGCCAGCCCCCTGCCCGCAGCGGAGGGCTCGCCGGGGATGGAGGCACCCTCCCTCCGGCCGGGGCACTGCAGCGAAGGCCCATCTGCTGCCCGGGCTCGGCTTGCGAGGAGGGCACGGGCTGGGGATGCGTGCCAAGCCTGCAGCAAGCGAGAAGGAGTAACAGGAGTGCGTGCGTGGGAGGGAAAACATCCATACAAATATATGTGTATCACCAAACGTCCCCTCTGCCCTGCTCTGTCTCCATGTCAGATGGCTGCAGTTCCCCCGTTCGGGGCTGGCTGCAGAGGGACGCGGGCACCCAAGTTCTCCCCGCTCGTGCGGGCTCTGGGCTTGTTTGTGGGCTGGAATAGCTGTATGTCCTGCCGGAGTGACACAGGCTGGTGTGGCTCAGTCCTTGCGAGAGTTTTGCTCCCTGGGCGAGTGGGACAAGGTTGATGGGGAACGCGGCATCTGCTGCAGCTCTAGACCTCCTCAGACAGCTCAGTAAGGGAGGGAGTGTGGCGCGGGATGGGGAGAGAGGCTTCTCTCAGTGCCTCAGCTCGTGGTTTTCCTTCGGGGATTTCCACATGCTGCGTTTCCTCGAGCTGAGCCTGGGTCGCTGGGAGCTCTGCCTGTTTCCCAGAAATAAAGCTAGGGTCTTGCACTTCTCCTTCGCACCCTAGGGCAGAGCTTGGGTCAAGAGCGTGCCTGCCCTGTCTCCAGCACATAGTGTGGGTGCTGAGCACCTCTCCTCCCATAGAACGAGCCTCCAGTTAATTCCAGGTGTCTCTTCTTGAGTGGGAAATTCAAGCCTGTGAAAGCACTCGGTGGCACCCCTGCTAACAAATATGACTGGAGTCACGAGGAACCCCCAAGCCTGTGCAAACTGAATTTCAAATTCCTGCCCACTCTTGCCCCTGTATCCCTCACCTTAGCAGGGTGTGAGTCAGCAGGAACTTTTCAGGTTCCATCCCCAAAGGGTGTTTCTTGTGCTCTGTGGGTCCCACCTGCAGCAGTGGTGTTTGAGTCCAGCTCATGCCTGTGACTTAGGAAGCACTTGCAAGTTCCTGTTGCTGCCAGCTTCTCAGAGGAGAGCAGAAATCAAGCAGGACCTACCATTCATTGCTTGACCCTGAGGCAAAGGAGAGACATCTCTGAGGGGAGGGAGGACTGTGGGTGTCCCTATGTTCCAGCAAACCCCCAGTTTCTAAAGCCCCCCCTAAACACAGCTGTAGCACCTGTGCTTGTTTCAGCCCCAGTAGCAGTGCTGGGAGCACGTCCTCCAAGCTGGACTGGGATGAGAGCAGTCCTTTGAGCTATTCCTGGGGAGTCTCCAGCCCCCCTGTAGCACTATGAAACAAGCATTGAATGAAAGCCATTGCAAACTGCAGAAGAGGAGTGACGCTGAGGCTCTTCTATTGCATGTCATAAAAGTCCCTCAAAGATTTATAGCTCCTTTACACCCTGAGGTGATTTTGCAGTAGTGGTAAGAAGTCGACTGCAAGGCATAGCATTCCTCCCTGCAAGGACTCAGTTATACCTGCATAGCTTGTTTATTAATGCCCTGGATATGGCGATTATATCCTTAGGAGAGGGGATGGATTCTGACTAGCTGCAGGTGTGCTTTCTTGCCCAGTTCCTAATTTGGTGGCCCAGCTGCCTGCCTTTCGGCTAGTATACCTTTGGTCCTAGGTGCTGCTGAGGCTCACCTCCACTGGAGGTGCCCAGAGTGGGGAGGGCTGTTTCCAAAGCAGGTTTGGGGGCTGAGCTGCCTACCTGCTTCCCTCCCTCCGTGCAGATGCTGGTGAGATTGGAAAAAGAGTTGCCTGGGTAGCACACAAGGGTTGTCTTAGCAAGAAGGTCAAGAAGAGCGGGTGGAAAATAGTGAGTGTACTTGCAGGAATGTTAGCTTCAGTGGATACTCACAACTGTGAATTTACCCAGAGTACTTGTGCCCCGAGACAGGGATGGCTGGTGTGGAGGCTTGCTGGGGCTGTACGGCGAGCACAGAGCCCACTGAACCTCAGCCGGGCACATGGCAGGCACAGACACTCGGTGTGCTTGCCTGAGGGGCGTACCTGTGAGGTTTGTGTGCTTGTGGGCTTCCCATGTGCCTTATGTTTACCTTTCTCCTCCTTCTCCCACGCGCAACTGGCTGAGTGCGGTGTGACACTGGGGCCTGCCAGATTGGTGTGACATGCTTACTGAATGTCTTTAAGGGGTGCTTGTGTGACAAACGGGGGTGGCTGCTTGCTGGGCGCATGTAGCAAGGCATGCGAGTCCTGCTGGATGCACTTACCATGGAACACAGGCACTTCTGTTGAGTTTGTGCCTGCAGTAAATGTGGAGCATGTAAGCAGTCATGGGTACGGCAGTCGTTCAGGGCAGTGCGCGTAGATGTTGTTTTGTGTGTTCAGTATGTGAAGGGCACCTTAGGATAGACAAGTTTCTCTCTGTCCCTCCGTTGCTTTGACCTGTCAGCAAGCAGAGATAAACTCTGTCTCGTGGCAGGGTTTCTAGCTGAGTTTTCAGCTTGCTGTGTCTGAGCTTCCTCCTCTTTTGAGAACAGCATCTTTGCTATCACAAATTGATGGCCCTACACCTCCCAGCCTGTGCGTTGGATCATAAAGGTGGAGGAAGGAAGTGGGGCAGTTTGGTGGTGAATAGATGGGGCAAGCTGGGCCAGCATTCATTCCTAAAGGCCAATTAAGTTTTAGGTGGGGTTAGTTGCTCTAAAATGAGCCCTTTGTACATTGTTGGAATCTGTGACCCAATCAGTGGGATGTAGCTGGAGGAGGTGGTGCCAACGAAGAACTGGTACAGCTGTCAGTAACTCTGGCAGAGAGGAAGGCAGAGGGCGTACTGACTGGCACAAGAGATGTCTTCATGACTTTAGGTCAGTGGAAGGTGCCTCAAAGGGCTGGTTCATGTTATCAGCCCCAGCTACAGAAGCAGAAGTGTGTGGGTAGTTGTGCCCACGTGTTTTCAGCTGCTGTCACCCCTCAGTTCTGCGCAAAAGGTCAGGCTGTGCTTCACTAGCGCAAAATGCCATCAGGACACTACAGTGAAACATTACAGTGGGGATGTGAAATTTGGGGAAGGGAGGCACACGGGGAAGTGCAACCTAAGGAGATGTGGGGAGTGTCTTAGGAATGCCTGCTGTTCCCCATCCTGGATGTTCTTGGAAAGGTGATGATGTATCTGCACTGCACGTGTGGACCATGCTGTTGGCTCAGTGATGCAGGCTGGCCTTGAGGGGCCAAGGCTGGCATCGCGGGCACCTCTGGGTTGGGTTTGGGGCGCTTTGATAGCATTAGGTGAGTGTCTTGCAAGGACTGGGCTGTGCCACAGCAACAGTGCTGGGTGGGTTGCTGAGACCAGCTGCTTGTCCCAGGGGCTGGGGCAGAGTTGCTGTCACAGAGCTGGTGAGTTCCCCCTTCTCCAGGGGAAGGTAAAGAGAAATGCTGTGTGCTGGAGTAGTGGTGTGGGACTTACAAAAGCACTCTATGCCTCCATCCCTGTGGAATAAACTCTGGCTGCATATCTCAGGAAGGCAGAAACATGATTTCTTTACCTTCTTTTTCTGACGTCTTTGTGTTCCTTGGCTTGCAGGCCCTTTACTTCCTGAAGCACAACAGGTACCTCCTGCTCTTCAGACTTCTGAACACCTGTAGCAGGGTGGGCATATTTTTGTGCTCAGAAACTTGCCCGGTAGAGCTGATAGGTAAAAGGGAGTACTGAGCTTTCATCAGGCAGGCTGAGGGAAGAAGCAGCATTGAGGGAGCTGGCTGCCTTACAAACAGGAAGGGCTTGTTCTAGAACTGTGATTTTGGAAGTGATTATTCCCTGCTTTAGGACAGCAAAAGTTATGTGAGCTGCTTGCTGTTGGGGCCTTGGCCTTTTGTACCGAGATAACCCCCCTAGCTGAATAGGCAGCTTGATGACCTCCGCTAAGGTTCCTTGTTTCCCCACCTAGGGGAGTGCCCAGGTCTGTGTCTAAGTAGGCTTTTTCCAAAACATCAGCTGTGGCTGTGGGGTATGGCTACACTGAGCTTTGCCAGCAGTCTTTTTCAGCCTGTAATGCACAAATTGCAAGCAGGAGGAAAGGTGAGGAGAGGTGGATGTGGCTGACCAGAAGGGAGAAAAGCAGAGAGGGCTTCTCCACTTTCTGAGGATCATCTGTATCTTGCATTTTGACAGAATTTCTCTCCAAGGACCTTGACGCAACCCATTAAGCTTCTTTCAATTAGGTAAGCCCTTACCCAGAGTAGAAAAGTCTCTCACATTTCCCACACAGGGAAACTGAGGCACGGAGCAAGGCTGTGCCGTACCCAGCGGCAAATGCAGGGGCTTGTCAGGGGAGCAGCAACCAAAGTGCCATGCTTCCTGTACTTGCTTTGCTGCTGGCTGTCTCGGAAATCCTGGAGAACAGCTGGGTGTGGGTGCTGGGCCAGGCGTTACCGATAACTTTCTAGTCGCTGCTTGGGTTCTGCGGCCCTTTTCACCACAGATATCTGCTCCTTCTTGATCTGCTGCCTAATCTATAATCCCAGCTCCCTGCTGCCTTTCTCTCAGTGTTGTTTTCCCCTCTCTATGTAAATCCATACAGGCTGGGCTAGGGCTAGCAGGCAGAATCAAATTCCATGATCCCTTCAAGCCTTTGGGGTAATTTTTATCTTGGGATATTGCTGCATGTCTCTTGCACGATGGCAAAGCTGCAGCAAGCAGATTTGGAGCACACCTGAAAGACTAATGCAAATTAGACCCGCTGCATAGCGGCTTCGCAGCTGTGGAACCTGTGATCTAAGCGCAGCTATCTGCTACGCCGGCTTTATCTGCCTTGGGATCCCCTGTCTTGGCGTGCGGATACTGGAACTGAACAGAAAGCCAGGGAGACAGCATGGCAGAGAGTCATGAAAGGGAGTCTCTCTCCTAGACGCTGAGCCCTTTAAGAAAGAAGGGGAAGGTAAGCTAGAGCCCTGAGATTTTAAGTGGGTTGTGCTGAGGCTGAAGAGAGGGCTACAGTAGTGCTTTCGGTTCCTCCTTCCTCTAACACAAATACCTCTAGCTGGGCAGCAGGAAAAAGGAGGAGGATGGAGGCCTGTGCAGGCCGAGCATATTGGGCATGGACAGATCTTGGAGACTGCAGCAGCTAGGAAAGGTAGGGTTTTGGAAGAAGGATTTGCCCATGTAGGAGCTGAGCGTGCGTGGTGCTCACTGTGTGTGAGGATGTTGTGTTTTCATGCAGCTTGTAGTGTGAGGGCTGGCTCTGAGGCAGAGCAAAGGGCAGGGTAAATGAGGAGAGTAGTGCCCTGGAGTGGTCAGTGTGAGCTGCTCTCTGTTGCTTAATGACCCCATTTCCAAGGGAAACTTTGGAAGCCGTGATATTCAGGGGAGCAGGATCTCCCGAAGGCAGAGGATTGGGGCAGCAGAACAGACCATGTTTTCTCTCTGCTTTCAGCTCAGCCTTCCCTGTACATTATTATAGCAATTAATACAATTATTAATATAGCAAAAGTGTTCCGCTCCAGAGTTGTTTTTGTTCCCTTTTCTCCTTCCCACCTGCCCCAGCAGTCCTTTCTTCCCTGCCTCACTGTGCCAGCGCTGTCCAGCTGCAGCTTTTGCCAGCTAATCCGATCCGTGGAGGCAAGACCGACTGAGCAGCCTTGCTTGAAGGGGACACGATTTTCTACATTTGCTCCTGGGGCCATGTGAGGTCTCTGGAGAAGAGGTGGGTTAAAGGAGCTGCTGTTTCCCATTTGCCCTGTGTCCCCAAATACCTCCTGTTGTGCCGTTGCTCGGTGCAAGCCTGGCTGTGAGCGAGTGGCCGATGTGCTCTCAGATATGTGCTATTGGCACAAAGCCTCTGTGGCCTCAGAATCCCCATCTAGCAGCAACTTCTGGAGGAAGGGTTGACCACACCTGCATTCAGCTTGGCCGGGGGGGGGGATGATGGGATTGCTTTTGCATAATTTAGCAGTTCTTGAATTATTTATAGTGCAGTTGTGCTCTGGAACAGAGTCTTCTCGCTTCCCGTGAGCACTGGGGGGGAGGGAAGGGGAGTTTGTCAGGCATCCAGGGTCTATCACTTAGTGATGAAGAAGTCCTGTGGGCTTCCTTTCTGCCCGTGTTTGTTTGCACATGGCTCTGTGCAGCTGAACTGCCCTGAAAATGCAGTTCTGGTTTCCGCATCACTCGGGTGTGTGATACTGCTGAGCGTCTCCATGGCTTGGGACTGGGCGAGAGGTTCCTGAGTTCAGAGCCTTGTCTTTGCACTAAAGAGACTGTGTCAAGCTGGAGACAGTGAATCTGGTGCTTGGATTTGGTCTCTGACTCAATTACAGTTTTGTGTTGTGGATTGGGGGCAGGGATCTTCAGGACTGTTCTCTAAAATATTTAGATGCTTGAAAGCATTTTTTTTTTCTTTCAAAGGCCCATTTTGTCTTGCCAAATTTTAGATTTGTCGTGACACGGTCTGTTGGACTTTACACAAGATCATCAGGACCTGAGGACTGGATAGATCTAGTGGTTGAGTAGCAGACTGTGCAGCTGAAATTCCCATCCCTTCTCAGTGATTAAACCCTGACGAGAAACCAACAGAGGGCAGAGGGGACTGGGGCAGTTTGTTACAGGCTCTTGCAGCAGTGGAACATCACGAAGATGAGCTGGGTAGCTCAGCTACGTATGGGCTTAACGCCGTTTGTCCCTGTGCCTAACTGTGGCAGGTTGCTGTACCACAGGTGGGCTGCCCTGCTTCTGCCCTGCTTGTCCTGTTGACTTCAGCATGACCACAGCTCCCCGCCTGCACTACGTGTCCTTCTTGTTTATTACAGATTTTCATAATGTGCTTACACATCAGTTGTCTTTCTCCTTTCCTTCCTTTTTGACCTCTTTGTGGCAGCTGACTTCTCAGAAACACAGTTCAATATAAATGTTTGTGTTACTGAAGGCCTGAAAGGGGAGGAAAATGGCTGAAGGTGGAGAAGGAAAGAAACTTGGCCTGTAATCAAGTGATTGTGGTAATAAACTGCTCTGTCTGTTGTGCAGTTGAGAAGAAATGCTCAGCTTCCCTGTTTTTATTTGCACAGTGTCCACTTGTGGCTTTTGCATTTGGGGCAGAGCTGGACAGGCAATCACTGTATGTTCCCTGGACAAGCTGTGCTGTCCCACCTTGCCCTGGCCTGGTTCTTGGGCTCTTCAGCCTGAAAAAACCCCATTCTTTCATTAAATAGTTTTACCTCTTGTCGGAGGCATCAGCAACTGGCTAAATGCAAAATTCCTCCTCATCCTGCTCAAGAAATAATGCAACCTAAAGGAAGAATGTGAAGACAAGTGGTCCCCAAATCTGTGTGATGTGTGGGGTGGCATTTGATTTCACTGATGAAGACAAACTTTTTCCCTCTTTCCCGGCAGAACTGCTCCCAGTTGTTTCTGCTTGGATTAATCTGGAGATCAGGGTACCGCATTGCTTAGTGAAAGGGAATGTTTGTGCAGAAGTAGTAAACATATTGTTGAGACCCAGGCCTGCTGCAATGCCTGTAAACAAGATCCAGTTGTCTGTGGGAGGCAGAAGAGAGATATATGTGACCCTGAGTTAAGTGCATTAGGAGGCTTTTGATTTCATTCTGGGAAACTGCCCCTTTTCGTGGTACCATATGCCTGCTACCGGCATAGAGCCGTGACTGCAGAATTGATTCGTGGGGATTTAATCCGAGGGGCTGCGATGCTGCAGTCGGAAGGATAACATAAGCAGGGGGTTGTCTCTGCAAGCCAGAGCCCCTGAGCTCATGCCCTTTGTCTACCCCAGAGGTGGGAGTCTGGGCTGACTTACTCCTGCCTTGGGGCAAGGCATTGAAGAGCTCTCTGCCTATCAGCACTTTCTTTCCGAAAATAATAACAAAGTGAAGTGGCAGCGGGGGATCCAGGCAGCACTGTGTCGAGGTCTGGCCTAAGTCTTGAAAGAGGAAATGAAGAACAAAGGCAGAAGAGACAAATAAATAAGGGTCTGTTCGTGGTCCAAGAAAAATTCCCATGGGCTTGTGTAACGTCCTCGGGAAGATGTGACACTCCCTGAGCTGGAGTTAGTTTTTGAGAAATGAAGGGAAAGAGGGGAAAAAGGCGAGAGAATGAGCAGCGGGGGTTGGGGAAGGGGAGGAGAGGAGGGAGAGACACCCTAGAGAAACCTCTCAGCATGGAGTCAGGTTTCTCCGGCTGTTCCTGGTGAAGAGGGGTTAATGCTCTTTGCATGGGATTGGCTGGTCACCAGACATTCAGAGTAGAGGGGCATCCGGGGGCTGCCAAGCAGGACCCCTGTGGCCTGAGAAGGAGGGGAGGAGGGGAAGGAAGAGGCTCTTCCAAACAGTAATAGATCGGCTACTGTGGGAAAGTGAGCACACTGCCAAACCCCAAGTAGTTGGTGATGGATGGGGGAGGAAAGAGGGTGGGGATGGAGGGCCAGCTCTTCTCCTGGCCACTAGGATCTTGATGCTATTCCATGGCCTCTCTTTATTTATTGTCTTCCTGGGGTTTAATTATGCCCCTCCTCAATCCATCCTGGAGAGCTTTTATCCTGGGGATGCACAAACAGCTGCCACCCGCTTCAAAAATAGCTGGAGTTAACGTGGTTTCTCCTGCCTGTGTGCGTCTGTGCACTTTGCCTATCACCATGGCATCAAGTGTTTCTTGCCTCCTTCCTCTTTTAAGTGCCTCGCTCCAGGCCCACAGGGCACCCACTTCACCATCCCCTGGGCGGTTCAACCTGTGTCTCCCTGTTGCTTGGGCTGTCACTCAGTCCCCAGGGATTCTCCTGCTTCCCTTTGCACAGGGTTTGTGTGCCTCATCTGGCGTGTCTGCCACGTGCTCTTCACCCATGGACCTGCAGGTCTGAGGATAATCTGGACTGTTCATCTTGGAGCTGTTCTCAGGATTTGTGGCTTGCACCCTCCTTGCTTGGCCTGCATGGAGTGCCTGCCAGGATCTGCACTGAAAGCAGTTACCTACTGCTGCTGGTTCTTCCACTTCCCTCCTTGAGATGTGCTCCTCCTCTGATGCTGCTGGGAAGAATTAGTGAGCCCATGGTGGTTGAATGGGGGCTTTGTTGGAGATTTGGTTAGATGAACAGCGCCTACAGTTCTGTAATTTTGAGTGTCTGAGGATGTATCTACATCTACATGTTTTGATCAGAAGTGAACTGGTGAAATAATTTAGAAAGTTTCTGCTGGTCAGCTGCTTGTTCCCATGCCTAGGCGTTTTCTTCAAGTTTATTTTTAACCCAGTTAGATCTGCTGCTGATATGGCTGTAAAAGCAGACTTCCATGTGATTGACAACTTGAATTCATCCAACTGACAACTGAGGGATGGGTAAGCTGTGATGGTGGTGAGTGAGGGGGGAGAACCTCTGACACAACAGCCTGTGTTGTCTCATGCCTCACTTGAAGTCTCTGAAAGCATGATTTGGTTTTGTCCTGGGACAACATGGTTTTGACCTGTCCCTCTCTGCAAGGCACCAAAACTAGCAGGGAGATCTTGCATACTTTCTTGATTACCCCACTGTCTGTCTGAGGACATCAACTGCTTTTATGTGTAGTGACTGACTGCTGTGCTGTCGGAGCAGTGAGCAGCAGCAGCCCCGTGCTTGTCTGGCAGAAGGGCCTTGCATCCTGGGTGAGTGCAATGAGCAACGCCTCAGCTCGCCCTCTGATGTCCAGAGAGGCCCAACCTCGGAGCCAAGTGGTGACGCGATCTCCAGGGCCATCACAGCAGACTTCGTGGAACCAGATGTTTTGAGGAGGCAATAAGCAGGGTTGAGGAAGAGTCCTTCCAGGATATCAGGCAGAAGTGAGGGAGAGAGGTGCCGCTTCTCCTTTAGCGGAAAGAGTGCTTAGACTAGCAACGCTTAGAAATTAAAGGTGCAGCTTCTGAGGGCCTCTGAAGGATTAGAGTGTGCCGGAAGCATCTCTGAAGCCGTGGAAATTCCTGTGGTGAGACTGGATTTAGCTGGAGAGAGGAGATTAGCTACAAGGGAGCCCAGCATATCTGAGGCATACTGAGAAGAATATTTGATAGATTCCAGTGGAGTTGGAAATCCAGCTTAGTTTCCTCTAGCATGCAGTACTGCACCCTTGTGATGTTCAAGTACTTCTTGGGTAAAATTAAATTGGTGTCTTGTAGGCCATTACTGGATTTCACTAGAGTTTTCTAGTCTTCTCTGAGATCTTCTTTTAAACCAGGGGTTGGGGAATTACATAATTATGCTGCTATTAGTAATATGGTAGCTACAGCAAGAACAGTCTGTTTGAGTGGACGGTTTTGTAATGGACTCTGAAGGTCTTCAGATGCTGGTCTGTTCTGCTGACTTCTGGAAGATGAGTTTTGAGACAAAATCCTATCAACAAAGACCACTTTATCTCCAGGTCCCATGTGTTCTGTACAGAGGGTTAAGAGCTGCTTTGTCCAACAGTGTGCAGCTGTGTCTCTACGACTGGAGGTGTGGCATCTCAAATAACCAAGCCTTAGTCCACCGAAGAGCAGGACACTTGAGAGAACAATGAAAGCCCATGGAAAGTGTGGAGTCTGAAGGTGCTGTGCTTACAGAGGGGAAGAGGTGAGCAGCCACAGCACTTAAAAAGCTGGGGGCTTTGTGTTGCACCCATCTTAGTTTCTGTGTGCAGCAGATAGTAGCTACTGGTGTGGGGCACTTGGGTCTCCTAGAAGAATGCACAAAAGAGACATTTGGTTTGTTTGGGTTTTGACTGTAGATGCTGCAGGTCTGTTGAGACTTAGCAAGGTCTTGCACACAATCTGGAGGCTTGTGGTAATGTATACATCCTGTGCCCATCTTCCTGGGATGGGGAAGGTAATGCCTTCCTTTGTGCTGTGCTGTCACCCTTCCCTGGCCAGCCTCACCTTAGTTTTGTGTAGATTCAGCCTTTAGCTATCTTTTTTCCTCAATCCAGTTTTCTTTCTGACTTGATGAGACCTATTACTAGTGTGTGGATGGCAGCTCTGGGAGGCAAATGGAAGTTACGGTGGCATGCTGTTGAGTGGTTACCTTACCACTGTTCTTACCTCCCTGCAGAAATGGAGGGAAGGTGCTTAGGACAGAGCCTTGCTCTCCCTCAACCTGGCCTTGCTTGGAGAGTGACTGTGCTGGGTGGCTCAATCCAGCTATTTGGGCTGGCACCAAGTCAGTAGCACCTTGTGGTCAGTTGCCTCGAGGCTGCAAAGGAAACATGGAGTGTGAGGTATTGCTGTTTTGCATTAGTGCTGTGGGCAGCAGCTCTTGATGAAGGACACGGAAGAATGTTGTACTCTGTCCTTGGAACTTGAAGGGAAGCCGATACGGACCTGCTTACATTCAAGCCACCTTGTGCTGTGACTGCCAGAGTTTCTTGCCGATGTCCTTGTAGCCTGCAGTCCCTGAAAACACCGTGGCATTCTTCACGTGAGAGAGATGCTGAGCCCTAGCTACCTTCTGGTACATCCTGCTTCTCTCAGATTTTCCTGCAATGTGGGATAATCTTCTTTTCCTACCCTTCAGTAAAGCGCAGTCCTGCTGTCCCTGAGCTTGTTTTAGTTGTTGATAAATACTAAGTTTTATGGCTTCTCCTTCTGTGGATGTTTGCAGGACAAAAGTAACTTGAGATTTTTAGAGTGTTTAGAGGTACTGTGGCTCTGATGCCTGCTGTGGTTCCTGCGCTCGGGGATGGCAGGTAGACCTAATACTCCAGAAATGTGGAGCCTGTTCATTTGTCTCAAGCTGGAGCAGAGAGAGAGTTGGGCCCTCAGTGTGGAGTGGGGGATGGAAGTCATACTGGGTTCCAATCTGCCATCTGAAAGCAATTCTAATTTGAATTGTCACTTTGTGTTGAAGTGTGAGTGATCTGCAAATGTTTCTGCATGGGTGTTAAGGGATAACTTTAGGCAGAGGAGATGAGCATTTTGGTATCAGGGGAAAACCAGAAGCTTCTGCTCTGACTTGTTCTCCACAGCTGCTTTTTCCCTGTAACCATGGGAGAGGTCTAAGGAGTCTTGAGTCCCATGCCCTAACAAGATGGGGTAGCCTGGATCCAGCAGCTTGTTGTGTGGCCTCTTGCCAGCGTTCTCCAGAAGAGAACATTGGGGCTGGTGAACTGCCAGCTCTTATCGGTGCATATCTTTCTCCCTGGCTTCTTGAAAAATAAGTATATTATTTCAGGATGGTATAAATCAACTGGTCACTAAAATGGTAACAGGTGCCAGGGGATAACTCATGTGCATAACACTTCTAGCTTTTCTCCTTTTCTGAAAGCCCTTTCCCTGCATGGTGGAGACAGAAACTTCAAGCAAGGAAATATCAAAGGGATCCCTTACAAAAAGAAGCTTTCAGCTTGTCTTTCCAGGACTGAGTGTTGCTGAAGCGGTTTATAACTGTGTGTTCCCTAAAGAGCTTTGTCTTAATGGAGCTGACTGTCCATGCTACTTCAGGCTTTTTCTTCTACTTCACATTAAAGCTTTTCTTGCTGCTGTTTTTAACCTGACAGCAACTTGATCACTCTCCCAGAGATTAAGTTGACTTTTTTTTTGCCTTTCTCAGTCAAAATTGTCAGAAGGGAAATACCTCTTCTTGCTGTTTTCCGTGTTCCTGATGTCCTGATTTCTGTGTCACTTGATGGCTGCTTTGTGTTGGAGCAGCTGGGCTCTTCTGTGACAAACTGAGATTTCTCCCTGATTGGTACCTCCTTTCTCATTTCCACCACATGTTAATGTTTCGGATGGGGAGGGTGGGTAATCCTCCCTTGCTTGTCTCCAACTAGCTGCCACCAGACAGGTCTTTCACTGCAGGGCTGCTCAGAGGATATGGGAAGGGATACATGACTGATGGTATTTAGTGTTTTCGCTTACCCAAGAGTGCATGAATGTTCTCCACTCCCTGGCAGAAGAATCCCTGGCATGTGAGAATGAAAGTGGTTCCCAGGGAGGAGATTTTGAAAAGGACACACCTTGCTTTGCTTCCCCTCTTCCAGGAGGGATTAGGAAATGGGTTCGTGTTCCCACTCCCTAACAAAGCCAACTGAGCAGTGAAAACTGCCTCCTGGGTCGTGTCAGCAGCGGAGCAGCAGAGGGTACTGCAGGGCCAGCTTGCAGGGGAGGGCTGTGCACACCAGCCTGGTGCAGGAACGGAGGCAGCGCAGCCCTGCCCGGAGCTCCTTGTGCCTGTGGGTGAAGAGCTGCAGAGCCACATGCTGAGCCTGACAGATACTGATGTATGCAAATGTCAACTGAGGAAAAATATGCTTTGCTTCCTAAAACCATGTGTCCTGCTATGTTGACACGGCGCACTACGTCTCAGAAAGTGGAGCAGTTTGTTGAATGTCAAGAGTTACGGCTTTTTGTGTGGGGAATTTACCGTGGCGTGCAGCGCATCACAGCCATCTGAGAAAAAGATGATGTGCCTTGTGCGATGCTTTCAGCCCTGGGCTGGCCCAGAGGAAGCTGGCTGCCCCGCATTTGTGTGTCCTGTAGGAACTGGAGCGAAACCAGCATTTTCTGGCAGCCGTTGGGATTGCTGTATTGGAGCAGGTCAGCTGTTCATCCTGCCCAGGTTTCAGCGTCTGAGAGAGAGCCTGATGTCTGGAAGTAATGCCTTGGAGAAGTCACAGGACATCCGACTGGAGAAAGCTGTACTCATTTAGCAGTGAGGGACACTTTCTCCTGACAGCCAGTCACTGCTAATTTAGTGGGTTTTTGGCTTCCTTGTGCTCTTCTCTTTACCACACTTCAAGACAGAGTAAAAACTGGTGATGTGCAAGGAAAAGGCACTGAATGTTCCTCTACCTTACAAGGGATCTTGCTGCTTCTGCAAGACATTAACAGAGCCTTAGGAAAAAAAATGTATCATGGATACAATGAGATGCTCATGGGTTTTTCTGCAGCCTCTTGTTTTGCTCCCATGAAGAATGCTTGACAGCAAGCCCCCAGATGATCCTTTATGACTTTTAACAGAAGAATATTAGCCCCTTTGTGGCTAGGTCACCGCAAAGGTGACCTCCCACCAGCTGGGCCATGACCAGGCGTGTGAGGTCGGGCTGTGGAGCTGTGGTGAATGGGTCCTGAAAGCGAGGGTCTGCCCTGGTGCAGCCTGCTGAGGAGAGTCACCATTTCCTCCCTTTCCACCTGCCCGACAAGATGGTCTCCCAGTGGCACCCAGAGCCAGCACCCTGCCCTGCCGCTGGCTTGTGTTGTGGCAAAGTATATCAAAACCCCTACTAAATATTAACCAATAGAATCAAGCTCTCTTTTTTCCTTGTTTATTTTTCTTTCAATTTTTTCTCCTCCCATGGTCATGCTGTAACTTTTCCACCAGCTTCAGGCTTGCAGTCGTTCAGTCAGAGCTTAATCTGGGACTCCTTGGCCTGCCACCTGAGCACTGGGGACAATGTCAGTGGATGGTGACTTCCACTAAAAAAGTGACTGCCAAGTGTCCAGAGATGCTGTTGCTGAGCTGTAAGGTACAACTGTGGGCGACCCCTCTACCAAAGTCCGTGTCAGAGCCATTTGTGGAGAGCCAGATACGTTTTCCTTTGGGCGGTTGCCATCTGTCTAAATGCTTTATGGGTTTTCACTTAAGTATTGAATTCTCCTCAAGTTAATCAGTAAACATTCTTTGCTGTACTTTACCTAATGTCCTCTGAAGTGGTGGGAGCGGGTCAAGTTCTTCTTCCCTCTGCCCCCCAAACCTGCCCACGTGTCAGCCTTGAGGAGCCCTTGGGACAGCCGTGTGTGGGGGAGCTCCCTCGTGACCCCCAGGAGCAGGGCCTGCCTCCGGGGAAGGCGTTGCTGGCAGCAGCGTGTGTTGGGTGGAAGCTTTATAAGTGATGGTGCCTCTCCGGAGCTTTGGTGGCAGAAGGGAGACCGCACCAGGAAGAGAGCCACCAGAATGGAGCAGGTGGAGGGGGCAAAGTGGTACGTGTCACATCTGTGGGGATCTCTGCCTCTTTGTCTGTCACTGCAGGAAGGGTATCAGGCTCCAGGACAGCCTCTGCTTTGAAAAGGACTTTAGGGTGACCTTTTTCCCATGCCCACTTTTGCCCCAACTTGCCTTTCACTAAACAGCAGATGGTGAACACCTTTTCTACTTTTCCTTGGTGGAGTATTGTGGGAGATTAGTTGTGGGTGGTTTTTTGGTGTTTTTTTGGTCCTTTTTCTGAATTGTGGTCTTCAATCACTTCTCTGCCCAGGCTGGAGGAGGATGAAGGCAGTATTTCATGTTGTTTGGAGGGAAGGGCTCTGCACTGCTGGCTTCTTTCTGGCCTAACATGGATCCATCATGATGGCACAGTATTACCGGCAGAGACAGCTAGGCATTTATTTTTGTCACCGTGATCCGGATGCAGAAAAACCTCAGCATCTGGTCCACAGAAAATGAAAAGCAAAAGGCAACATATGGAAATACAGTGGACTTGAGAATCACAGGTGGGAGACGAATAAATGTGACAGGATCTTAATTTTATTTTTGTTTTCCTGTCCCCCATGTGAACTTGGGTAGTATTTCCTAAGAACAAGGGTGGTTTTTTAGGGTGTGTGTTAAACAAACACTGAAAAGATTTGGAGAGTGTAGGCTGCCTCTGGCAGTCTGACTAATGATCTTGGTCCTTTAAAACTGCCTCTCTTGCACTGGTCGTGTTTCAACCATGCCCCCCCCAACTCTCTCACCCTTCCTGCTCTCAGGTCTCTTCATTTTCCCCCAACGCTTTGGTAATGCACCTCTGAGGAGATTTACATTCATTTAATTCCCGTCGGTGAGTAGGGACAAATCTGCCAAGTGCAGTGAGTTCACTAGATCACAAATTCCTGTTATTCTGGATTTCTTGTCTTTCTACCCCATTGCCAGTGACTTTCTTGTCTTTGTGGATTTATGAGACTGATGTAGCAGAGGTTCAGCTTGGTGTAACCCAGCTGAAGCAAAAGGCTCATTGAAGATGGCAGGGGTGGGGGTGTAGTTCCCAGAGTCAAGTCTCTAAAGATGCATGCTGAATTGGGACCAGCATTCCTGCCTTCCCCAACCTGTTTTTCTAACAGTGGTAAACTTTTGCACCTCAGTAACTACTGAATGTGACTTTCCTTTTCATGGCTCTTCCACAGGATGAAGATGAGACGCCATAAACTCTTTCTGACTCTCTGCATGGCTGGTCTCTGCCTCATCTCTTTCTTGCACTTCCTCAAGGCCCTTTCCTATGTCACCTTCCCCAGGGAGCTGGCTTCGCTTAGTCCCAACCTCGTCTCCAGCTTCTTCTGGAACAATGCCCCCGTCACACCTCAGGTCAGCCCTGAGCCAGGGGGTGCGGAGTTCCTCCGCACACCCCTGTACTCCCACTCCCCCTTGCTCCAGCCCCTGCCTCCCAGCAGAGCCAGCGAAGAGCTGCACAAGGTTGAGTTCGTGCTGCCAGAAGACTCAACGGAATACTTCGTCCGTACCAAAGCCGGTGGCGTTTGCTTTAAACCAGGCACCAAGGTGTTGGAGAAGCCACCCGTGGGAGGTCGGCAGGAGGAGCGAGCGGATGGCGCAGCCTCGGGGCGGCCGGCTCGGAAGCCGCTGAGCGCCAGCGGAACCAAGCGGCGCAAGTGGGTGGAATGCGTGTGTCTGCCAGGCTGGCATGGCCCCAGCTGCGGCGTCCCCACCGTGGTCCAGTACTCCAACCTGCCCACCAAGGACCGCCTCGTGCCGCGGGAGACCCCCCGGCGGGTCATCAATGCTATCAACGTCAACCACGAGTTCGACCTGCTGGATGTCCGCTTCCATGAGCTGGGAGACGTGGTGGATGCTTTCGTGGTGTGCGAGTCCAACTTCACGGCCTATGGAGAGCCGCGGCCCCTCAAGTTCCGTGAGATGCTCCTCAACGGCTCCTTCGACTACATCCGCCACAAGGTGCTCTACGTCTTCCTGGACCACTTCCCCCCCGGCGGCCGCCAGGACGGCTGGATTGCCGACGATTACCTGCGTACCTTCCTCACCCGGGACGGCATCTCCCGCCTCCGCAACCTGCGCCCGGACGACGTCTTCATCATTGACGATGCTGATGAGATCCCGGCCCGTGATGGCGTGCTCTTCCTCAAGCTCTACGATGGCTGGACAGAGCCCTTCGCTTTTCACATGCGCAAGTCGCTCTATGGCTTCTTCTGGAAGCAACCGGGCACCTTGGAGGTGGTCTCGGGCTGCACCATGGGGATGCTCCAGGCTGTCTATGCTACCGACGGGATACGTTTGCGACGCCGTGAGTACTACACCATGCCTGGGTTTCGGCAGTATGAGAACAGCACAGGACACATCCTGGTGCAGTGGTCGTTGGGCAGCCCCCTCCACTTTGCTGGCTGGCACTGCTCCTGGTGTTTCACCCCAGAGGGGATCTACTTCAAACTGGTGTCAGCCCAGAACGGGGACTTCCCCCGCTGGGGTGACTACGAGGATAAACGAGACCTCAATTATATCCGGGAGCTGATCCGGACTGGTGGCTGGTTTGATGGTACTATGCAGGAGTATCCCCCTGCCGACCCCAAGGAGCAGATGTATGCTCCCAAGTACCTGCTCAAGAACTACCAGCGGTTCCGTTACTTGCTGGAGAACCCCTACCGAAAGGCGGAGGGTGCTGGCTGAGGCCACCGAGGCTCAGGCTTGGGTGGGAAATCAGAACTTCACAACAAAGGGAAAGAGTCGGGTGTTTTTGTCTGTTCCTTTTCTTCTGTTTCCTTTGTTTATAGGCAGGGTGTGCCATTTTTCTGGGGTCTCTGCCCTCCCTCAGTTCCTGCTCTTCTTCCCTTCATCCCAGAGTGATGCCTGGGAACCCAAATTCCTCCAACACGTGAAGGGAGGCCTGAACAGGAGGAAGAGAGATGCTGGGGACCTGTTCTGTAGCAGCATAAAGACTTTCTTGTATCTTCCGAGCCTCTCCTGCTGGCTAGAGAGAATCTCTGCAGCCAGCTGGCAGATTTTCCACCGGGGGGAGGCTGAGAGGGTCCCATGGGGAGAGAGGGCAGCTGTTCCCATCCACCTTCATTCTTTGTGGATTGGAGCAAGCATAGATGCAAGCCTGGGCTATTCAGTGAGCGTATGAGTCAGCAGGCACAAACTCTTGTGAGTAGTCACTTGTGCAGATGTGTGTCACTGGCATTTTTTGGATGAGTGAATGTGCCAAAGCATCTCAGTATGCTTTTTTTTCTTTTTTTTTTTTTTTTGTATACCTCTATATTCAAAGGGTATTTTGGGGAAATCCTTTGCTTTCAAGGTGTCCTCTCCAAGATGCAGCCCCCTGCACAGGTGTAATGCATCTGTCCTGGGCTGGATCTTGCCCCAGTACTCTACCAATCCTGGAGCAGGCAGATAGGAAGCAGGGGAGAAAGCTGGGTTTTGAGGTTTTTTTCTGCTCATTTTGCCCTCGCAACACTACATGGACTTGTCCTACAGAAGCCAAAGCATCTTCCCTGCACTACATGCTTCTGTTGGCGCTGGGATAAGCTGCAGGGGACTTAGTCAGATGGTGGGAGTGTATGTTTGCATGAGAGCTCACATGCATGGGTCTAGTGTGCACCTGGGTGTTATCAGTACTGGGTGGGGGTGGGGGGGAGAAGAGGACATAGTGGGGCTTGGCTGTGTATGCTTGCAGAAAACGGTGGGATCCAAAAGCTGTGATCTCAGTCTTGGCATAGATGACTTCTTGAGGAGTTCATAGAGAGGACCAGGGATAGCATTGGCTCTGCATAACAGTGCTACACGTGTGGGACTGCTGCATGTCTCTCTGGCTGCCTCGAGAGCCCCACAGGCTGTGCCTGTAGCAGGGCTGCTGCTTGCATGTGCTGGCTGTTCCTTCTTACCATGGGGTAATAAAAGGGAGAAGAGGAAAGGCAAAGTTCTGATTGCTGTGGGGAAACAAAGCCTGTCAAGGCACAGGATCCATCTGTCTGCCCTTGGGGTGTGAGCAAGCTCGTGAAGAAACTGGCCATCGGCAGATTCTCCCTGGGGCCAAGAGACTGTTTGGGGACCACCATGCAATCCAGAGAGTGTGTGCAGCCCACATTTGCAGCCTGGGCCATGTGGACAAGACGATGGAGAGGAGAGGGCATTTAGAAGGGCACTAGTTGCAGCTGGTTGGGCTGGTGTCTGCTCAGTTTGCCAGGCATGAGCAGTGAGGATCTGGCCTGCTGTTGCATTGGATTGATTCAGCTCACTGCGGAGGCAGGTTCTTGTCTCCACCCTTACCACCACCCTTCCTTAGCAGATGGCTTGACAGGGTGCCCAGAGCCTGGGTCGTAGTGGGCAGAGGGTGAAAAACATAATGAACTTGCTCTCTTAGCCTTGCAGTGGAAAGGCTGACTCATGTTCCAAGCAGAAATCATATGGAGGAGGAGAAAGAGGAAAGTGTTGGCACAAAGAAGTGTGGCCCTTCTGGCCAGCTGTTCTAAAGCAGGAGGGGTTTCATGGCCCTTAACTCCATCGGGGCTCCATGGTCCTGTGTTGTCCAGCACATGCCACCCTTTTGCTTCATTCCTACCTATGTCTGTCTCTCTTTTTCTCTGCTAGTGCCCTCTCTGGAGAAGAGAAAATTGTCAACAAAAATAACTTTGTTGCCTAATAAGGCTGAGCCTGAAACAGAATTGAAGATACATGCCTTTTTTTGATCAAATTGAGATGTGGTTCACTTCAGCTCCTTCCGCATCTTATGCACCATAATGGCTGCTTGGAAGAACTGAAGGAACCACTTCTTTGTTATTATTTTGGTTGGGTTTTTTTTAATCACTGTTCTCAGTTCTGTTGTGTCTTCCCCATAGGCTGAGAAGCCCCTTTGGGAACTGGGTGGACAGACAAACTTTGCTAGGCAGAATGCTCTTCCCCCAAAGGGAAGTTGTGGCTTTTTTAAGTCCAGATTTCCTGATGTAGCAGAATGAAGTCCTGTCACAGACATGGGGTCCTGGTGCTGAGCAACTGTGTGGAGGTCTTGGGTGTAGAGAGATTATAGAGAAATGGGGTTCCAGCTGAGAAAGGAGCCTGTATTAAGCAAGATGAAAGCCATAGCACTGAGGATGTAGCACAAGGGGAAGATGCTTTCCCCAGGGACAGCTGGAGGGAGAGCAGGTGTGTTAGTTCATACAATTCAGCAGCAGAAAAGTAAGGAAGGAAGAAGCCATTTCTCATTTTTACTCTGGGGAGGGAACCTGAGGTCTACTCTTGGACCTTTTGGCTTTGGCTTGTCTCAGTGATGATAATACAAGGCCAGTGCCCGGCTTTACTGGAGACAGAAGAGAAAGACAACCCAGTCTTTGCGTGGGTGGTTTGGCAGCACCAGGGCCCCACTTCAGCAGGAGTTCATGTTCATGTGTGCTGGGGCTGCACCTCATTATCTCCCACAGTGGGAGCAGCCTCTCCTCTGATACCAGCCCTTCCCCATGCACAGCTATCCTTGGGGATTTTTAGTGCACAGCAGTCACGTTTTCAGTGTTGAGGTATGGCCCTTGTCTCTTAGGAGTTTGATAAGCCCACAGCTGCAGTATCTGCTTCTCCTGTTCCTGAAGTACAGCCTGTTGCCTTCTCTCCTCCGTTATTTGCTCCACCGTTCTCTTCTCCCTCTGATTTGCCTCTGCTCCCTTGGGCTGCAGAAGAAGGTGTTGCTGGAATAGGGATGCTGGGGCTCTTCTGCAGAACTCCTGCCCTGCCTGGCTCCTGGACTTACTCGCTTCCTTATTCTTAGTAAATTAAATTTAAGCCAGATTTCTGTTGTAGTGGGAGGAAGGGGCTTTACTTATGAAATGCATTCTTTGTTTCTCTTCCTCAAGAATTGTTTAAACATTTTTTGATTTAAGGCCAAACCAGTCAATGTTTCTGTCTAATTTGTCTGGCTAACCCTGTGTTTATTATCCTTAGGGAGCTAGAGTGCTTGTCATGAAAAAATCTTCCTTCTTGTCCCTGGAGGGAACAGACACTACTAAGCTGGCTTTCACACAGTGATTTTCCAAGGTGGCGGCTTACCCTCTGCTCAGCCTTGCCTGTGCTGCCTGCTGGGACCTCTGCAGCCAGCTCCGGGTGGGGCAGCCACCCCTCCAGGCAACTGCCACAAGAGGGAAGCCAAAAGCACGTGGGTGTGTGGGGTGTCGAGAGAGGCAAAGCGAGAGGCAGGTCAGGTTCGTGTCAGATCCTTGTTTCTCAGGGCTGGACTCTGAGGTGAGCACTGAGGCTCCCTCAACTTATCTGAATCAGGTTCTCAGATTTGAGAAGGGAAAGACCAAGAACCTTGTCCTGGCACTGGGCTGGAACTGGGATCAGACTACCAGAGCCTGATGTCTGTGGGTTGTTGCAGCCCACAGACAGTGGGCACTGAATCCTGCTCTCTTTCTTGGACCAAACTGTCCAGTGGACAGAGGAACTGCATCACCAGCCTTTTCCTGCAGCCCTCTTCAGCCTTGTGCTTTTTCATTCCCAAAACCTTTTTTACCTTCAAATTGGTAAAAAGAGGGCCAGGAAGTAGGTGAAGCAGTGTGTGGCACACCCAAGCCTTGCACATCTTTCTGTCTGTGTCTTGTCTTTCTTTGTGCTTCCTACCTAGAAAGATTGTGTGCCCATGCATGGCTTTGGACTGGAAAGCGCCTCTTCCTCCTTTGCCTGGAGTGAAAGGGAGACATGGGCTTTGGTGGATCTGCATCAGGTGAGCTTGCTAAAGCAGAGGGAGTAGGGCAGGTTGGACATCTTCGCCCATCTGGGGGTAATGCCACACCCAGGTGACAGAAAGGACACAGTGACTTTGTGCCTGTGGTTGGGAGGATGACATGCTCAAGCCCACTCCTGCTGTTGCTTTCTCTGATCCCTGTGTCCTGCTGAGGTGTTTGCTGTTGTGCTGCCCAGGCCAGCCTGCTCTGCGTCTCTGTGACAGGTAAACAAGGAAACCTGTTTATGGGATGGCGGGAGAGTGTCAGAGCAGAATGGGTGTTCATTCCCCTCTGCCTTGCTGTTTCCTCGTGGGATAGTGTGTCTCTTCCCCTCCTCCATATCCCCGAGGCTCTCTCCCTGTGTCCCAGCTCCTGCCGGCAATCTCTGTGGCTGCTATGCCTCTGCACTGTGAAGACACGTGTCCAGGGTCACTCCTGGTTCCATTAGTGAACACTGGTGGTGAAGAGGGAAGGGATGGCTCGTCCTGGCTTCACTGACCTCTAACCTTGGCAAGAAAGGAGGGAAGTGATGGGAGAATGGATCCTGTATCCCTCCATCATTGTGTTCTCCCTACCCTCCCTAAACCCCTCCTTCCTGATTTCTGAGACATTGGACAAACTCACTCTTGTTATGGAAAGGGAAGGGGAGCTGGAGGGTAAGGGGGTGGCAGGAGGGGCTCAGATCCAGCATCAAGAAAGAAGAACTGTTTCTAATGCAATACACTGACATTTTAAAGTTTTGGGGACTACAGGTAATGGATTAAGAAGGGATCTGAAATACTCTGAGACTAAGAATTTGAACCACTGTTTTTGCCTGCCTGTGTGGATGATGATGATGCAGTATCATCCTGGAGGTGGTCCAGCAGCACTTCTGAGCCTGGGGTCCACCTGGACCTACTGCTGGTGTTGCTCCTGGAGTGGCTCCAGGACACCCTGCTTTGGAAAAAGAATGCGTGGACTTGCCAAAAACTAAAAAGAAAAGAAAAAATAAGAGCATCTTGCAAAGCTCCTTTCAACTCTGTAATTTATAAACAGCAAGTAATAATGAGCTTTTTGTAAGGATAAATCAAATGTACATTCTGAAATCATTTTCTCTGTAAATGGTTGGATTTCATTTCACCCTTAAAGGGATGCTTAAAAGGAGGAGATAATAATAAAAATAAAAAAAAATTTACAAAGTATGAAAGGAAACCAAGGCATGTGCGTGGCAGCTTTTATTTCTGATCGCCTGGCTGAGGGGCTGCTGGAAAATGGAGTGAGGGAGCTTCCTATCTTGGTAGGACACTGTTCCCAAGAAGGGAGATTGAAGGGGAGCCTAGCTGATATTGGGACTGGTTCCTGATTTTGTAGGCCTGTGATTGGGCCAAATTTAGGGGAGATGTCTGAGGGGAACGTCTCCTACAAAGGAGATGCCACCCTTCCTTATCGCGTTTGGGAAGAAAAAAAAATAAAATTCTCCTCGGAGGAAGGTGAAAGAGAAAGTGAAACTATTTATTTAACAAACAGGTTAAGAGTAATAACAAAACCTCCCACTGAGGGGAGGGAACGTGAAAGATTTGAAAGTCCTGTGGGTGCGGTTTCCTCTTCTCTCCTGTGAAGCTGGAATTGGAACTGGCCAGCACGGGGTGTGGGGGCCCCCAAAGACGGTGGAGCTCAGTGGGTCTCTGATGCTCCTGGTATTTTTGGCGACGGGATTCTGTAAGTCGGCAAGCTGGTCTTCTTCAAGGATTATAGCAGGATGGCATTCCTCAAACTGCTGGCATGCCCTCCCTTCTCAGTAGTAGTTCTCTCAGCAGTCCCCCCTGGGCTCTTCTCCTCTCTCTTACGTGTTACCTCCCCGAGGGTCAGCTGGTCTCTCACCCTTAGTGGAAACACCTGGTTTGTCACAGCTGTAACTCATCAAGGTCAAGTCTGCCTTGTGTCCAGTATAGTTCTTTCAAGCATAACTTAACTTATGCACAGTTTAAAAGCACAGAAAAGCACAGGAGTCCTGGCTAAGTAGGGGCTGAATAATGTGGGATATAACACAAATCACCCCATGTCAGACCTAATCTGCATGTTAGGTGAGTATGAATATGTAAAGGCACATGAGTGGGGAACAATGGCTGCTGAGTGGCTCTCAGAGCTGATGGACGTGGGAACCAGCATCATCTCATAAAGTGGTCCCTTGACATCATCTTTGCTCCTTTGGATGCGTCCATTTTTCCAAACAAAGCCCTGGAAACCCTGGAGCCCCAAATTAAACCTCCCCCTTGCAGAAATGCCTCTCTGGTGGCTGACTTTTGGCATAGTGCGTGAGAGAATGTGACCTCCTTGTTTAGGTTTATTTTTAAACCTGTCTACTGTAGTTTTGGCTGTTCCCATTATTTCGTATCAAAGCCTGGTCCTGCTCTGAATCCTCCTAACCATCTGGTCTCTGCAGTGCTTTTGGCAAGGGCCTTTTTGCAAGCTCATGTGCCATCTACAGCTATTTAATTTTTTACCTTTTTAAGAGTCTTATGCTTCAGGTTCATTCCTGATTCCATTTAGAGATAGTGACTGTAAGCATCATAGGTTGTTTTTCTCATAATTATTGGCTCCAGTGAATTCCCTCATCTTTCTTTCATCCATACCAGTCTAATGTTTTCAATTCTCCTCTTGTGGAAGGGCCTCATCAAAGTAGAGGCTTGTGTTGTGCATTGCTGAATGCAATTCTGCTGCTTCAGTCTCTGGAACAAAGGCTGTGAAAGAAACCTGCCACTCAAAATTAACAATTAAAATTTTTTATGTAGAATTTTTAGCATTCTTAGTGATCACTGTATTTTTGTGCCTGAACAGAGGATAATCTAAAAATAGCCCATGCCCAGCATGCTTGAAATTTCAGTTTTTCAAGAGGGGAAGTATAAATCTATAAGCATAGACCAATGCCAGTTTAGTGAGACAGCTTAAGAAATGAGAGTTGCCTATGTCAAAGGTTCTCCCACGTTATTTGTTTTGCTTCTAACACAGACTCTTTACTGGCATTTATATTATTTTAAAAAGTAACATAAATGGCATTTCTTTTCTTTTTTGTGAGGTTTTAAAAGACCATTTTTCCCCGGAAAGCAGGAGCTTCTGCTGCAGGAGCTTTAAGTGCCTCTGTGAGCGAGAGGGGTCGACTCTTGGACAAACCAGTCTGGGTGGAGACCTTCATTTGCAGGAGCACAGGGAGCATGTGGCCCCACCCCAAGCCCCATGTACCACCTCAGGGGGTCCCTCAAAACACCAAAAGAGATCTTGATATGTGCAGCATCCGTCCTCGGTATGGATACGGAGCCTTGAGCAGCATATTGAACCAGGAGCCTGCAAGCCGTCTGAGGCCAGGCCCTCCTGTGTGTGTTGCAGAATTTCAGTAACCCAGCAGGTGTTGGATGGGGTGATGCAGCATGGAGCAGCTGTGGTGTGACCTGCCTGAAGTCAGTGGTTTCTTCCAAGCTGCTCTTTGTCATGGATGCCTGGTGCTCATCCTGGGCACTGTGCAACACTGCTCGGTGGGGAGGCTGCGAGGGGTCCTCCGTCTCTGGCTCACGGAGGGGCTGGCTCCAGCTGATTCCTGGTTGATGCCTATCAGGTTAGCTGATAAAGGGATGGACATGCTGTTTCCAAACACCAGGCTGCTTTGGAAACAAAGTGACTTCATTATAAACTTAAGGCACCTTTCAGAAAGCTGGAAAGGGGATACCAGACCCCATTTTGCCAGCTGTTTGTTTTTGTTGCTGGGATATGTTTGTTCCCTGTGTAAGGGCACATTTTAATGTGCTGCTTAGCAGGGACAGTCAATTTTAAATTATTAGTCTGATTTTATATTTTGCTTCTAAATCTCACTGCTCTAGCAGCTCAAGTGGGGAAGCAGCGAGGTCTCAGCTGGCTGGCAGGCAGCCCATGGAGCAGCCAGGGAGAGTCACCCCAGCCCTGGAGAGCGTCACCAGCAAATGGCTTCACGCTCACGTGCCCACAGCTGCAGGCACTGGCTGCCCTGCTTTCCAGAGCACCGCCACAGAGAGGATTTGGCCACAGCCATGGCAGAAGGGAGGCACGTTCTTGCTTCCTGGCAGTGGCACGTGTTCCTGTGGCTCCTGGGCACGCTGTGTCAAACCCTCACCTGCGAGCGAGCTTTGCAGGGCTTTGCTCTGTTGCTGCAAAACTGTCTCATCTGGAGAAGGGGCTCCAGATCACTGAAGTGAGAGGCTGACATAAGGAATATAATCCATGGATGCTTGGTTGAGGAGCCTGGCTTGGGGCCAGGCTGCTGCAAGCTCTGCCCTTGTAGCTGCAGCAGGGACAAGCACATCAGCAAAAAGGAAAAGGATCAGCCCACTTCAGCTAATGTTTGGGACGTTACTGTAAGCATCTCTGAGATCCCCAGACATGAACCTTTACTTGGAACTAAAGAGAATCTGGCAATCCCAACATTTTCAGCATTTCTGTGTGTGCTTATTTTTTTAAGCAAAGTGAGAAATGAAAATAGTCCTTACTGTCTTTTAAAATACATTATAGTTATGTAAGAACACAAATCTTTCAAGGCCATATCTCTCCTCACCCTGCCAAATGAAACACAATATAAAACTCCATTGTTTTATGTTTCCTGTGCCTTACGGCTTGAACCATGGATCCTCTTGGCTGAAGTCCATCCCAGTAACGATTTAATTTGGGAACACACTTCACCTTTCTAAAAATAAGGAAAACTGAGAAGAGCAAACAAGCTGTGCTGAATAAAGATCTAAAATGACTTCTCCAGGATCTTAAATTAAAGAAAATATGTTATCCAAGGAATGTATAAAATCGAATAACATAAGCCTGCCTCGGTGCAGCAAACTCTCTCCTGGCATTTTAGCCCTGTTCTACAGTCTGGACTTTTTCCAAAGAGAGAGCAACAAATCATCAGTTATATCATTTTTTCCCCCCTCAGACACTTAACTAAGAACCAGGCATACACACAAAAATAAAAGAATGTAGAAAACATCTACTCACTTATTTTTGCTTCGCGGTGTTTTTAAAGCATTTGTCTCTGTCTTCTGTTACCCAGAAGTGAATGTCAGACTACAGCAAAACTAAAACCAGGCAAATGGGACAGAAATAAATCTATCTAAGGGCCCATAACTTAATGGGGCAAGGTGTGCAGTAGGTGCCTTTGCTTAGAAAAAGAAGAGAAGCAGCAGGGTACAGCAGCCGTGCCCTTCTCAGGTGCTCAGTATGTACATGGGACCAAACCACACCTGATGCTGGAGTCCAGATAACCCTTACACAAACTAAGATCCCATGTTCACGCCGAGAGGGCCTCATCCCAGCACACAGCACACAAAGGAGCACAAGAAAGCCTAAGGTCAGCACGTGCAGCTCAGCTCAGGCAGGTGGTACCACCAGCTGCAAGCCCTCTGCCCTCTGCAGACACTTCCCCTGCAGAAAACAGGGGCTGTTGTAGTGATGCAAGACTGCAAGGACAACAGCACTCACAAAAGCAGGGTCTCTGAACGGCCCTGTAAACCTCCTGCAGCATGCAGCTGGTGCAAAGTGAAAAATGGGGTGGGGAGGCCAGGGGGTGCGATCTTACTAGTCAGGGAATAATGAGAAAAAGTCCCCAACAAACCCAGCCATGGGAAAATTTGGTTGAAGAAACATGAGTCTTGCTGAGAGCAAAGGTGGGCACAGACCAATTGTAAAAGTACTACAGAAACAATTTCAATGTGTTAGGTAATAAAATTGAGCCTCCTCAGTGTCCTCCTCATGGAGACAGCAGCTCTGCTTCACACAGGAGACCACTCGCTGCTGACAGTGTTGGCAGCCCCCTGCACTGCAGGGATGGAAGGTTGGGGATCTGAAAAGCCCCACTTCAGCCACAGTGAGGCTGGGACCTTTCCTTTCTTCCCCCTGCCAAAACCACACCCTGAGCGTGGCTCCCCAGATCAGATATTTACTGTCCCTACTAACATGTGGATCTCTCCTCCCTCACCACCTGTCTTCCTTCCACATGCACTTAACATGAAAGCTGCTGCGGCTTCAGGGAATGAAGCCCTCCACCCCTCCTGGCTCATCACAGCTGGAGAACAGGAGCCCAAACGCCATTAATCCTTGCAACTGCTCATGAAAAATAAAGAAATAGGGCTGCAATTAAAAGAGAGAGCTGTTGAATGGGGCTGAGACTGCCAAAAGGCCTCCTGCAAGGTCCGTTTACTAGAAGATACTAAGGATATTAAGCTCAAGCTCAGATAACATTGGTGCGTCATTATCCATCTTTTGTCGCATTTTAGAACTGCTTCCTGGCTCCTCTAAGAGACCAGCCTTCTGCTTCCGAGCACAGTTTGTTTCCCATCCCTGCAGAGCCCCTCCAAGATGCCATTTGCAGCCCTGAGGGTGACATGCACCTCCCTGCTGCCCAGGGAGGGTTTGCTGGCTGGTGACAGGCAGCACGGGGATGTCTCCCTGGCTGGGAATGGTCCTGTCCTTGCAACATGGGTGGTGGGAAGCCCTTGGCTGCAAGCCGGCCTCAGGGGCAGGCATTTGCTTCTTCTGGTGGCCATCAAAGCCCGTGGCAGTGGCTGCTTGAGTGGGAGGACCGGCTGCAAGCATGAGAAGACCGGCAGAGGAGTGGCAGCTCTGGACACTCCCGAGGAGGCGGGGGACAGCGGGGGATGTCTTAGTCTTATTCCAGGTAACAGCGTGGGTTATGGTGCCCTGTCACACTTGCTGCCTTTGATATTTCAAGCTCACTCGGTCATTTCGAGAAACAAAGGTTTTTATTGTTTTCCAGGAGCACAGCAAAGGTGTGCGCCCTCCTCTCTGCCTGCACCTTGCCTCGTCAGGGCAAGTAAATTCCCTTTCTTACAGTGGCAGGCGGGAGTCACAGGGGGAACCTCATTCCCAGTGAGTCCATGGGCAAAGAAGCCACCAGGCAACAAGGTTCTGCAGACAGGCAAAGGGGCACTGGGGCCAGTATCCCCTCAGGACAGCACAAGTCTTTGGGGGTGCTGGGTGGGTCCCAGCAGCTGCGTGCAGCGGGTCAGCAGAGTTTGGGAAACCCTGGAGACAGGGGGGATCCTGCTTCACTGTCTCAAGGCAGAGTTCAAGTGTACAACCCCCAGCATGTCACCAGAGGTCCGGCACTCGCACGGCAGCTGGGCTGGCGTCGGTCATGTGCTGCTCGGCCCTGACACTCGCCCTCCTCTTTGCAAGAGAGAAGGGGCAGGTTGCAGCCCCTGCCCACACGTGGGCAGCCCGCGTGGGGCACCGGGCACAGCAAGTGACATCCCCGCCGGGCATGGGGCACTTGGGAGACACCGCACGGTGTGGGTGGAGGAGCTCACAACACACACACGCAGCTGCTGGCGCGGGGCCCAGGAGCTGGCAGCCAGCCTGGGGGGGAAAGAACAGAGAGAAACACCAAAACAGGCACAACCCAAGGGGGCCGGGCTGGGCAGGGGGCGCTTATGGAGACGGCAGTCCTTGGCTGCCGTGGCAGGGGGGCAGCAGGGAAGTTCATCGCTGCTCGGCCTGACCCAGCAGGTCCCATTGTTGGTGCAGCAGGGGTTTGCCACGGGTGGCTGCTCGAGTTTTGATCCAGACTTGGGAGTTTTGGGGGCTGGGCTCATCAGCACACCTGCCCAGGGGTGGAGAGCCCTCTTGTGAGAAGGGAAGTATTTCTGAGGATTATCAACCCAAGGAGGAGGCAGGAAGCTGGGAGGAAGGTTCAAAGATCGATTTTCATTCTGGCAGCACGTTAAGAGTAGGGAATATGAATGCTGCCTCCGAGGTCTTGGATAGCCCAGCATATGAACTGATGATCTGGAAACAAAGATGAGCTATATACCCAACATTTTTAAAAGATGACTCAAAGCTATTAACTCTTGAGAAGATCAAAAAGGACTGAGTAAAATGCCAATGTGGCAAATGGGCAGCACCACATATTTGCCAAGGATCAACTGGGTATGTGCAAAGTCAGAAGAGGGAAAACAAATTGCACATAAGAATTACAAAGCTCCAGATGTTCTCTAGCATCCCAAGAAAGAACAGGGATGTCACACAACCCCTGGCTCTGAGAGTAGCTGCAGGTTAAAAAAAGCACACACAAAATATTAGCATGCAGAAGGAAGGAGAGAATAATATGGAAAATATGATAATGCTATTATGTAAATCACTAGCACGGCCTCTCTGGGAATACTGTCTGCAGTTCAAGTAAGCCCGTCTCAGAAAGGGCTGATTAGGGCCATGGCAAATTTGCTCACAGAGAGATCAAAACGATTGGGGTTGTTTATCTCAGAAAGGAAATGAACAAGAGGAGATTGGCATAGAGTGAGCCAGTCTGGAGCTTCTGTGTTTCTTCCTGTTCAATCACTGTCATATCTGGTGTCACTGAGAACTGTATGAAGTGATGTGGCTCTCCTCTGTCACACACCATTTGCTCTTTCTCTCACCCTCCCCACCAGGGGAGGCCCAGCACTTTATGTTTTATATTTAGATAGGACCTGGGGAGGAGGGGTGGCTAAGGAGAAATATATATGCACCAGAGGGGGCATATAGTAGACAAGGTGAGAATGGAAAAGTGGGATTTGCACCTGGACAGAGGAGCAAGAGGTTCTGGCTTTGGGTGTCTCCTTCCATCAGCTCAGGCAGACCCCAGAGAGGCTTCCAGCTACTGCCCTTCTCCTAGAGCCTTGAGGCTTCCAGACCAGGCCCTGGTCTCTTGGGGGTTCCTTGGAGATAAAGGTAAGGAGCTTGAATTTGATAAGTTAAAAAAATGCTGGTATGCTGTAAAAAGCATCCCAGAAGTACCTTGAGATCAGCACTGACCCACTTCTTTCTGCCAGGGGAGGTTCAGGTTGGACATTAGGGTGAATTTCTTCACAGAAAGGGCAGTTAGACATTGGAGTGGGCTGCCAGGGAGCTGGTGTTGTCACCGTCCCTGGAGGTGTTTAAGGAAAGACTGGACGTGGCACTCAGTGCCATGGTCTGTTTGACAAGGTGGTGTTCGGGCATAGGTTGGGCTCCATGATCTCAGAGGTCTGAGATGCGTGGTTCCGAGACCCTGGCGCACCGCGGACACGTTCTGTCTGTCCCGGGGCGGGCAGCCCAGCGCGGAGCACACGGAGCCGGGAGCACCCCGGGCGCCAGGGCGGGATC
>WEIT01017850.1:434568-467671 GCA_013389985.1 Dryoscopus gambensis
GGAGGCGGCCGGCGGGGCCCTCGGGAAGGGAGAAGCTGACCCGGATCCCGCCCTCGGTCAGTCCTCTGTAGGTCGCCCGCCCGCGCCGCACACTTGTCCCCCATGGCCGCGTGGTCCCGGGAGGCGGTGCTGACTCTGTACCGGGCTCTGCTGCGGCGCGGCCGCGGCCTGCGCTACACCGACCGGGATTTCTACCTCGCCTCCATCCGCCGCGAGTTCCGCCGGAACCAGGGGCTGCAGCGGCTGGAGGACAAGGAAAGGCAGCTGCAGAAGGGGCAGGCTTTCCTGCAGAGCGGGCTCGGGGGCCTGGTTTAGAGACTCCCTGTAGCTCCCACTGGTCCCGCTTACCTCCCTCTTCTTTCCAAAATCCCCTCGCCCACCAGAAGAGATGATTAACACTCACTACGCACCACTTTCTTGAAGAAGTCCTGAAGGTGCTTCCACAGGCACACCAGGAGGGTTCTCCTGTTCTCTTCACAAATGCATTAGGTCACAGGTAGGTCATTTGCAATGATACAACCGCGTTCTTCGTGCTGCTGTTACAGTGAGCTTTGCAAAAGTGCAGAGTTTTTTCTGCTTGGGGATGACAAGTGAATGTATTCTTGGTTCACCCAGGCAGGAACGTTCCCCCCTGGCTTGGCTTTAGAAAAAACAAAGGGCAATTTTAAACCCCCCCAATCAGGCAGGCAGGCTGGCTCAAAGCCTTGGACACTGACTCGGAAAACAGACCCAAGTCACCGTGGAAGAGTTTCTTGGTGTTTTCGTGTAGTTTCACTGGGGATCCACCTAGGGGTGCAGTGGTGGTAAGGTGTGTTTTACAGGATCACAGAATCATTTAGGTTGGAAAAGATCTCTGAGATCCTTGAGTCCTATCTTTGACTGATGAGCACCCTGTAACTAGACCGTGGCACTGAGTATCACGTCCAGGGTAAACACCCCCAGGGATGGTGACTCCATTACCTCCCTGGGCAGCCCATTCCAATGTCTAATCACCCCTTCTATGAGGAAGTTCCTCCTGATGTCCAGCTTGAGCCTTCCCTGGCACAGCTTGAGGCCGTGTTGGCCAGAGAGACTCTTTAAATTTAAATCTCAAGGTCAGGGTAAATGGAAATTGGAGGACACAAAAGTACACATGTAAGAAAATATTCATGTCAATGTTTTACATGATTTATCTGAGCCTTAAACCCACTAGCCTCGAGGGCAGGAATAAACACTGAATGAAGGCAAAGGAGCTGTTCCCTTTATGATGTGTTGCGGTCTCTACTCTTGATTCTTGTGTGTCTTTGAAGTATCTGGGGTTGGACACTGCTCAGAAATTAATCTGGGAGTGGAAGCTCTGAGACTGCCTGTCAGTTCTTGGGGAAGATTCTGCTTTGTTCCAGACAAACAGTTGACCAACCCTGTAGTGCCTTGTGTGTGAGCAAAATTACACTTGTTACATTAAAAATTAGAAAATAAATTGGCTGTGCTTCGATTGAGAAGCACAAATTGAAAGAAAAATACCTGTATGGTTATAGGGTTTTGTTTAATATGTAGGATTTTATTGCAAAACATTACAGAACTAAATTCTACTTTCTTTCACTAAACCTATTCAATTATTAGAAAGCTCACATCAAATTTGGATGTGTTCGTTGCTTGGTTGGTACTGGCCTGGCACTGCTGAGAAGAAGCAGCTCTTTGGGGGAGCATAACTAAAGAGGCTGCGGGGTTAGGCGGTCCCTTCCTGCGGTAAGAGCCCGGGAGCAGCGGGTGCGAGGTGCGGGAGAAGGGCGCGAGCCGTCGGGGCCGCGCGATTTGGGCCGCGCGCGTGAGGCTCCCACTCCTTGCAGGTAGGATGGCAGGCGCTGGGCAGCGCAGAGGGAAGAAGGATGACAACGGCATCGGCACGGCCATCGACTTCGTGCTGTCCAACGCGCGGCTGGTGCTGGGCGTGGGGGGCGCCGCCATGCTGGGCATCGCCACGCTGGCCGTCAAGCGGGTGAGTGCCGGGGCCGCGGCTCCCGGAGGGGTCGGGGGGCAGCCAAAGGAGCCGGGCTGCTGACGATGGCCTGGGTAAAACGCGAGCGTTGGGCCCTCGGTGAGTCGAACTGTTCCTGGTTTAGATGTACGACCGGGCAATCAGTGCTCCCAGCAGCCCCACTCGCTTGAGCCAGTCGGGAAAGAGAAGCTGGGAAGAGCCAAACTGGCTGGGCTCCTCCTCACGCCTGCTGACCCAGGACATGAAGACCAGCCTCAGCCGCTCCCTGCAGACCCTTCCCACTGATCCTTCAGCTGCAGACACAGGTAAGAGGCGTGGTCATCCTCCTGCATCACAGTCATCCAGGCTATAAACTGTATTTGTTTAAAGGAATGCAGGGAAATTAATACTCTCTCTGGCCTGGGATTTTATGGTTTTCTTTAAGCAGGTCCACTAGTAACTTCAAGAATCAGAACTCACATTGGGAACTAGTCAGTAATAGTCATCTGTTTGCACTCTTTGTTCCTCTCATGACTTCATGGTGTTAAGCTTTATTCTCTCTCATTTTTTCTCTTTCAATCTGAATATATAATATTTCCTGATAGAAAGCTATTCCATTCCTTTCAAGTACTTTGTTCCCTTTCTTTGGGTCATCCAGTTTGCTTGCATCTTTTTAAGGGGGGAGTATTCGAGTTGTGAATCTACTAGCAATTTATAACAGTATTTCCTATATTATTTCTACAATTTTCCAAATAATTTGTGGTTCGACGTTTCCCTATTTAGTGCTGCTTATCACTGAGTTTCCGTTCATTAGTCTGTAGAAAGTGTCGTGTAGTTTTCTTTCTGAGTGGGATAATCAGTAATTTAGAATCCAACCATGTTTTGTTACATGTGTTTGGTTCTTTTTCTCAGTGGTTTTGCTTTCTATCCCTGGTCACTCACTTCAGGAGATTTACACTTGGAGATTTAAACTAAAAATCAGAATCAAGCTAATAACTTGATTTCCAGATTATTTTAAAGGAAGTTGTCTTTGGGATGGCAATAGGTTTTCTGCTGAGGAAACATTAAAAAACTAGACAGCTGTCTTAAATGGGATCTAGATAATTTGGTTGGAGTCCCCAAGCATATGGACTGAGTAATAAAAACATTGATGATGGTGTCTTAAATTCTTCAATTAGAAGTAAATGAAAACTCAATATGGAAAAATCATATTTTTCATAAATAGGCAATGAAATCCAGTTCCCTATGGTTTTGTGCATTATTTCCTTTATACAAAAAAAGCTGAAATCTGTCCAAAAGAACCCAGTGGGAGACGTGATGGCAGCTGCTGAGGCTGGGCTAGATGGGTCTGTGTGCAGCTTGGTCAGCCATTCCTCACATGCTGTGTGGCCAAATGCCCATCGCCAAACAAATCTGCAACAGCCAATTGCTTTAATGGGGCCACTGACTTGGGGGTTTCTCCTGCACCCCTTAGGTATCGCAGCCCTTCCAAAGATCTCTTAGGTCTGTAGTTCCCCTTTAATTCTCGTTGTTAGCTTCTGAAATTCTTGGTCCATGTTAAGAGAAATCTGAAACAGATGGGAAGCATGGACTTGTTTCTTTGGGAAACCAGTCAGAAAAAAAGGGGCTCAGAGAATCTGTGCAGGTCAGACATTGTTTAGTAGCACAGATGGCAATGTAAACCTTGTGTTGTTGCATTGTGCCTCAGAGTGGGCTCTCTGGTCTTTGTCCAGTGAGGGTTTAATGTGGGTATTGCTGGAGCTGTGATGGCCTGAGCTGGGAGAGCCCTGGGATCTGTCAGCTCCTCATCCTAATAACTGTGTTGATCAGACTCACAACAACTATTTCATTTCCAGGTAGCACAATCTTCCTTGATCTCATATGCTACCCAAGACTGGGTTTTGCTGGTAATTTGTAATAATCTGTTTCAATGTTAAAAACTCAAGGAGATCATGATGGTTGTTCAAAAGTGTTTTATTCACTGGTCTGGCATCACACTGAAAGCTTTTGAACTGGTAACAGCACTGAATTTTTGATGAAATTGAGATGAGATACTGCCCACATAGCCATTAAAATTACATCCTTGTACACAACATTAGTCTGGCTAAATTTCATATCTAGTAACTTGTTTTAATCCATTCTGATGCTCATAGTAGTATGTTTAGGAGGTGTTTTGAAGTTCCTCAGGACGCCCCTTTGGAGCAGTACCTGCATAAAGCCTGCAAAATGTGTGCTGAGAGCTTTTTGAGACCGGGGAGACTGCAGTTCCATGCTGCGGCTACTGTTCTGCGGAACACTTCTCAGCGAAAGCAGCTGCAACCTCAACAGTTTTCCTTCTGTCTTGCAGACATTTTTCGACCCACAAAGCCAAAGCCATCTGCCAAGAGGAGCCAGGTGGACCTGAAGAAGTCCCGCCTTCGTCTGTCCCTGCAGGAGAAGCTGTTCACGTACTACCGGCGGCGGGTGGCGATCCCGGCGGACGAGCAGGCTCGGGCCAAGCAGGCGGCCGTGGATATCTGCACGGAGCTGCGCAGCTTCCTGCGCGCCAAGCTGCCCGACATGCCCCTGCGGGACATGTACCTCAGCGGCAGCCTCTACGATGACCTGCAGGTAACTCCTGGGGACATCGTGGCTCCTTACTCAGGAGGCTGACCAGGCAGGGGCATTTCAGGCTTCCATGTTGGCACTGCTGGCTCAGCACAGCATTCCTCAGTAATAAGGCCCCTGGTGTTGCCTTTGCCACTGTGGAACCAGGCACTGATTTCTGCAGTGCTGTTTCGACAGGCATGACCAGGGTGCTCTGTCATTGTCTGCAAAGCCTTTGCTTATTGCTGTTTTATTTCTCCAAAATATCTCAGTGCTTCTTTCCTTCCCCACTGTCTCTCCTTTTAGCTGTGTTTTTCTTGCTGTTTCTCTGGTAAACATCTGTTTTCTCTCCCTCCCTCTATATCCATCCAAATGCATGATATTCCCTTAGAACTCCTGTATGTTCATGTAGGTCTTTCCTACTCTTTATTTTTTTTTTTAATGCATGACAGACCTGGATTGGACAGCAGTCCCTGCTGCAATATCTCCCTGATGGCAAGATGCCCATGGCTATAGTGAGTGATTCAGAGGCACACTTCTTTCTTTGAGTCACAGCTCTGGAATGGAGCATGGAGTGTCCAGTGAAACTTAGACCTGGGGTCTTAATCACATTGGTGAAAAGGGATCTTTAATGACCTTTTTCCAAACAATGTAGCAGACCAGGTGAGGGCAGTGTACTTAGCTGTAGCATGGGATTATTAAACCATGGCAACAGAAGCTTGTCTGAAAACGTAATACCGTGTCTCCTATTTAAATTGTCATGTGGTGTTGCCGTGCCCTAGGCCAGCTGCATCTCACAACCCAGGAGCAGACTTAGAGCAATATGAGGTAGAATGATTCATCTTTATGCAGTCCATATCAGGTCTCTAAATAGTACATACCATGTAAGCACCAGCTTCGGCTATACCTTGGAATTATCCCACTGATGGTTGGAAATAGTCCTTCAGAATGCCTTTTAACAAAGGGAGGCTGGGAATCCCACGCAGAGAGGAGAGTGAGACAGCTGAATCCTTCTTCCAGGTTCCTTTGGACAGAAGGCTATCTAAAGGTGGTGAATAAAATGAATGTGGAGAGAGAAAGCTTGTTCTTACCAACTTTTCTCTCTTGTGAAAGGTAGTGACAGCTGACCACATCCAGCTCATTGTACCTCTGATGCTGGAGCAGAACCTGTGGTCGTGTATCCCCGGGGAGGACACTATCATGAACATTCCTGGCTTCTACTTGGTGCGTCGAGAAAACCCAGAGTACTTTCCTCGCGGGAGCAGCTACTGGGACCGCTGTGTGGTGGGAGGTTACCTTTCCCCCAAAACTGTAGCAGATACCTTTGAGAAAGTTGTGGCTGGCTCCATCAACTGGCCAGCAATTGGGAGTCTCTTGGACTACGTGATCCGTCCAGCAGCTCCCCCAGCAGATTTGACACTAGAAGTCCAGTATGATGCAGATCGGCATCTTTTCATTGACTTTCTACCATCCCTGACGCTGGGTGACGTCGTCCTCGTTGCCAAACCTCACCGATTGGCCCAGAATGACAACCTGTGGCGACTGAGCCTGCGGCCAGCGGAAACAGCTCGCCTCCGCGCCCTGGACCAGGGGGATTCTGGCTGCCGCTGCTTGTGCCTCAAGATCTTCAAGGCAGTGTGCAAGTTAAACCCAGCTCTGGGACACCTCACTGCCAGCCAGCTCACCAACGTCATCCTGCACCTCTCCCACGACGAGTCCGACTGGTCCCAGGACATGCTGGCTGATCGCTTCTTGCAGGCACTGAAGGGGCTGATTGGCTACTTGGAGGCAGGTGTCCTCCCTAGTGCCCTGAACCCCAAGGTGAACTTGTTTTCAGAGCTCACCCCCGAAGAAGTGGATGAGTTGGGCTACACCCTCTACAGCTCTCTGTCAGAGCCAGAGGTCTTGCTGCAGACGTAATGGGGCCTTACCTAGGGAAGTGTTGATAGGGTTTAGCCAATGCAGACTTTGATTACTGCAAATTATGTCTCTTCCACTTCCCCCTATCACCCTCTCTCTCTTCACCACTCCCCCCTTTTGGTTCATTAGTTATTCCTGCTGTGGAGTTGGTGCTTCCACTGAATTTCTTGGTGCTACTGGTCCATTTCCACCATCTCTGCTCCAACAGATACCCATTGGCTAGGGAAGAGGCTAAAACTGCAGCTCTGAGATCTTCACGTAAATTCTGCTGAGTTTAAGTGTCTACCAAAAAAATAAACCAAACTATGCACTTCTTTCTGCTGTAGTACACTTACTGCAGCAAGCCCATTTTGGTCTGAAGAAGGTGGAACTGGGCTGGTAAATCCAGTGATGATTTTAGCAGACTTGCACTGAGGTTGTTTAATTTCCTCCAGCTGGACTTTGCCCCCTCTTTCTTTTTCTCTGCTGTCCCACACTGTCTCACTTTCCTTTCTTTTATGTCCCTTTGGCCCAGTCATGCAGGGCAGACTGAGTGAGATATTTTGGACAGGGTTCTTTTTGTATTTCTGAGTGGATAATGACTACACTGGCATTATTTAGGGCTGTAGAGCTTGAAATTGGAGAATTCCCACAGCTCCTGCTCCTACGGAGCCTTCTCATCCTTTGCAAGCTGGGTTTGGGATTAAGGGCCAAGATCTGTCCAGTCTGCTGCAACACAACCTCCTGTATGGGCAATTCTTGTTGAAGCTGTCACAGGGCAGGAAGGAACCTTTGTGGTCCGGCTGTGTGATGAGGCTGGAGGAGCAGAGCTTGCTGTTCCTGCCTAGCCAGATCTGCTGGGAATGGCCTCAGGAGTGGAGAACAGAGCAGCTCTTTAGTTGTCTCTGGCCTAGAGGAAAAGAGGGTGATTATAGGGGAGGGGTGGGAGACACACATGGGAATGGGGATTTTTTTTTTTTTTCATCTTTTCCCCAAGAGCTTATGGCTGTTCTGGTTTACTGGAGGTGGAAACAAGACTGCATGCCTCAAAGGGCTTTGGAACAAGCACACACAAGCCAGATTCTCACCAGCTCTAAGGCTGTGAAGGTGATAGAACTGAACTGGTGTCCCATACACTGGTATTAGGGTACATATACAGAGCTGGCGTTTAGGGATATATTAGCTTTGCCATCTGCTCTGTGTGCTTTAGTCTCCTCCCCAGAACTGAGGCTGTCCATCCCCTTCTCATTCCCATGTGCTGGCTTTCCAGTGCTCCCAGTTTACAGATACTCTTAGAAAGCTGGTGAGGGCACACCTTCCCATTCCGTCTGTTTGGACCTGTTGGCCGTGCAGCTCTGCCTACTCCTGTCTATGGCTGCTCTCAGGCTGTAGACTCTTCATACTCTGCATTAAGCCACCTGCTGTCTTCAAGAAGTGGGAGAGAAGGTATCCCCCCGAGTCTGTGTGTGTATCTCAAAAGACCAGCATAGCTATTGTTACAGAAACATATTGCCTTTTCCCAGCTTTTGCAGCTTTTTTCCCCCCTGCTGTCCAGCCTCTTAGCCAGTGGAGAGGAGTACTGCAGCAGTAGGATTTGGAGGGAGCAGGAATCCTTTTCTCCTTTTCTCCTCCCTTCCTCTCAGGACTTCCCCCATCTTTGACAGAGAAGTTTCAAGGTGAATTTCAGGAATGAAACCACGGAGGGAAGTCTTTCTGGATTTTTTTAGAGGCAGTGCTGGTGAGATGGGGGAGGGAGCATCTTTCTTGGACAATCCGTCCATTTTAGCCAACATGTCAGATAGCATTCTGTATACAGTGATAACGCAACATCGCATTTTAAATTATTTAATCTGTAGGGTACTGGTACTTTCTAGACTGCCAGATGTGTACTTTGAAGTTTGTGTGTGTATATAAAGTCTATCAAAGGTTAACAGGAATCCCATTTGTATGACTTTGTGTTTTGTAAGTTTTGCAGCAGTCAGTGTTGGTCAACTGTTGATTGCTCTCCACTCTGGTTCCCAGATTTTTTCCCCCTCTTCCTTCCCTTGCCCCCCACTGCCTTTCTGATGTCAGCCTTCCTACCCTAAAAGCAGACAAATGAGACTTGGAGCCTATTGGCTATTGGGGGACATTCCCCTTGTTTTTAATTACTTGAAGGTCAACAAAAATATTAAAATATCTGGGTTGTCAGGAGTTCCCCCAAAGCTCATTTCCTCAGTATGATGTCACCTCTCACTCGGTGCTGACTCCCGTACCGTGGTCTTCACATTTTAACAGCAGTGTGGTTGGAAATGATTTAAACTCTAGATATAAAAAAAAGGTGAGATAGGAACAGGAGGAAGCCACTGTCTGAGCTGACTTGAGAACAGTTGTCACACACATATCTGTATATATATATAATTTTTTACATGAATGCTTTTACTTCTTCCTGGCAACCTAATGAATTAATATTTTATGGCCATTTTTTGCTGCTATTGAGCTCAATTTGTGTATCAAATGGAGACTGAAGCTGCCTTTTTGCCTTTTCTGTAGACTCTGCTCCACTTCACTTGCATCAGCCATCTCCACAATTTCTTCCCTTCAGTTTTGCCCTCCTCTGAGCTAGCCACAAGCCTGTTCTCAGGAGGCAAATGATCACTTCCTACAGGCAGCCATCACAGCAGGCAATAGCTGCCCTGGCAGTGGCAGTCTTGACAAAGGCCAAAGATGTGATGGGTCACAGGGACACTGCAACGAGGAATATTTTAAGAGCAGGGTCAGGTATAAGGGGCAATAGAAGCAGGGAAGAAGGTGTAGGGTGAGTATGCAGGAAACTTCCAGTAGTGCTGCACCCAGCCTGTGGGTGAAACAGAATGTTGCAGAGTCTTTCAAACTGGCACCTTTCAGTGTAAAATGCAGTACACGTGTTGATGCACAACCTGGAGAGCTGCCTTACCTATAGGTAGGCTCCTCCCTGGTCAAATCTATAGCACAGAGCAGGAGAACCTAAAGCTGAATGTGAAAAGGGCAGCTCCTGGCCACCTTCCTGGCAGAGCAGCTCAGAGACCGATTGATTGTAAGAGGCCCAGGGCGCGCGTTGGGCTGGTGGCTGCCTCAGCTCCAAGAATGTCTCCGTGTGTTCTGCTGTAGCTTAGCTCACATAAGCTTCCCATGAGATTGTCGTCTTATTCCCTGTAACCACAGGGTGAGGACCAACTTGCTCAGCTGTGGGTTTCACTGCTGCTGAGCTCCACTGCTAATCTTTCAAGTCAGATAGTTTCTTTTCCCATGTTTAAAAGCAATTATGGAAACAGGCTGCTTTCTGCCCCCTGGCAAGCTGCCATCAGGGCCCTCATTCTTAGCATGTGGGCACGCAGTGAGAAGTGAAGAGATGATGCCCCATCTCTCCCAGGCCTGGAGGCTGTGGATTTGCAAAGGGGAAAGTCCAAGTGCATGATCTGTGACAGAGTGTGTGGAATTCTAAAATAAAATGACTTTCCACAGTAACCTGGTTGTCTCTGGCATGTTTATAAACAAAGGAACATCTCTCTCTGCTTTCATCTCAGTGCATCACTTTCATGCTGATATAATTCTGCACCACACCAGTGCTTGGGGACTGACATGCCCCTTGCTGATTCACTTGCTTTCCCTTTGCAGCTCTGGGTGGGTGCTCAGCACTTTGCAGCTTGTCTTGAGGGAGCAGTCAGCTCGGTGCAGCAGCGTCCTGGCTCCTGGCAGCTTTCACACCAGTCACAAGATGATGTGTAATTGTGGCACTGAGCTTCCCATCCTCTCTCCGATAGTCCGCGTGCCCGGACAAGCACTTGCTTTTCATGTGGCTCCCCAGACTTCAGAGGCTTCCGTGCCTCAGGAATATTAAACTTTCCTCCCACCCTTGTTCAGTCACACCTTGGTTTTTGTGTGCCAGGCCTCTCCCCTCCCAAATGCACTCCTCTCTTATCCAGGCATCAGCCTTGAGGCAGCGAGGAACCTGCTTTGCCAGGGGCCTGTGTCTGGTGTGTTAAAGTTCTTTGCAGTAAGACCCAGTTTTATGTACCTGCTTGGGAAGGTGGAGTGGAAATGTTGGATGTCAAATAAAGCATGAAGTCATGCTGCTTTTGATGGGTCCCAGACTTCTTAATTCTTGGAAGACATGCTATAGTGGCAACATTGTCCTGTAAGATTTTTCTTAAAGAGGGCTCTGAAATTAACTATTTTGGAGGGTATTTTATGATACAAAGGGAGTCTCCATCTCCAACTTTATCTTTTTTCTTAATACCCCTTGCCTGCGTTGCTTTGGGTTTTTTCCATTAATCTGTCCTGTGGTAGAAACAGATCAGATGAGATCAAGAACGTTTCATGCCATACAGAGTCTTACAGGAACAGGTAAAATAAGCTGTGCTGTGAAATCTGTGACAGGTATTGCCCTCTCAAAGCCCCTGGAAAGCCTAGAGCCTGCAATACGTGGTTAATATATGCAGCGGTTTGCACCTTTGCATAAAAGCTGTCCTGGCATGAATAGGGAGGAAAGATCAAAAGATAAGTGTCTGTTTAATGTAAAGAAGAAATAATTGAGGGGAGTGATGATAATTATTTCAAGTATGGAAAAAGTTGCTACGAAGAAGAAGAGCACAAGTAGTTCTCCAGGCTGTAAAGACTCAGAATCTCTTTTGTTCTTAGCCTAAGGAACAAACAGCTTAGGAGGAAAGTCAGTTTTGGAAAAAGCAAAATATTTTGCCCACTTTGTTATATAACCACAGTCCTGTCCTGGATATTAATGTAGCTGAGTTTACAGTTTACTTATTTAATTTTGCATCTCCTAATTTTAAAAATAGATACATAAATGAATAAATTTTAAAAATAAATACATAAATTCTAGCCTATTTTGTATCTAATCTTAAACTGGGGAAGAAAGGATGACTGAACCCCAAATAATCAGAGATTATCATGCTAAACTGTTGAACTGCATTAATAATGTTTCTTTTTTTGTTCCCAAATACTTAGTTGCATCCATGGTTTTTAAAGGTTTATTTTAATATTCTAATCTTCAGAAAAGCTGCAGACAGCTGCTGCTTTTTAAATTTAGTCTCACAGAAAGAAAAAGAGAAGAGCCTCTTCCAACCGAGGAATTTCTCTTCCAGATAAGATATGTGTGCTCACTACCTGGACTATTCAATGGCTCCAGCATGGCTCACTGAATCTGGGACTGGATGTTGAAAGGTTGGGCTTTGCCCTCAGATGCAGCAAGCAAGGAATGGGAGATTCTACCTCCTACCAGTGAAACCCAGTACTGGCTTCCAGCCCTAGGAGACCTGCTGTGGTCCAGACATTTGGGAAACTATTTGAGATATCTGGATTTTATCTTTTTTATACTTGTCAGGCTGAGTTTATGATCTGAGGGATTCAAACAATATCCTCCCACTCAATTTTATTCTTCTTTTTTCCCTCTCTCTTTCTCTCTTTTTTTTTTTTAAGATTCAACACCTTCTTAGAATAGCTCTCATTTAACAAATGTGTCCCCTACACAATCAAGGATAAAATTTTTACTAGCATACTCTGAGAAGGACAGCATTATTCACAAGTCAAGGACCCAGAAATGTGGTGGTGAGCAGGCTATTATTCCTTTCTTTACAGTATGTGATCCTGTGGAATAATCTTGCAAACAATAAGGCAAAAGAGGGTGGTAAGACCAATGGGTAAGGCAGGGAAGATCTGAAATCATTCTGTAGATAGGAAATGTTCTTGTCATTTTACAAACAGCAGAGTGGGACACACAGTTTGGCTCAGGGAACTCAAACTTCCCATGATTTTAAGCTTTCCTAAGTACTCGTGCAGAAGTCAGATCTGAACAAAATCACATTAAACACACTAAAAGTCGGACTGATTTTTATTTTGCCGCTTGGTTCAATTTCCCTGGCTCCTGTGGCTAAGTAGCTCTTTGATCTGTCTATTAACACTCAGTGCTAAACTTCTCAGGGGAAATATATATATAAATTCTAACCACATTCTTCATGAAAAGCCTTTTCCATACAAATAATGGGCAAAAGTTGTTCCCTTGTGTTTTTTGTTTTGTTTAGGATTTTCTTTTGTTAGGCAACAATTCCCTGGCTTCAGTGCAATTCCACCCTTCCCCTTCCTCTGTCTGTGGCAGAATTGCCACTGTTCTACAGAAGCACAGGGGCCATAAGACATCCCACTGCAATGATCCCGGTCCTGTACAGCCCTCTTGTCTCCTTCTGCTCAGCATTGCAAAGGACAGACCTCAGAGGCAACAGACACGAGGGCATAAATGGCAAATGATGGACTGTGTTGGCTCTTTACCTCTCCCACAACAGGCATTACTTCAAAACTCGTAGTGCCCTGGCAGGCTCCTTACCTTCCTTGAAAGGCAAGAAGCAATTGTTCCTGGAAGCAATATGGCAGAATGACATTTTTTGCCTTCAGATTCTTGAATTTATTTAGCACAGGGGGCCTTGGAGACAGTAAGTGCCGCCACTTATATGGATAATAAGATGTGAATCATGCTCAGCTGCTGCTTGTTTGCAGCAGCAGCGAGGCGCTGTCAGAGGGCCCGAGGTGCACTGGAGCCAAGGTAGTACGAGGCGCAGCAGTCCCAGAGGCTGCAGAGCTGCAGCTCCCACAGTGCTTGTTAGAGAGCACGCTGGCAGGGGCCCAGCTCCCTGGCATCCACAGAGAGGGTGGTTTTTGCTGAGGCAAGGACGTGACCAAGGCAGAAACCTCTTTTCCAAATCACTGCCCGTGGTCGTGAGAGAGACAGTAGTAGAAAGCATCTGGTCCAGTGCCTTTTCTTGAACAAGGAGGAATGAGCTTATGTTTTGGCTTAGGAACCTTTCTCCTCTCTCTTTTTTCTTTTAAAAATTTTGTAGGTTTTTTTCTTTTTCTATGTAAAACAAGAAAATTAATAAAGCATGATGCATCTTCACTTTGCACTGCAAAGGAGGATGTTTGGTGTCACCAGCAGACTGGTGACTCCCCAGCTTTGTGCCCTGGGACAGACTTAGCCTTTTGTGAGCCTGCCCTGCCTAGGGGAGACCTGTATTTCTGGTAAGTGCTCAGCATCCAAATGTGTCTTACTGAGACTGCAGGACTGAGGTGAATGGCTCAAATGTTACCTCTCTGAATAGCACCAGCATTGCCTCAGAACCAGAGGAGATGTTTCCTGCTGAGGCCAGGACACGGCCTCAACAAAGTCTCCCCCTCTGAGTGCCAAGAGAGCAGGCCAGCTGTACCTCCCCGACAGAGCTGGGCTGCTGTGGCTGGCTCCTGACAGCCCTGGGTTTATTCTCACACCAGTTCTCTCAGCACTCAAGCACAGAAACCTCCTCCCATTAAGAGAACTGCAAACCTCCCTCACCAAGCACCTCAGCAATGGCAGTAAGAGGACGGGTGGATTGAGAAGCCACAGTACCTAGTCCATATGATACTTTGGTGGCAAAGTCTTCTTTGGGGACTTAGACCCAGCCTGCCCATGGCCAATCCACCTGTAACACACCTGAGGAGGCTCTACTGAGGCCACCTGTCAGTCCATGTACAAGTGCAGGGAGCAGAACAGGCTCAAAGTCTTCTGAAAGAATCTTCTTTCTAACATAATTTGCCAAATCCGCAAACACAGAGACCTCAGGAGGGAAAAAATGACATTCCTTAAGGAAAAAGCTATAAACTCAATGATATCATAATTGTGTCAACATCCGCCAGGAGTTTTTCTTTCCTCCTTTGTAAACAAGTAGATATTAAAACAGTACAAAGTCTGCTGGTAAATCACTGAGCAGCTGCTGCCTATGGAGAATGGAAAATTATTACTGAATAATGGCTGCAGTGTTCCTCCCCAGGGACCTGGGCAGCTACAGCCTCAACAGTGACTTATCCTCAGATGAGTTTCAGAGCTTCATCTGAACTACTTGTGTCAGTGTTCTTGCTGAAGCTGCCTGCCAGCACCAGAATCAGAGTGATCTCACGCATGCCCCAAAGATCCCTAGAACTCTGTTTTATTTCACTCATAGGGTACACCTGTGCGCAGTCCCTCTTCCTGGCCTCATCAAAACACTCTGAAGTGACATGAAGTGGAAACAAATCCCCCAAAGGAGCACACAGAGCACAGCCTGGTATTATCCTTTCACTGTGCGCCGCCCCTCACTGAACAGAGTGGCTGAAATAAGCTCAAGTAACCTTCCCACCTGCTTCAGCCGAAGCTGATGGTTTAGGTGCCAGGTTCAGGAGCGCGGTGTAATTGCTGCTGGGCCGGTGCAGCAAGGGGTCCTTACGCTGACCGGCCTAAGGGGCACTGAGGCACTGAAAGAGAGATCCACTGCAGTGATGATGGGCTGTTAACTCACCCCCTGGTGTCTGGGCTCAGATGCTGCAGTCTCATAATCCGTCCTTACTTGTCAGGCCTCAGGTGCTGCTAACTTCACGCTGCTAGAAAAGAAGCAATGTGCATTGTCACTCTCCTCTTCATCCTTTGCAGAATGGCACAAGACACCTGGCACGTGTGACTCCAGCAGATGCCGGCAATGTACAGGTACACACATTCTGATACACACGGAGCACACAGTCTGCGGGGGGGTCACATCAACCATCAAGAACAACAGTTGACATGAAAAACGTTTCTGTTCTTTTACTGTTTGGATAACTGGAAGCCTTTTATTTGTGTGCTAAACTGAGCCCGTATGTGCTAATGGACATGAAGGATTATTCTCGACCCCCAAGTCCTTTCATCCTAATAAAACAAGGCTGGACAATGAGACAACTAAAAATATCCCCCAGTGGTCTGAAAAAAAGTCAGCACCCCTTCCTCTCCCTCCTTCACACATATTTTTTGCGAAACATCATTTTCAGCCAGTTGTAGCTTTGCTTAGGAAAATCATGCTTGGGCAAGTTACAACTCACCTCCCTCTTACCAGATTTGCACAATGTTTTTACTTGTGGCAGCTGGCCACAGCCTGGCTGATTCTGAGTAAGTAAGCCTCTGGAGACACGTATTTTGTGAGCTATCAGCATGTGCTTGGCATGCCCACGTTTGTTCAGTAAGAAAAATGTAGGTGGACAACCAGGGTTGTTTCCATAACTGTCTGAAATAATTGAACTGTAAGTTGCAAATGTAAATTGCAGATTTAATCCTCTTTTTTATTAGTCTAATTTCTAATGTCAGGGATATTTACATAGCAGGATGGAAACAGAAGACAGTGAGGGGGTGAGTAAGTAATGAATGATTTATTAGAGATTCCATTGGGTGTACTAGTCCAAAACAAACCCGGCACAGCATATGGATAACCTATTTTCTATTGGTTTGTAATAAAAGATGGATGCTAATACCTCCCAGCCTGATCTTTAATCATATATATTTGCTTTTCCATCTAGTTTTAAAATGGAACATCTATAAAGCAATCCCTAAAGAGCTTACAATGAGAATCTCACAGAAGACATCTTTCAGATATCTGTTTGTACCACACGAGGAGAGAAGCAAGCAAGCACTGCGAGTTAGTGTGTGCCATAGAGGTCGTAGGTAATTCTCCCTCAAAATTGCTCAAAATGTCTCTCTGCTTTGCCTCATTCCTCCCTTGTGTTTTTCTCAGCACTCTGTCTCCAGGAAAAATTCCTGCTGGTCTCTGGAAATGCTTTGTTCATTGAAGTGCGGGATAAGGCTTCCTGTCCCTCCTGCTGAAAGGTTCAAAGGACTCAAGTTATCCCTCACAAGAACCCCCTTGGGGACTTGCCCTCACACTCACCCTTCTGCAAGGCAGGCAACGCTCCCTCCTCCCCAGCCACCCCAGCAGAGCCCAGGGCCAGCAGAAAGCCCATCTGCTCCTTCTCTGGGGCACTGAGGCTCAGTGGGGGCCCAAAGCTCCCTGCCCAGTGCCACCATGGCCATCATGCACTCTCCCAATGCTGTGTCAGCCCACCTTCCCCCTGACCTTTTCCCAACACTCTGGAGAAGAGCAAGCATCTCTGTTACTTTTGCTGGTCCCTCTCCTGGCCCCAGCAATACCCACTCCTCCCACTCCCCTTGCTCCCCTGCTACAGAGGCCCACGAGTTTCCCTGCCACTGACAGTCCCTGAGAGCATCCTAAGCAACCGGTCTAGACTGTGTGAGGGGATGTTACTATGGAAACATTTACGTCCTCACGGTCTTCGGTGTGCTTACTAACAGCATTCAGCATGTTTGTCTCCTGTATTCTTGCTGGTGGAAGAAGAAAACCTCTTTTCCTTTGCAAGGTTAAGTTTAAAAAGAAAAAAATAATATTAAAGCAGGTATATTGACTTTCCATCTTAAGGAAGGAGGAGGGTGAATGGAGGAGTATTAGTTTTCCACCTCCTGGTGATGCTGTTTGGCTGGAGGTGGCTCTCTGCAGTGCTGGATTTATCAGGGCACTTCACAGCTTCCCAGCCAGGCCTTTGGCCTCTATCCTGCAGTGAGCTCTGGAAGAGCAGCTCTTTTCTCCTGCAGCCGGCCCCTCGCTTCTGTGTCAGGATGGATCTTACTGATCCCAGAGCTCTCTTTGCCGAGGTACCCAGGGCAGGAAAACAACATCCACAGCGATAAAGCTGTTAACGTCACAGCAGGACTTCACTGACCATGCCCACAAATTGGTGTTCCCTCAGAAGCCACCTTTTTGTGCTGTAAATTAAATTTTCTTCAGAGCTGCTCGGTCTCTGAGCCACAAAAATATTACGTAATATTGAAAAGGAATTATTTTTTAGACATTTTTGAGTTAGTAGAGAGTAGCTTGTAGTCCTCTACTTAGAAAATACTTGTATTTTTTTTTGTACAAAAATTCGCAAAAATTGTTATCTGTGGTTAAAGAACTGTCTTCTACCTTGGTCAAAAACTCTAGACACAGTGGAGACATCTCTGACATAATATCTGCAAAAGAGGAAAGATAATTTAAGAAGGAATCGGGGTTGTGGCTCATTAAATGATTTAACAATAGTTATCTTGCAGGAAATGGAAAAATAGGCTTTTCTCTAAATGGCTGGCTTCTGGTTACTTGATTTCACATTCTGGATTGGAGATTGTTACAGAAAATGTGTCTGGAACTCATAATACAGACAAATTTCCACCTCAGTTCACACACAAAAGGGAAAGCAGGCAGCTAGGAAACAGGCAGATCTGAGTTAAGTTCCTCATTGCATACTTCATTTTTGCTTACGTGATTCTTGCGCACACATTCCCAGAGTCCTTTCAGAGCAATCTATAATTATCTTTTCATGATGAAGGATTGGGTGTACATATATTGGGTGCATTTCTGTTTATTTAGCTGCCATTGTGGTTCTACAATCACCCTTTTCTTTTCACTGAAAGGAGGGGAAAGCAGGCACGGCAGAGGATGTGAGAGCTCTCCCTTAGCCAGTGAGGACATGGAAGTGCTGTCCACCCATCCACACAGCCAATCACCCACTTGGCCTCTTAAAAGCTGCTGCAGCAGCCTCTCGATTTTCCTTTGAACCAAGACCTGCCTCCTCTGTACTGTATTTATCAGAACAGTTATCTCAGACTGCTCAACTGCTATTGTGGTGGTTTTTGGCATTGGAGGACATTTTTCTGTGCCTCCTCTATTTTAATGAGTAATTTCAAATTCTGTGACAAAGAGAAAGAGAAAGAGAGAGAGAAGGAGAGAAAGAAAGAGAGAGAGAAAGAAAGAGAGAAAGAGAGAAAGAGAGAAAAGAAAGACCAAAACCAACCAAAGTAAAAGAGCAACAAACCAACATGGAGGCGAAACTGCCCCTTTTCACGAAGCAGCCAGTGTTCATGTTACAGATGTGGAGTGACATACTCTGCTTTGTAGCGACAATGCTAAGACCGGACTGCTAAAAGTAGAAATTGGGTCACACTCCATCCTTGCAAATTATCAGTCGTTTAAGACATTCCAGGCAGCTAGACCTGGGAAAACGTGGTGAAGGCTATGGCTTTACACAAATACTACTGAGGTCTGACCTGGAAAATAGTGCAGCCTTTTGCAGAAGTAGCTGAGAACAAGTTGAGCTGCAGGATGATGATGTTGGAACAAGCAAGGTTCCACCACGGCTCTCAGAGCTGATGGTGCTGTGAGGCTGGCAATGTGGAAAATCAACCTTTTGAAGCTGGATAACTCTGACACAATGAGGGAGGACACAGGTATTGAAACTCCCAGCTCACCGGAGCTGTTCAGTGCTTGTGTGACCCGACAAAAAAGATAATGAAGGAACTGAAGCCAGCGGAAAACTGTTGACCCCTGTGAGTTTCCTGCTGTGAGCTGTCTCAGTGGGGGCCAAGCCAGCTGGGGAAACTGTTTAGCAGGAACAGGGCGGGGGAAGAGGTCTGACTTATCTCCTAGGAGCAAGTTGATGTGGATCAGATAAAACGTGAAACCGCACTTTGAAAGCTGTCCAAGGTGACCCTGCCCTTTATGGCCGCGAGGCTCTGTAGGTGATCCATTACGCTCCCACCAGTCGAATGGTATCTGCACAGAGAACAGAGAAGCAACTGCATCAGCATGAAACTGCATGGCAGGAGGGGACATTCTCATTCCTCAGCTGTGGAATAACCAACTTCATTTTCAGCCCTTGCATGGGTTAAAGGCTCTAGTTAGACTGATGCCCTCGGCTGCCCGGCGGTGCGGCTCTGCAGCCGGGCTCTTCAGAAGCTTCTCTGCGGCGGGGCGGCGCCGTGGCCGCTGTGAGGCCGGCAGGCTCCGGGCAGACGCCCTCCTGCACGCAAACACACAGCCCCAGAGAGCCCGTAATCTACGCGCTGCATGTGTGGGGCAGGCAGGCAGGGAGGGAAGGCACCGGGTTATCTAAGGGAACAGGAGGCCATGGCGGGCTGCCGCCGCCTCAGGGGCGCCATGCCAGCGCCTCAGCCGGGGTCGCAGCCGCCAGCTCCCGCCTGACCTCAGCGGGGCTTTGTGTGGGGAACAAAAGGGGCCATTGGAAGTCAAAATGAGGAGCACACACTGCCTCTAGAGGGGCATGTCAGGGAAAACGCAGGGCTGCCGTAGGCGAGCATCATTTCCCTGCCCGGCTGCTCCTTCTCGGCCCGCTCCCGGCTTCCCTCTCCCCTCCCCTCCCCTCCCCTCCCCTCCCGTCCCGTCNNCGGCAGCCATTTTCCTGCCCCGCTGCTCCTTCTTCTTCTGCTTCTCCCCCGCCCCCACCTTCCCCTCAGCATTGGTCTCCTCCGGGCCCTGGCCAATGACAGCTCACGGGGCACGTGAAGGACTCGCCCGTAGCCAATGAGCGCCCTTCCCACGTGGCGAGCTGCGTGACGTCTTCCGCGCGAGCTCCGCGTCTTTGTTGGCGGGTAAAATTTCCCCCAACGCTCCCCGCGGGGGGGGAGCGTCCCCAGTCCGTCCGGTCACGTGGCACGGCCGCGCCCGGAGCGGGGAGCGGTCGGCGCGCATGTATACACCATATAGTCCCTCCGCGACAGCCCCGTCGTGGAGCCGTGGTGTTTTGTCGGCGGCTCCTATGTTTAACTCGTAGGAGAACGGTAAGAGAGAAGCCCAGGAAGACAGGCCACAGGCCGGTAGGTGGGTGGTGGTGACAGGCAGGTGACGCTTGGCGGAAGAATACCTCACGTCCGCAGTTCGGTTGGTAAGGCGGCTATATATAAGAGCAGAGCGCCGGCGGTGCCACCTCATTGTTTCCTCTCGCTGAGAACAGATTGTGTCAGTGCCCGTGTCAGTGTGCGCAGCCCCTCCCGCGCGGCGCGGATACGAGCAGCCCCCCTCACCTGGCCGCCATGGCTCTTTAAGGCGGCAGGGCCAGCGGCGGCATCGGCCAGTGCAGCAGGCGCAGCAGCAGCGGCGGCGGCCTCAGCACATCCCCGGCATCTGCAACCATGGCGTGAGTATCGTGTGTTAGGGACAGCTGCTCCCTCTCTTGTGTGTTGATAGGCGTCCTTTTACCCTCTTTAAGTGGGGTTTTGGGGTGGTGATAATTGGTATCTCACGGGGAGCGGGATGAGATACCTAAGTACGGAAAATAATACATAAACTACCTAGTCAAGACGAAAAGGGGGAGAGGTGGGGAGATCCTTGTAGGGCTCGGTATCTCCGGGTGCGGCGAGTGTCAGAAATAGCAGGAAATGCCATTTCAAAAGAATTTACGAGGAACGTTTATGTTTTCTGTCGTTCGAGAAACTTTGATTTTGAAAAGTCTGGGATTTTAGTATTTAATATTTTTTTTTCCCGGGATTTTCATGGGATTAAACGAATATTGCCAGGGAGGGTTTCTTTGCCGCGTGAGGGGAAGTGCTGCTGTACTTACGGGAAAATAGGGCATTAGGGGTTTTAGGGTTTTGGCGTACAAGGACCACGTGGTATAATCGCAGCTAGATGAACGGGGTTGTTCCTAATCTGGCACCAGTGCTAATGTTAAATAATGTAGCGTAGCGTTGAGTTAGCCCTGGCCATCGGGCGCTCAGCCCTGTGCGGTGGAAACGTGGCAGGACACAAAATGGCGGCGGGCGGCGGGAGCGCCAAATGGCGGCGGGTGGGCGGGGCCGGCTCTGCGCGGGCCCGAGGGACGCGGGGGGCGCGCAGCAGCGCAGAAATAAAGAAGTGAGATAATCTGTAAAGTTCCGCCATACTTCCTGAGGTGCCGTTGCTTTAAAAGGTTACTATGTTGCTCAGACAAAATACTGACGAGTTTAAGTTCTGTTGGCAGGTTTTTCACGGCATCGCACAGCAGCATTGCTGTAGTCGACGAAAAGACCCTGTGCTTGTCTACATCCTTCGACGTCAAAGCGTTAAAAGCTGACGAAAATGAGCTTCTTGAACAACGAGATGCTGTTGGGGGATTCAATATCCCCCTTCAGCCAGCCGTGTTCGGTGGCTGAGGAAAGTCTGGGACTCCTAGATGACTACCTGGAGGTGGCCGAGCCCCTCGGTTCGCATGGGTTCTCCAGCGACAAGGCTAAGGCAGTCTCCTCCAATTGGCTTGCTGTGGACAGTTTAGGCAACACCATAGATAGCAGCCAGGGTAAGGTATTCCTTATTTCTATGAAGGGCATCAATTACATAATACCACAGTAACATTCCAGTTGAAAGTAAATTGCCAGGTTTTCATAAATCTGAAGGCAGTCTCATGTGTGTTACCTCTGCTTGGAAAGCGTGTGTACTATGCCGCTTCCACAACACACAGTTGCTGCTTATGGTGAAATGCCACTTGTGTTAGCCTTGTAGTAACACAGCAGCTGCCAATGGTACCGTTTCTTGGCAGAGGTAACAGTAAGGAAGCATGGTTGTATGTTGCCAGTGTCTCTGAACTATTTTGGTCTTCAGGTAAGAGGGTTGGAATGTCTCAATGGCTGCTTACAGTGTACCCTGCAGTTTTTAGGAGCTTAGTGAAAGAGTATTTTTTTCTTGATGATTTACTCTTTCTGTGCTACTACATTAGAGAGGAAAGATGCTTGATGAATGATAAACTGCTAGATTATTTTCAAAAGCTTGAGTTGCATTGGGTGGTGGTTTACTGAAGTGGTAATTTCTTTTTTTTTATTGTGCAGAGGATGCCTTCTCTGGCATGGAGTGGATGGTGGAGAAGATGGATCTGAAGGAATTTGATTTTGATGCCCTGTTAGGTATGGAACATCTGGAAGCCACCGTCTTACCAGACGAGCTGATGGCCACGTTGGAAGACACGTGTGATCTATTTAACGCTACCATCCAGGAATTTCACGCTACCATCCAGGAATTTCACAACAAAGAACTTCCACCGATAAATAACGTAATTACCCATCTCCCTGAATCCCCAGTTGGAGCTGATTCAATGGCCCCATTGACTTCCCTTTGGTCTTTTCCCCTCTCCCCAGGGTCTCTGACTTCCACTCCAGACCACTCATTTAGTTTAGAGCTAGGGAGTGAAGTGGATGTTCTGGAAGGAGAAAGAAAGCGGGAGTGCCCCACTGTTGTGGTGGTGGTCACCAAGTCTGAGAAAGAGGAGGAGAACCACTCTGATGATAGTGGAATCTGCATGAGCCCAGACTCCTACCTGGGAACCCCCCAGCACAGCCCCACCAATTCAGTTGGATCCCCCAATGGCAACCAGTTCCCTGCAGATGCCACCTGTGGCTCTGTGCGGTCCAAACCATATGATCATCCTGCAGAGAAGGTAGTGTCAGCTAAGGTGAAAGGAGAAAAGAAAATGGATAAGAAACTAAAAAAGATGGAGCAGAATAAGACGGCTGCCACGCGTTACCGGCAGAAAAAGAGGGCGGAACAGGAGGCACTGTCTGGGGAGTGCAGAGAGTTGGAGCAGAAGAACCAGGCCCTGAAGGAGAAAGCAGATTCCCTTAGTAAGGAAATTCAGTACTTAAAAGATCTGATAGAAGAGGTCCGCAAGGCCAAGGGCAAAAGAACTAGAGTCCCCGAGTAGGGTAGTCAGCAGTGTTGTGTGCATGTAAATAAGCTTCCTGCTAAAGCTGTGTATTGCTGTCTAATAAATAATTTTGTAGTAAATGTGCAATGATGGTGTGTGATGAGTGGTACCTGTAAAACCAGCATGACCTGAACCACACGTGGGTGTAAGTACAAGCCCGACGAGCTGTTGTGTGTCGAGAGTGTGGTGTGACACTCGTGCTGCTTGCTGTGGGTGGTGAGTGCAGTGCAAGTGCACAGAGTGCTTTGAACTGGAGTGTTTCCACAATAAAGTGTCTCTGTTGACCTGTCCCCCTTCATGATTTTCATGGATTCTAAAGTGAGAGGGAATCACACTGAGGTGCCTCAGGGTTTTCAGCTAATTTGTAAGCCCATTGAAACAATTGAGGTTGGAGAGTCGATGGAAGACAAAAGGTCAGTAATACCATATGATGGGGATTTTTTTATTTTCAGACTTCAAATGTCTCTGAAGGGAGGGTAGGGGTCTGGGAACAAAATAACAAAAGTTGCGAACACTGGTGAAAGAAACGGGCAGCTTTGCTACGAGACAAGTCCGGAGCAAGCACCAGAGTTAACTGCCCTTGGGTTCGTGTGCCGGTGGGTCTCTTATATGCCCAAACCATGAGCAGGAGCTGTGTCCTGGCCCCTTCGGACTGGTGTGAACTGGGCCAGATGGGCAGGGTTACTGTAGTGCTCTCACTGATGGGTCACGTTCCTGTACCCAAGTGTGAAAGTCTCAGCTTCTTCAGCCAGCCACTGATGAGTCAAATTTTAAGCGGTAAATACAAGTTTGACTTCCTTCCACCAGGGCTACAGCTGAGCTGGTCCGTAAACCTAGCTGAGCTCTAGTCCCGCCTCAGCAGCTCAGGGAAGGCACTGGTGTGCGGGAGCAGCACCTGTGTTTGTGTGAGGGTTTGGTGTTGCTTTAGGATTTGGGATGTCCCATTTTTAACTACTTCAAGTGTGCTCCCCCCCCCCGCCCCTTCACTGATTCCCCCATTTAACAGCACTTAATCCCTTTGGCATTTGGACATGCACATCCTCTCCGAGGAGTTGATTCCTTCTCACTTGCACTAGTGTGGCTCTCTGAACTGCTGCGCTCAGGTGCCCGCACATCCCAGCCTGGCTGGCACACACATGCAGTGCAGCGGTATCAGGGCTCCAACCAGTGCTGGAGTGGGGAGGGAAAAGGTCCTCAAAGGGACCTTGGGGAATGGTTTCTCCAGTTGCAGCTTGACATTTCAGCTCCTCATGCCCTCAAGTTAGGGCTACAGTCCTCCATCCCTGCTCCGTGCCCAAGCCATTACCTGACGTGGGATAACAGCTCTGTGGGGGTGACCCAGTGTGTGAAGGCTGCCCCAGCGGATGCACGGCACAGGTGGCTGCTGGCAGCAGGAGCCGATTGCTGCCATGGAGGGCTGAGTGGGCCAGGCCCCCAGTGGCACCTGCCTGTGCTTACAGCTGTGCCTGGGTGGCTGGATGCCATTTAAACTACAGCAGGAAGGCTCCCTGCCGGGAGCTAGGGCTCATGCCACACTGAGGGTAGGGTGGATAACTAAGACTCTCCCCTTGGTTTCATGAGACAATGTGTTTGAGTAGTCTCAAACCTGCTGGGTAAGGGCACTGGTGACCGTGTATTGTAGGAATGGGATGCACTGCAAACTGGAGACTGCAAGCAGGGACAAGGGACTCTCTTGTGGTTTAGGAGGTAGACCAGTGTAATAGGTTTCCTTCAAATCAGCTGCACCAGCCATGCTGGGGATGGGGATAATTAGAGACAGAAAAGCCCCAAGACTTTGGTCAAATCTGCACCTGAGCTGACATTGTGCTTGGTCTCAGTTGAGCCACAGAAAACATAATAACTGCTATGAGTTTCTGAGCTGGTGGCTTCCCTGTGCAGGGGAAAACCCTCCACTCCTCCTCATACTGATCCCCTTTCCCACCACAGGGCAACCACCTCATCTTCCCTTACAGCCATAGCAGCTTCTGCTTACACCTGGCAGCAGCCAGGGCTGAGGGAGCAGCATGTGTGTTTTGCTGCCCTTACTCAGTTCGCCCAAAGCCTGGAAACATTGTCAGCACATTTATCCCCTCCCCACCCCATGCCAGGGCTGTCTGTGAGCCACTCGTGGTTAAAACCAATTCTTCTTCGCGTCCGTGCTCTCCAGGCAGACGAGGCAGTGTCTGAGCTGGCCAGTAAGTACATGATTCTGGTTTCTACAAGCCTGCAGAGAGTATGCAGGTCCAATTTACCAAATTACACTCCCTCCAGGGAAGGAAGATCAGAGCTGGAACAGGCGAGAAGGAATGCATGATGCATCCACGCTGCTTTGCTCTCTGCAGCCGTGTGTGCTGTATAGAACTCCTTGCAGGAGAATCAGCAACCTGCCCTTAAAGAGCAGTCAGCGCTCGGTGCTTGCCGAGGCTCTGAGCTTGCGGCTTTGCAGAGGCAGCACATATGGCAATCTCATGCAACGCCTGCTGAAATGACGCCGTGTTTCCATACTTAGTAACTTAGTTAAGATTTTACAGGGGCTGGAGATCAGGGCTGACTCTTCCTCTGCATTTTTTATCTAGACTTTTCCTCCAGGATTCAGTTAGGCACAGCAAGCATTACACCACTTGGCTCTGCAGCCCAGCAGCTTGTCCAGCCTGCAGCAGGAGGCAAGGAACACCCATGACACGGTCACAAACCCCAGCCCACAGGGGTAAAAACTGTGATAGCCTCCTGCCTCGTAACTGATTTTACATTATGCACATTGCAGGAGCTCTCTCCTTTTTCTCACAGCTTCACAGAACAAATGTCCTTCGACTGAATCTTTGCAGCTTGCATAGAGCATGATACCATGCCCAGAATTAGACTGTAGTTCATGAAATGCAGGCTTTACCTTCTGCTGGAGGAGCCTAGTTCTTCTACGTCCTTGGAAACAGCAGAATTCCCCCAATCTGTGTTATATAAAAGCTATTTGAATCTGAAGTTGGCGTGGCCGATGGGATTTCTGTCTCAGTTATTTCTCCTCTGAATTAAGGGCAGTGAAGTAGACATCACACACACAGCATGCATGACCCTCAGGTTCCTATCCCTCAGCCAATTTTGTGCTTCATGGTAAATAGGAGTCCAATATTCCCCCACATAACCAGACAACCTCTTGCAGTTCACTGCTTACAAAGCCTCTCCTCACAAGCTTGTTTCTGCTGTTAGCACAATATTTATAACTACCTTCCTCTTCACCCTGCCTTTAGAGAGACCCAGGTGCATGCCCTTCTCTTTCAAAATGAAAAGGGGAAACCATCATTGCTGACAACTTCTTCACACGCCTGTGTGGAGAATCAGATGCACCTTTGCAGCACGCTTACAAAAATAAATCCACAGCTGCAGTGTTGGGGAATGAAGAAAGAATGATGATAAAATCTTCCAAAGAGCTTTTGCCCTGGCAGAAAGCCCAGAAATAGCTGCAAGGACAGGCTGTCCTTTGGGAGATGATGCTCCTCCAGTGCTCCCATGCTGGACTATAGAAAGAAAATGTGGCTTATACTGATGGAAACAGTTTCACGCAGTGGTAGTCCATTCATAGCCTTTTGGGGGGGTGAGAAATCTAAAAGTTTTTGGCCAGAAGAATACCAGTTTTCTTTATCTTCCCATAGACTTAGGCCTTCAGAAAAAAATCAGGATTTCTATTGTCCTTCCTACAGGCATAATTTTCACCTTGTACATACTAATTTTTTCTCAGTATGGTCCAAGTAGCTTCTGGGGACATCCTGCCTTCCTATGTCCTGCTGTATTCACAGTCTTGCCATACAGTCCTGCACATGAACTCCTGTTACACTTCATTTCCCGTGCAAAGGCCATCTCGGAGTCTTACCATGAGCATCCCTTGCTGGGCCAGAAGTGTTCACCTCTGCTGACTTTCCCATCGAAATGCTTCAGGCTCTGTGAATTACAGAGAAATTCAATCTCCTGACCTAGGAAATAATATTTTGGCTGCTCAGGTATCCCAGGTATGCTGCCTTTGCATTATTTTCAGTGCACTCATGCAGTGTCATAAGTGAATGAAGTCACTGAATGAAGGAAGCTGGCTGCACCCACAAGCTCCAATTTCCCTATAACAGAGGTGCATGTTCTCCAAGCGATGGCCAGCTGCCTCTCATTTCTCCTTCAGCTGCTCTCCTTCCTCTCTTTTGCATGCACACACCCTTTTAAGGAATGGCAGGAGTGAGTTCCAGGCGCAGCAGATGCGTCAGCTTAATTTATATAGGGCAGAGAATCTCCTAGTCCTGACACTCCTCTGCATCTCCATTGCAGTGTGCGGGCAGGTGGAGAAAGAACCCTGGTCTTTGCCTCCCATTAAAGGAGATAAATGATCTTGCTGGCGCCCAAATGGTGCAGCTCAGGACAGACCAGCTTGGCTACATTACTGCTTAGCCCTGCCAACAGCTTATTCCTTCAGAAGAAGGTCCGTGTAACCCTGTAGACAGCTGCAGAGCAGCCTTCATGCTTTTTATGTCCCCTGCCCCCACCAGTTAGTGATTGGCTCTGTTAATCCTATTTAACATAACTACAGATAGACATGCAAACCTTTAATCCTGCTCCAACCTACCAGCCCTTCAGCCTGCCTTGGCTGGAGTTCCACATTTTGAGCTGTAAGCAGACAGTAGGCAGCCTGCCTTCTTTCACACTCCTCATTTCGACTTGAATTGATGGGTCTTTATGTCTCAAAATGAGAAACTTCCTTTTGCTGTAATTTTTCTGAGTTATTCAGGGCTGTGCTGCCTTTTTTACAATAACCAGTCCCTTATCTGAGGCGTTCAGGAGCCAGTAAGTGCTGTGGGTGCTAATGCCGTGTGGATCATCAGCAAGACTGAAATGTAAGGCAGTCATGGAAAAAACCCCCAGTGGGTAAGATTGGCTAAGGTTTTTAGGACCCTTCCCCACCCCTCGATTTTCCCCTACAGCCTTTTCAGTGTTTTCAATTTCATTTACCTGAGCGAGTTCATTGGCAGCCAGGTTTGTTACTGCTGTGTCATTTCAGAGGCATAAAGTTGGTGTCCTGAACGAATATGTTTTCTGGGTTTACATTTGCAGTCCTCCCCTCTCCGATACACACATAGTGCTGTTAGTAGCTGTTGCTTTCTGTGCTAAGGAAGTGGAGACTTGCTGATACAGCTTCCATTCACAGAACAAGGGAGCAATAGGCCATTAAGACGCTTGATGATTCTTACTCACCCTAAGCTAGCTGAAGGCTGAGCATCTGGGAACTATTCTAAACAGTTTCCCTGGAAAGGTTCTACCACACTAATAACACTCCAGAGCTTTTATTTGCGTTCATATTAAAGCTGCCGCTGCTGCCGCCCATTCTGACTCCCTGCTGCGTGTGGGTGGAGATGCCCTATAAGATGGCACCCTCCCCATTCCCTAGCTCAGCTACCTCTATTTTCTGCTGCAGGATGCTCAGCTGGTGTCGCAGAGCTGGGAAGGGAGCCAGCAGCCTGATGAGCTCAGCGAGCACGCGGCGCTGGCCCGGCAGTGCTGGGACACGTCCCTGTGCCGCCACTCACAGATGCGCAGGAAAGCAATGCTGTCCAGCAGGTCCAGAGGTTGTTGTGGGCTGCAGCCTGTCAGCTTCCAGCATGGGAAACAGGTTGGAGGCTAACTAGGAAAAGCAGCTATAGCAGCTGCTGCTTCCCTAACCCCTTCTCCTCTCTTCCACTGGGCAGAGAAATCTGGCTGCAAAGAACAGAGATCACGGAGTCATAGAATGGTTTGGGTTGGAAGGGACCTTAAAGATCATCTCATTCTGACCCCTCTGCCAGGGACACCTTCCTCTAGAGCAGGTTACTCGAGTCCCCATCCTGCCTGGCCTTGAACAGTTACAGGGATGGGGCAGGTTGCTCCAAGGTAGCCACCTTCTGGGGTTCCAGCACAGTCAAGGAGCCGGCATGCTCTGGGCATGGCTAGACAGACAGCTGGGAGTATGAGAAGGTGCCTGGCTTTAGCTTAACAGCAGGCACATGCAACAGGCTGGTACCTGTTCTGCCCTCTCTTTTGAAGATATTGCCCTCAGGGGGCACCACCTGTCCTTACCTACCTGGTATTTAGGTGGCATTGCTCTTCTTTCCCGGGAGCTCATACCCTGCCAGAGAGGGGGAAAGCCAAGGCTGCAACATGTTAGATCTTTGCCCTTGCAGATGGTATCTCTAGAGCCACCATCCACTTCTGCTTCGTTTTCCTTCCTCCCACAAAATAAAGTTTAATTTATTTAAGGATACTGTTGGCTGTACAATCAAGTTTAGTTTCAAATGGCAAAATTCAGTCTGTCAGGTAGCTTTACCCTCCTTGACAACATAATGCCTCAAGAAGTATGTTGATTACCTGTGTTGGCCCTAATAGTCTTTCCAGCCAGTAATGAGGGCTGCCACCCAACTTTGAAACTCCACTGATCTGGGTGTTATTATCCTCGAGGAGAACTGCTCTGGACCCTATTTTAAAGTTCCTCCTTAACTTTGAAAGAAGAGCTTTCCTGTTTGCGTACATTTACAAATAAACAGGCTGGGTTTGGTACAAAGAGAGTGAACCACATTACCCTCCTGCCCTTTTCTGGAGCGAGGAAGGATGGTTTTGCTTCCCTCAGCCTGCAGGAGAAGGGCCCAGGGGCTGAACAACTACAGAAACAAGGGTGTGTAGGAGGAATGGGTAGAGGAGGAGCAGGAGATAACATGAAGAACCTCTGTAGGGTCATAGGAAATGCCAAATACGGAAGATGAAGGCTTAAAACAAAATAACACCCCAGAAATCCGACCTCTTTCAGTCAAGTTGTGGCACAGCCAGCTTTTCCACATAGCTAATTATCCTCATCACAGCTCCACACAGAGCTGCTTGTGTTAGGCCAGCTCACATGCACTGCAGCAGGCACACAGAGCAGAAGTTTTAGGGAGACATGTGCTGAATACACATTTTGCTCAACTATTTTTTCAAAGAATAGTGCTTCCATTCTTTTAAGAAGCTTTTTTTAAAAAAAATTTTTAAATTTTGGAAGCAAGAAGAAACTAAAAAAAAAAAGGAATTGTTCTTTGAACTGTTCTATATTTACCCCTTTTGGCTGCAGTTACTTGAACTTGATCCTATTACAAGAAATCCCCTCCCACGTGCTATTACCCAATTTCCAGTATGTACACTTCAGTTTGCTCACTATTTCCCCTGTCTGGATCTCATACGTCCAAGTGACCTTTCCTCCCATGCAGACAAGAGGAAAAGAACGCAACAGAGGAGGCACAGGCTTAAGAAGACAGCACCAGGAACTATAATCAGGGGGCAGGGAAGGGGTAAGCGAATTCCTACCTGTGCTGGCATCAAGCAGCTGCTGCTCAGGTCAGGTGAGCCCCTTGTAGCCAACTCCTAAGCCTAACCAAAGCTTGGCATTAGTCCTTCTCCTTAGCTGTTTTTTTCCCAAGGGAACATATTTCCCATCACTTTGGGTAAGCCGCAGGAAAAGGCAGTGGCTCCCCAGAAGCACATTCAGAGTAGTTCAGTGAGGAAGTTTCTGGAACAACACTTCCACCTGCTGGGCCTGCTGTTTGTTACAGCCGGGAACTAGTGGTAGTCTGAGAGAGAACAACTTCCCTTGAACCCAGCACCACAAGCTCAGGCTCACATTTTAGTTTGACACCAAGACTAACATCTGGGTCACAAGCCCTCCTGGCTACAGGACCTGGCAACACTCAGCAGTGGTGCCCTCCTGGCATGGCTAAATCTCGGTGGGACATTCTGCTATGAACATCCAAAGGACAACTTTCTCTGTGTGAGAGCTCTTCCTTGGAGAGAGGGAAGATTGTGAGTAGCCAAAATGGAGGAGTCATCTCCATTCCAACCTGCACTCTCTGAAGGCCTAAGCATGTCAGAGAGATGGTTTAATGTATGTGTCAGCATTAATCAGTGAGGCCATTCACACAGCTGAGTCATCCCAAAGAGAGGAACGCTTGGATCACAGCATTGACACGGTTCATCTTCATCACCCATCATAATAATCGCTACTACAAAGGCAAAGAGAGACAGTGTCTGCAACAATTATTTAATCAAATGACATATAAAAAGTTTTTGCAGTGACTGACAGACCTGACAGGGGCTGTAATAAGAACCCAAACTGCATGGTTGCTCAAGTTTAACAGTCTTTCAAAGCATCCTTCCCTTCCAGAAATTTATTAATGCTGGTCCAAAACATTTCTCCGTTCAGATACAGTACACTTTCAAGGCTCCCTGCCAAATAACACAGGTAGCAGGAGCCTTATATCCTGAGGAAGGGGAAAAAGACTTTTATTTGGCTTAGTCCACCCTTCTACATCAAGAATGCAAGACATGCTGACCGCAGGAAGATAATTATAAGGACAACACACCTCAGAGCCAAGAGCACCTCTGTGGCTTTAGCTGGCCAGTAACAAGCTCTGCCCAGAGCAGAGCTGCTCTGCAAGTCCGACACGGAGGCACTCACAGGCAGAGGCACATCCCCCATGTGCCATCTCAAACACGCCGAGCAAATGCCCAGGCCTGCGTGCCAGGGTGGAGAAGCTGCAGAAAGACTGGAGCTGCAAGAATTCCCGTCACAATGTTTATGGTATCCCAAAGTATTCCCTCTCAAATTTACGGAAATCTTCCTCGGTAAACACAGTGCCTTCAGGCTTCTTCTTTTCTGTCTTCTCTGGAGGCTGATCTTTGGACTTCCTGCCTCTGTTCTGGGCAAGAACCTTCACACAATACAAAGATGGAAAAAACAACAGTCATTGTTATCCAGACCAAACCACAAAACAGTTATTTTCAAGCTCACCTGCAGCATCCCTGCTGTTCTACAAGAACCCTGCTATTTTCCAGAGTGCCTCCAAAGAAAAGTGAGAGGCAAACCACTGATGTTAGCCAAAGCAGGTCACTGGGACAAGAGCAGATACCAACTTGTTATTTGGAGTCAAATATGAAAACTATGTTCTAATAATTGTCACAGAGATAAGAATATTGATTTCAATTCAGAATTTTCTGAAGCTATGGCCTTCTTTTTATCCCCTCTCTCCATGACACAACCCGAAAACCCAACGAGTTTGTGGAATTCCCTCAGCATTTTCTAATGCACTGTCACCTCCTGTCAAATCTCCAGCCTGAGACATGCTGGCCCTAAAGCACTTTGTTTATTTTCATATGTTAACAGCCTGTATCTCAGAAAAACAGCCCCAGATTCCAGCACTGTCAGCTATTCTTCTCTTCAAATCCTGGCATGAGACTACCTTTTGGGGAAGACCACTCAAGAAATTCTCATGTTATGAGAAACACCATTTAAGAGGCTAAGTAATTCCTATTACATGAGCCAGCAGCACATCTGTTTCCTTGTTAATCAGCCTCCAGCTACAGAGAAGGCCAGTTTGATCGATGGTAAGCAGAAGGTCTGAACCATGGCTTCTCTGCCAGCTGAAATTATGAAGTATCTTTGATATTAAGAAAAGCCAACAGCTGTCAGGACATTTGAGGAACCTGATACAGTGGGTGGCATCCCTGCCCATGGCAGAGTGGTTGGAACTGGATGATCTTTTAAGGTCCCTTCCCACCCAAATCATTCTACGACTCTATGATTTCAACTAGTACCAGAGAATATCATGGGGGGCAACATACCAACAACAGTTAAAAGCTTAGTAAGTTATTTTTTCAGTGCACACAGGAATTCCTCAAGGCCATCTGTAGACAGAAACTTGACTCTCTTGTGCAAGGTATAAATCTAGACGATCCAGGGATGATTCCCATTCATTCACCTGTGCTCCTCAGTAGAAACAGACCTCCCCCAACAGAAATTACAGTCTTACTTGTTCTGTGATGGCTTTGTCTGCAACAAGTCGTCCCTTCAACATGTACTGCAGATTTTCTCTCAAGTGATTCACAGGTTTCTTCTTATGGTACTCCTCTGGGGCAAAGCAGAAAGGGACAAAACGCATCAGCTGCTCACCCAGGCAGCTCACAAGGAGAGACATAGGAGGATCAGCAAAGCCCCCGGAGAAAGACACTGCTACAGCTCAGGGATAGGGGTGCGCCCACAAATGAGGCTGCCTTTAAGTGAGCGACACCAAGAGGGCATGCAGGAGAATGAGATGGGATGGGACGGGATGGGACGGGATGGATACAGCGACCGGCAGCGTGGCTGCGGGACACCACAAGGATCCCCGGTGCGAGGGCTGTGGAGGCGTCGGGACTCACCTATCGCCGACTTCACGACTCTGCCCTTGACCGTGGCCTTGTTCCTGCCGGGCTCCGGTGCCCTCTTCCTCCGCCTCGCCGCGCCCG
>WEIT01017850.1:467721-662021 GCA_013389985.1 Dryoscopus gambensis
TGTGAGGGGCGGCTGCGCGGGCACCGCCGCCTCGGCAAACCGGCGACACACGCCTTTCGGTGGCGCCCAGCGACACTACACAGAGCAGTGGCCAGCAGCTGGAACACACGCATTTTCACCTCAAAACGAGGCAGAACTTCTCTGAGTTTAAGGCGGCAGAGCAGGCTGCCCGGGGAGGTCGTGGTGTCTCCGCCTCTGGAGACATTCAAAATCATCTGGACATATTCCTGTGTCACCTGCTCTAGGTGATCCTGACTTGGCAGGGGCTGGGGCTAGATTCTGTGAATATCAAGATTATCTTAGATCAGGATGTTCTTTGATGCAGGATTTTTGAGTACTTTCAATGCTAATCAGCAAGAAAAAAGGCTTAATCAATGTAACAGGCGGCAGCCAGGGTCCCTTAGTCAAGGACATCAAGGAACTAACAAACTTGAAGAATGTAGTAAGTCAAGATGTTCTGTGTCAGTAGATCAGATAGCAGTTAGTATCCCTTACTCAAGGATATCCTGGAACTAACAACCTTTAAGGATGTAGAAAATCAAAATGTTGGTGTCTCTCTATGTATACATTGCTAACTTGGCAGAATACTCAAGGTCCATGTATGCTCTCTATAATTCTAAAAGTCATGCCTAAAGGTCAAAAAGATCCCTGCCCAGGTGAAGGCCTTTCCCCTGAGCCAGCACAGAAATTAGCTGAGGTTATGTAATTATGCTTACCAACTCATCACAACACAGGGGCTCTAGTCGGAAAGTTACAAACCCTGAACTTCTGCCTATAAATGATGGTGTGGAAAGTCCGGTGGGTGTGCTTGGTTTGTGGAATGTCACCGAGCACACGGGCTCACGCAACTCTGAAATAAATAATCAAAATCTCTCCTAAGTGTGTAATTTTTGGCTTGTTGCACACTGGGTAATGAATCTGATTTTGTGGACAACACAATAGGTCCTGCCATCTCAGGAGTTGTCACAGACCTGGAAGAAAAGGGGATGGTGTCATGTTTTGTCTCAGCAAGGCCCCAAAATCCAGATTTAACTGTGCTAGACACATCAGGCACAGAGGTTGACTCTGCCATAAATTGCATCTATTTTTCAGAGTTACTTTAGTCTATTTGTTTAAAGCTTTCTTCTCCAGTTTTCACCCCTCTAGAGACTTCGTGCTAATATCTGCTAAATTTAGCTATCCTTTGAATAAAGCTTATTCAATTATAGCCAATGCTGCCAGTAACAAGCTGACACTGGAAGAGGAAAAAGGTTTATTCTCCCCCAGACATGTCCTGCAGGGAGAAAGGGATACAAATGGCTCTCATTGTTTCTCATAGTAATGATCTGTAACAGAGACTGATAAGAGTTAAACCTCGGTTTATTAAAAGACAGTCATTCTCTGGAAATTGCTCAATGCCTGTCTTTTATTGTTCCTTCTTTTCTGAATCCCTCCCTCGATGGATACTGGCATCCTGTGTCAGTTTCTGCTGATGGTGCTGATACATTTTTCTGAACAGGACTTGCATGGCACCTATTCCTGGCTTCAGAGCTAGGGAAAAATAACCATTTACTGCTTGTTCAGCATGTCACTTCTCATTCTTAGTTTTCCTTTTAATAAGCTTTTTTATTTTTATTCTTATTTTTTATTGATTTGGAGGGACTGTCACTGGGTATGTAACACAGAGCACTTCTCCATTTTCTTGTTTTCGGTTAGTAGGTGGTAGAAAATTGAACCTGCTCAGCTCTCATTCCCTGCCAGACTTTTTCCTTCCGGTTGTGTGAAAGCTCACAAAGTTACAAAGAGGTTATTGTAGCTTTATGAAGAAGCCGAACAAGTTAATAGCCAACTGCTGAAATTGAAAAAAGCAGTAGAGAGTATTTTAGTCAGCAGAAAAGTTCTTACTGCTTGTTTACAGTAACAACCAAGATTATCTTCATCTTGGTCAGAGCAAGATAAACGATAGCTGCCAATGCCATGGGGAAGGTATTTTCAAAAATACTTCATCAGTCAAACGCTCTCTCTCAGCCCCTAAAATACAATTTACAGGTTCCATGTAAGCTGTTCATGATTTCATATTGCATAGCATATTCAAGATACCTTATTCTACTGATTAAACACTCCTTTATTAGGATCACCTAATACGTCATTGCACATGTTTTGTGTCAGAATGGTGAAACCTCATAAATGCCTTATGCAGGCATCTGATGCAAAAACATCTTTGTTACCAACATGGCAAAATGTGCTTAACAAATTAGTGTGATAGAAGCTGCACTGATTTATTATCCTGTTCGTGGAAAACATACTCCCTTTTCTACCTTAAAAGTAAACCATTACCAATACCATCTCATTTCCATTTCTGTTGTGCCAATTAATAATGCTCTCAGTTATGTAGGTCTCTCAGAAAATCTGACTCCCTTCTTATTAAATACCTTTGGTAGCAAGGACCCATAATACAGGCAACTCCTCCTTTGACCAGCAAGGCTGGGCGCAGACTTGCTGTGATTTTAGTCAGCAATTACCCGCAGAATAAAATTTAATGAGCACACAGGGGTCACTTTTCTGAAAAGAGAAGGCAAGGCACTTTCCTTAACTGTATTCAGTCTCCCGCCTCAGAGTCTGGTCAGGCTCTTGAAACTGGTTAGTTCACCAAGAAGTTAAATGGATGCACACATTGTGGTTTGACATATTCCCCAGGTTTGGATCTGTTGCCAAAGATCATGGTCTAACGTAGGCTGTGGGGTTTTTAACACTTTGTGAAATCATGTACCTATCATTAATACATTACATTTCTCCATCTCCTTTTAACAGGATCTGGCAGCTTTTCTCAGGGCACGATCGTTGCTGTTTCTCCTGACTGAGTTCTGGCTGCAGCTGTGCTTGGTCTTACCAGACGTGGTGATTGCGGCATCTGTCCTGTCTCTGCCGGGTGGCTCTGGTACAACCACCACCTGTCACACTCCTGGAGACAGACGTGCAGAGTCTTCCTTTGCTCTTTGACCTTAATAGAGAATTATGCTCACATCTTTTCCCTGCACTGCTAAACAAGATAATTTTGTTGGCTTATTTTAGGAATGTACAATCGTCTCTTAATATGAGCTGGATTTTGCCTGTGTACTATATGTTACTTCTACTATAGCTGTAGAATGTAGGCATTTGGATCACATGATCTCTTCTCCATGTTGTAAACTGTAAAATATCCTCTGCTGACCTTAGATTAAGTCAACTACCTGTTTCTGATAAATCTGCTTTATGCTAAGCAGAGTATATTAAATGCTGTATTTCTCTTTGCAGGAGCTTCCATGGCTTTATCAGTCTCTCAGTGGTGATATGCTCCTCATGTCATCATGATATATATGTTAAACTATGCCTTTCTTTTACTCAGTCACTCTTGAAAACAGTTAAGCAGACCCTACAAATAGCTTTTTCCAGACTAGTATGTACTATTAAAAACTTAATGTTGTGAGACTTTGTCTATGTCTGTACAAAAAAAAAAAATAGTATTTCGTTATCCTGTTTTAAGGCCTCTATTCAAATTAAAATTTCATCCAAGATGAATAAAATTAAAATTTCATCACTTTGCAATCCCTCAAAAATCAGTTCAGTTAGCTCTTTGAAGCACTTTGGGGACAGAATGAATGCCAAATGGTGTTCATTTAAATGTGTAACATCCAAATAAATCACTATCTTAGAGCCTGAATAATCTGAGTTTGGACGGCAAAAACCACAGGTGCAGCATTTTGGATTGAGAATGCCTTTCTTTCTGAGACTTAAGCTGTCTTCAAAAGCTTTCTGACGCTAATGTTCATGTTTTATAGCTTTCTTTAAATCTCATGCCTCAGTGGGTAGCTGGCTTTTCAAGTACTAATAACTCAGCCCACAGATCAGTTGGAGTTTTAAGTAACTTCCATATGTGAATATTATCAGTTCACTTTCTGCTTGCTTTCTTATGGCATTGAAAAATGGTAATTTTTCCTGCTTGAATATGCGGATAAAATTCCTGGTTCATCTTGGAGCAACTATTCTTTTCCCTAGTAATCTAGGCTTCGAAAGACATCTGATTTAGCTTGTTCCACCTTATTATTCTGTACTACATGCTAATAAAGATGTAACTGATATTCATGTCTAATCATACTGCTGTCGGTGGCAGTTCATAATAGCTGTCTGTTTGCTCTTGCTTTATGTTCCAGCTTCTGGATTCAGGGGGTTATGTAGGAGTCTCAGTCTGAAGGAATGTTGTGAAGCATGTGAGAAAACAGAATCTAAGGGCAGCATTAAAAGTAAAATGTAACAATCACAAGCATTTATTTAGTTTGGGGCGCTTTTTAAAAAAAAAAACGGTTTTATGATTTTGGGAAATGGGATCCTGATGTCTGAGCACTTGGTATGGTCCACACTGACACATATATCTGTATTGTCTCTTCCAAAATGAATCATACTGATTTTCAAGCTGATTTATAGCAGATTTTCACCTCAGCATGTTTCCTCACATGTGGATTATGGAATGTGCTTTGCTTTAAGCAGCTGTCCAGTTTTACCACTTCCCATATTCTGTGTTTTCTCTTGAACAGCAATACCCAACGCTACTGTCATTAATATTTAGCTGTGTTTGCCAGCTTGAAGCAGTTTGTGCTGTGGTCCCTGTTCCTGCAAAGAGGCATGGGTCACTGCCTGCCCTGTACCTCAAGTGCATAGGAACCTTTGTCCTTTAACAGTGTGACATGCCTTTGAAAAGCAATTTAACTTTCCAGCCTACTGAATTTGAACAAGGACTGGGCAATGCTTTGATTCATACACTTGCATGCATAAGTATCTAGTTATTTTAGACTGACAGAAAGTCTTTTATTCTGATTTTTTTTTTTAAATCCAGTGCAGACATCTACCTCTTCCATTCACTTTTCAGTGACCTGTTCCAGGTCACCAAGAATCTGGCTCTGCCTTGCACAGGTTCTGTGGATAATGTTGGAGCAGGTTAAGATTAAATCAGCTTTCCACTGTACAAGATGCTGTAGTAAGAAATGAACTCTGCCCCTGAACGAGACATCCTATACAGAGGAGGTAAGGAAGCACAGAGATTAAGCAACTCTCAACATATCCCTGTCCTCTACCTGTTGTTTTCTTTTGCTCCAAATGGGAAGAGAACAAGCATCAGTAGCTTTGCTGGTGCTCTAAGAGCCCACTTTGTAGACAGAGGAAATATTTTTAAGAACATAAATGTTTTATTTGGAAAAAATCCCCCCAAACAAGTCCTTCTTCAGGGCTTAGAATACCAGAAGAGTGCACTTTGCTAGTAATAACTTGCATATAATACAGAGTTGGTGTCACAAGGTTTTTGTGGAGAGAAAAATGGGGTTTGGCATCCAGACTCACAAATATGCCCGAAAGTCCAGTGTCCTCATACTTTCTATTTTTCTCTGAAGGGAAAATTCTCTTCAGAAGAGCATCTGCTGGTCTTGCACACCTCCTAGAGTGGAGCAAGCAAAACAGTTCTGCAGCTGGAGGAGTTACGATTTCTCTCTGTTTCCCACCACTTTCCTTAAATCTCAAAAGGACAAAGGAGTAGAAGGATCCCAGGGCTCAGAGTGACTGACTTTTCTCTGTTCCTTCTGTGGGCCATGGACATGGTTTCTGGGTCTTCCTCCTGCCCTCCCCGCCTCCTTCATTCCTGCAGCACTGGCTCTGAGAGAAAGTGGCAGACCTCACTGCCACTGTTTCCCTCCGTTTAAAAGACCAAAACCTATTCTGCTGTAGTTACTTTCTTTTTCCCTGAGAACCTAGGAAAAGATGATAAAGATCCTTTGGAGCAGAGATGAGCCTGAGTGAATAAAATATAGGGGAGCTGTGGACTAGGAACTGCTAAATGCTGGAGAACAGGTATAACAGATGGCAGACACAGGAAGGGGGCAAAGGCAGGGCTTGGAAGGAGTACGAGCTTGTTTTGTAGATTTTCAGGCTGAATGAAAAACATTGTAGAAAGGTAAGTAAATTGTGAACAGCACCTACTGCCACGTGTACACATCGGGAGCTATTGAAAAACGTGAGAGATTCAGGGCCCTATTTTGCTTATTGGGGATCCGACTTGCTAATTTTTGTGGTTTGGTGTCACTGGCACTGCTGGATCAACACAACTTCCAGAAGTTTAGAGCTGTTTCATGGAAGTCTCTACAGAGTCTTCCAGGGCATCTCCCGTTGTTAGTTTGGAAACTTAGAGTTAGTGATGGGTTTGATGAGACTTACATCAGCATCTGAGCCTCCAAGTTTGTGAGCACCTTTGTTTTCCTTTAAAATCAGCTTCAAGCCACTGGGCTGTTACCTGTTGACATTAGTTTTTTGTTTTCTTGCCTCTGGACTTCAGCCTAAACTTTTTTTTCTTTTTGTGCTTCTAGAATTGATCTTTCCTTTTTAAATTGCAGACTGACCTCCCTGGTTGACACTTGGCCTTCTTTTGTTTCAGTTTTGGCTTTCCATTTACTCCTTATTCCTTCCTTACATTGTTTGTTTCCTGCTTTGTGCCTTTCTTTTGTGTTTTAGTCAGAAATATAGGTTTTCCATGCCAGAATCTGAGAAATTCATCCCAAAAATGTTCCCCACTGAATACAGAGAAAATGGATAGAAACTGAAATGAGGATTTTGGGGCAAGGTTTGGTGTATAACATTCGTTAACTAGTGGGATTTGTAAAAAAGCAGTAGTGGTTCTCCATTCTGGAAATATTGTGGCTTTGATGAAATAAAGTCTCGTTTCTTCCAGGAAGGATATATTTCATCCTGGTTACAGCAGAATTAATGATCTCTCATGTAAAAAGCTTGGAAATACAGAAGAGAAGAGGTTGCATTAGAGCTGAGAGCTTATGTGTCCTCACATTGTGTAGATGTGAGATTGGGGAATGTCAGTGGCTGCTGAACATGGCTGCTTTCAAAGCAGTGACAGTGAGGTGGAAGGCTCTATGTTTTGTTCCCAGCCTCTCTGCTCCTTAAAATGTTTACAAGCCCCAGAGCTGGCTCAGAATGCAGCAAAGTTTAGCTAGTTATGCTTGTCATCAATTATTAAGGGTTTGGAGACAGACAGGAGGTGGGCTGGGGCCGTCACGGGTTTTGCTGCCTTAGGCAGGCCTTGTTAGAGGATGTCTGTGCTGCCTGGTGCAGAGCAGAGCCAGGGCAGCTGGGGCAGCATTGCTCGCTGCTGCTGCAGCTCCTGCCTGCTCTGTCCTCTGCTGGCACAGCCCGATCTTCCCGTGGCTGAAGCTGCATCATGCATGTCCCTGCTTCAGTTGCTAAAGGTGGAACATGTTCCCTCCTGTTCCCCAGTCCCTTCAGATTCGAAGGGCTGGATGTTTATTGCCACTGTGGTTTCCTAATTTCTGGGATTTTTTTTTTTTCCAGAATTGCTCATAACTGCACAGAATAACTTGTGAGACTTCCCAGATCAAGGGAAGATATTCTGTCCTGTGGCTGGCAGGCTGCATTCGTCACTATAGTGCCAGACCCCTCTCCCTGCATTCTGCTTTCGCAATTTTTTCTCTCGCCTTTTTTCCCCCTTTCCTTCCTTTGCTTTCTCTCTCTCTCTCAAAGCTGTATTTTGTCTTTCCTTGTCTTACTCCCTGTTTCCTTCACTGCTGTCTCTTTATACTGCTTTTGCTTCTCCAAATAGGATCTGCAATTTCTGAGGCCGTGGGAGGGTGACAATTCAACCTGACTTTTTATTATTTATTCTTGACTCCCAGCAGTTGAGTCTCTCTAAATTATATGTTTGGCCCTCTCCTCTCCTCTCCTCTCCTCTCCTCTCCTCTCCTNCTGACTTTTTATTATTTATTCTTGACTCCCAGCAGTTGAGTCTCTCTAAATTATATGTTTGGCCCTCTCCTCTCCTCTCCTCTCCTCAGTACAGAAAACACTCTTCAGGAAACACTGAGAATCCACTGCCGTGTACTTGGGGGTCTCTCACTCTCTTGGGGTGCAGGGGCTCCAGGCACCCAGATGCTGTGACATGAGACCCCTGCGGGCCAGGCTGCCTTTTCCAGGGCCACATCTCCTGCTCTGCCTGTGTCTCCTGAAGTCCGGGGAACAAATGTCAGCGGGAGACGAGGCCAGGCTGCCATTCCCAGCACGGGTGCCACAAGGGGTCTCCTCACTAGATGTCACTGTGAGGCTGAGTTTCACCTCCACGAGCGCCGCAGTCAGGAGAGACGCGTGTTGAGACGGGTGACAAGTGTTAAGGAGGCCCTGCCAGAAGCAGGGGGAGGGCTCGAAAGAGGTTTGCAGGACAAATGTGGAATTGCTGTAGGTTTCACCCATTCCTGACAAGTTTTGGGAACAGAACCAGCAAGACGCACGGGAGCTTTGGGGTGCAAATCCATACCACTGCCTTTGAGCACCCATCCTGTGTGATAGTCATCAGGGCATTACGGTGATTTTGGTCCGAGTTGTGCTCATCTGCTGTTGGTCACTATACTGGTTTGGCAGCAAGTCTCTTGCTAATTAGTGTTCAGCCCTGGATCGCTGTTGGCTGTCCCATCTGCCATCACCCATGTTTAGCCCTGGCCCCAGCACACCTTTGTACTCTAAGTGGCCATGGTGCTGCCTCTCTGACAGGGCTGCTGTGGAGAGAACCCAAAGCTGGTGGGGTGAGTGGTGGAGGGAGGCTTGCCAGGAGCTGGTCTTTTCTCTTGCTAAGGAAGCCAAGTGACAGGTGGCAAGCCAGTCATGAGCCCCTGTTGCTGAAGATGTGGGGCATGAATGCAAGGTGGGCCTTTTAGCTCTTGAACTTGACTTCCAGAACTTGAGTTCCTCTAAATCAAAAGACCATCTCTTTCCTTTCTTATTTTCCTTACTCCACTCTTTGTTCCTAAAACTTTGTAAAGTGGACCCTAGGATCCTGTCTCCAACCTTTGAGATGTCCCTACTGTGCAGAACCTGTAAACTGTGTCCCAAGGGACAGTAACTAACTAATAAATGCCCCATAAGCCACTGTACCAGTGGCATAGATGGTATTTAGGAGAGTTAGTTTGTTTTATTTTCAAGTTAATCAACTGCAACCCAAAACAAGGGAAGGAGGGTTGTGTGGAAAGCCATCAGCTCCAAGGAAGTGTTTTGGTCTGGCTATGTGTAGATGTATGGCCTCTTGTCTCTCTGGGTACACCGCGATTCACACTGGGGTAAGGGAACACGTTAGCATCCACATAAGCTTCTACCGGGGAGTACTTACATGAATGGGGACAGTGCCATGGCATGTGCAGGGTGTGAGCTCCTCAGCTGATTTCTCACAGCTGGTTCGCTGCGTGGGGATCGGATGGCTGTAGGTAACTGTGTCTGTTTGTGCACAGCCTGGCTGCGTGCATTTACACGTGCATCAGTGCTAAAGAGGATGTGAAAGCAGCTGGATCCAAACTGCCAGGACCTGCAGCCTTTGGGGCCGGCCAAATTGGTGGGGAGCCCCAGAGACTTCTCCGCTGTGCTCACCTTGCCATGCTCTTCCAGCTGCGTGCTGCACTGGAGGCTGAATCCAGCTCCACTTGTTCACGTGCCAAGGCCCATTAAAATTCACTTTATCACAGTGCAGCCCAATTAATATTTGATTCTGGCAAATGAAGGAGGGCAGAGAGATTAAATGGGGTTGCTAGCTGGGATGGTGGGAGTGGTGAGAGGCAGAGATGCTCTTTTTTGTGCAGCCCAGAGAAATAGGACTAAAAGACTTTCCTGGAGGAGGAATCAGGATTCCACCAGGCTGACTACTGTGTGGGATGATGGAGGAGGAGCGGGAAGTTGCTTGAACCCTCTGGGCCCTAATCATACAGCTCTAATAGAAAGGATGCGGCTGCTTAGCCAGTGCTGATAGAAGGTGCAGGACTTGAAGCAGATCCCTTGGAAAGCTCTCTGCAGGAAAAAATTCACAGATCCAGGCCACAGAGTTCTGAGGAGCAACTTCTGTGTCATTTACTTGATGCATTGGCAGATAGCAACTCAGTGTCAGCCGTGCCCTGTCAGTGCTGCTCAGCAGGACGTGTGGCGTTGCTTTCACAGCCCAGGCAGGTGAGATGAGGCAGATGGACTCTGCCTTGCGGCAGACGTGACTGCTGTGCCCTCCCCTTCGCAGAGCTGCCTGAAGTCCCCTGAAGGCTGGGTGGCCCCGTGGGATTCGGCTGTGTCAGGAGAAGCTGGTCTGAGCTGCTGCTACCTTAAGCCTCTCCCAGGTGTGACTGTCCCTACCCAAGTATGCATCATTTCACTTCCCAATTGAAAAGCCAAATGAAATTTCCAGGTGGTTTGCAGTTTTTCTGATTCACTTGTTTGCTTTTCTTCTGTTGTCTCCTTTTTTATTTTTATTTTTTTTTCTTTCTCTCGTCTGTCTGTATTCACTTCTGCCAGCTGCCTGCTTTGAATTTAGTTTGTTTCAAGGGCAGGGGAAGTTCATTTGCTGATTTTGTATTTGGTGCAGAATAGCTTCTCCCCTTCCTCCATTCCCTTTCCCTGACTTCTGCTTAAGTAAAGGGAGATGTCTTGGAAACATTTCTTTTTTAAAATCTCCTTCTGCCCTCTTGTATCTACTTGGCCTCTCAGCTGACAGTGTGGGATAGGTGCTAACACAGTGCTCTTTTCCTGATCCAAGAGCTGGAGAATGCACTCTTGGGCATATTGCAGAAAAACAAGTGAAAGCACATCTCATGATAAATTCAGCTAAAAACAAATGGAAAATAAATATTAAGACAGTTGGAGAGGGAGAGGTTTTTCATCATCCCTAGGATATAATCTCAGGGATATCTCAGGGACTACTGAGCCCCTGAGAGCTGTCAGCATACAGAGGGCATCTCAGTGTACAGTGTTGGGACAGCAGATATGGGCTGACCCTGCCTGGACACGGGAGGACAGCAGCCAGGAGGTGATAGAGTCAGTTTGCAGCAAACATCTGGTAACTCTAACGTTTTATTCTGGAAATTGTGGGGTTTTGTGGTGGATTTAAAACTTCACAGCTAGACATGAAGGAACTGAAAGCAACTTCCCAGCTCCCACGGCCCAGCGATGTATAGGCTCTATGTGTGTGTGTGTGTGTGTGTGTATATGTGCAATACTTGCTGGTAGAGCATATTTGTGAGACATGGCGTTTATGTTACCTTTTATCGAGGAAGAATCGTTTATCTCAGCATTCTAATTATGTTCCATTAAAATGCAAATTTGGGTTTATGCGTTGAAATTGTCAGTACCATTGCCATGGCAACAGCAGCTTGAGGGAGGGGAATTGGAATAGGTGGGACTGTGCATCTCACTCAAAATCTGTCTCAAATATCTCCACATAATTAAAATACAGTGCCCTTCCCCAGGAATTGTGGCACTTTCCCCCTAGGATATTTGGGGCATCACTGAAGTTCTTCACAGAGTTGTTCTAACAGCGCAAATGTGTCTAAGTCATCAGGTAAGTTTCACCAAAGTGGAAGAGCTATTGCACAGGTCTGCCAGGAGGAAGTGAATCCTTCCCATCTGACCCCTCCATGTGATGCTTCTTTTGAGGTGTCTGGCAGGAAAGAAGGAAGAAGAGATCCCTAATGATTTCACAAATGTCCACCTGGAAGCCCTTAGATGCTGCCACAGTTACTAGAAGTAACTGTGTAGTTAAGTGATTTTAAACCCACTCACCTTCAGTTAACTGCCCACTCAAGCTGTCTGCGCTGGCAATGTCCTTCAGCAGTGAGTTCCCCATGTCAGTCATCCTTGGTGCAGGATGAGTGGAGTCTTCCCCATGCCACTGTCTCGGGGCCCTGCTCCTTTCTCTGTTTGTTTTTATGTCAAGATGGTGTGAATCTGTATCTTCCTCCTCCCTTTACCAAGTACAGATGGAACTCCTGAAGCTTGTCTCCCTCCTGTTTAAGAATCAAGTGAAGGGGTTTAAGGATGAAGGGTGGAAGCAAATGCTGAGGGAGATTGAGATATGGCTGAGTACATTTTACGGAGGAGAAATGTGCCTCTCTGTTTTGGCTCTTGACTGAAAATTTTGATGATAAATAAAGCATGGTGAGTTAATTCCCAAACCACAGTGACAGCTGGGCAGGAAAGACAAGGCTAGGTCTGTTTTCTGGCTCCCCATCCCTGATAAGAGGTTTACAAAATCATCTGATACCTCATCCTGGTTTTGTCAGGGGATTTTTTTCCTGTGCACTGGGAATCTGATTTGCTGATAGTAAAATCTAGATATGAACCTGGTGATCCAAACTGCAATTTTTATTGAATATAATGGACTTGGATAGCCCAGAGGCTGGTTATCATCCATTTAACAGTAAAATAAGGAGGAAACATTCAGAGCAGGCTTTAGTTCAACCTAGGGAGATGCCAAGCAAGGAGAGGCAGACTCAGGTACTGCCTCTCCACTACAAGACAGAGAGTGGCAAACTGGAGTGGGTTCAGTGGAGGGCCATGAAGATGACTACGGAGTTGTAGCAAATAACATGTAAGGAGATGCTGAGAGTGCTGGCTTTGTTTATCCTGGAGGAAAGTAGTTTAAGGGGGATCTGACTGATGAAGCAATGGGGGATGTGTGTAAAGAAAATGGAACTGGACTCTTCCCAGAGGTGTGGATCAAGGGCAATAGGCAGCAGAGCCAAGTTGCAGCTAAGGAAATTTCAGCTCTGTATGAAGGAAAACCATAAATATGAGGGTGGATCTGATGTGAGATGGTGACCCAGAGGTGTTTTGGAGTCTGCCTCCTTTGAGATACTCAAAACTCAAGCAGACAAGGTCCGGAGCAGCCTTCTGCGGCCTTGAAATTAGCCCTGCTTTGAACCGGGATTTGGACTGGAGGCCACCTGCAATACCTTTCAACACCAGTCATTCTGTGGGCTCCCACTGGGGGCAGGTTCTGTGCCAGACAGTGAAATGGGGAACCCACACTGTTGTCTCCTCTAGAATGAATCACAAGCAGAAGTGATCTGTCAGCTTCTTTTACTGGTAAAAGCATGACCCTCCTGTGGACCATCAGCATCTGCACTGGGGGAGTTACGTCTGTGCAGCGAGCACAGAAGTGATGGGGATGGGGTCTGGGCAAAGGTCTGGATGCCAGAAGGACAAGGAAAATATCCCTTGCTTCTTCCGCACTGGGCAAGCCACTAACTTGAGGAGACTGGCTTTCCCAAGAGTGACATCTGACTGGGAATGAGGGATAGGACTAAAATAGTCCATTTTACATCTCAGGCTTTCTCAAGGAGCAGATTAAAAATATATGATAGAGAATGTCCTTCCCTTCCAAGTGGAGAAGATGGTAGGGGGGAATAAAAAAAGGCAATATTTGAGTTTCTGCATCTGAAGTGACAAGGAAGGCATGAAAGTGGCTGCTACCTGGAAACAGAGCAATGAATAATTTGTTTTGGTGTGAAAGAAGCCATTTCACCGTGTTCATTATTATCATCATTAAGCTGATCAGCTTCACCAACAAGGAAGATACTGCGAATGAGAGAGAAAATATTTTAAGGGATGTAGAGGAACACACATTCAAAATAACTGTGTTTTGGAGAAGATTTGCCAACAAGTGCTTACAGGGGGAAAGCAGAAGGTAAGACAGAGACTAGAAGAAAAAAGTGGAGAAGAGAAAATGACAAGGCGGAGGAGAATGGGAGGAAAGAAAATTTCTATAATTTCTGTAAATCTCTGCATCCTGCGTCCTCACTTTTCCTTCACACACACAAGTACCCTCCCCTCCCTCAGCTGCTCAGAGAAACTCGAATTCCCCCGGCACCATCCTGGTGGCACCGTGTTTCCTCTCACGATGAGCTGAGGGGCTTCAGCCCAGAACCTCTGCCCCACATCCCGGCCTGAAATTCCTGACCCCCACCTTCCCCTCCACCTCCCCAGCCAAGCACTCTGCTTTAGAACAGAGTGTCTGTGCCACATCTCCTTCTGACAGGCACACCAAGTGCAACAGAAGCTTCCTCTCTTACTGGGCTGAGGTTTTACTGACTGGGAAGATGTGACCCTGTGTCAGCTGATGTGAAGGAGCTTTCCAAGATAAACAGTAAATGCCTACTTTGCTAACATTAGCAAGAGGTGGTTTTTGCCTCACTGATTTGGGGGAAGAGCAGACAGACTCACTGACCCCATGTAGTCCCTTATCACCCCTCACTTCTCTGGTGATTCATGTGACACTGTATGAAAACAATCAGTGAGCCTTGTCCTTGCTGTACAGGCTGGCATTGCAAAATATCATATTTAACCTTGCCTTTCCCAAATGAGGTCTTTTAGTGGCAACCAGGGCAGGGGTGCCAAGACCTCTAGCAGAGGTTTCAGAGCCAGGTGATGCTTTCCCTCAGCATGTGCTCTGTCCCTTCACGTGCAAACCCAGGCTGCCTGTGCACCTGCACCCATCCAGGCTGCTGGGGATGGGAACACTGCACCCTCACACAGCCATTCCCTCGTCCTCCCTTCCCTCAGCCTGCCAGAAACAGATCGCCATGGGCTGCTTTCCTCTCACACCCCTGGCTGTTCTAACATGTCCTCGGGGAAGGTGTAAGCCTGGCTGTGGGGATGAGATTGTGATCTTTCTCTTTCTTTTTTTTTTTTTTTTAAATTGTCAGTGGAGTTTCCCTTGCCATTTTCAGCAGATCTAAAAAAAGCCCCTTCATCGAATATTCAGCATCTTCCTGGAGCTCGGCGGTAGCCAGCGGGGGCTGTGGGTACGCAGGGGATGACTCACAAGTCCTGTCTTGTTCTCGGGCCCCCAAGACTCCTCTGCTTCTCTCCCTTTCTCTCAGCCAGCAGTTTGTGCTGATGAGCCTGTGGCTGCCAACTCTGACGGGGCTCTAGTCGCAGCAGTGCTGGAAAGAGATAGAAAGAGGGCAGGGAAGAGGCACTGCTTGCAGGCTATGGGGATGGGATGGGATGGGATGGGAAGTTTTTGCTGGAGTATGGGGATTACTGAAGGAGGGTGCCTGGAGGCTTTATATATAATGCTGGGGGTGGGCTATGCAAGAAATCTGGTTGGGAAATGTGGTGATTCAAGAGACCCTGATTCAAAACCTCCTGTACAGATCCCCCTCAGCTACCCCAGACAACTCCCCCATCCCCTCCTACAGCTCTTGGTTCAAGCTCGTTCCTAGCAGAACCTGAGCCAACACTGGCTCATTTTCACACCCTGTCGCTTGGTCATTGTCTAAATTAAATTTCAATTACTTTTTCTCATTAAAAAAACTGGTGAGAACAGCAGCTTTTAATTGCAAGCAGCTACTTGGCCTGTTGCAGCAGTGAAGGGTGTGCAGGTGGTTTGTTGAGGAGGAGGAGGCAGGGGGAAGTGCTGAGTCATAGGTGGAACCTTTGTGTGGACATGTGAGAGGGCACAGGAGTGGCTGGGTGTCTCCCCAGGAGATGTGGTGTGACCTGCTCTGCTCCTTCCCAAGAAGGGAGGCTAAAAAGTCCATCTGGTGGCCCCTCAGTTTGGGGCTGTCCACCAGCTGCCAGCCCTGGGAAAGGGAGCCATGCTGTAGGGTGAAACTGGTCTCCTTCAAGAGATCCTCTATTGGTGCCTTATGGGGGACCATGAACAGCTGTTTTTGATACCCTGTTTTTGTCCTGATGGGCTGCTGAGCGTGTAGCTTGCTTGTTAGGAGACCTGGCACAGCCTGACCTTACCTCTCTGGGAATGTCCTTCATGGCCCCTCAGCAAGCTGGCAAGCCGAGGAAACACAGTGAATGTCTTCACTTGTGCACCTGGTGGGACTTGGGGAAGAAGTGTGTCTGTCTGAAGGCACACACTGTTTAACTGCTCCCCTGCCCCTCAGATGAGCAGAACAGGAGCTGTGCAGGAGGCAAAGCTGTCCTGAATCCTCTGGGAACTGCAGGAGTCATGACAGGTGCATTGTTTTGGATCTCTGGTTTCTGCTGTTGCTCAGATTTTTTCTTTTCCCTCTAAGCTCCTCACTGCTCATCTCTGAGAAATGTAACCTGTGACCTCAGCCTTCGTAACTGTGTCATCCATGTGGGTCAGGAGCACCTGGGGCCCCTTTCCTGCTGGTGACATCTCCTTGGTACACGTTGACAGGTAGTCAGGACTCATTGTCTCTCAAAGAAACCAGGAAAATAAGCTTGTGTTTGAATCCCAGGTGCAGAGAGGGTCTGCCTGTCACAGCCAATTCAGCCTCTCTGCCTGGCAGTGTTATTCTATTTTATGGGCTCCTACTCACATTGCTCTCTTTTGGTTTTGCTTGCTTTCCTCTTCACTCCTCTCTTTCTCTTTCCCTCTCCTCCCTAAGCTGCCTCCTCGCAGAGACTGGCTATTAAACCAACTGTACCGAGGCTGGGAGATGCATACAGGCATTAGGAACAAATGACACTGAGCACTCGCCTCTGGTGAAGCAGTAGGACACCAGGAATCTCCAGGAGCATCGTCTGCCAGGGAGCGCGTGTGTACTGGGAGAGTTGATGAGCTGCCCCTTGCATCCTGCAGGCCAAGGTGTGAGTCTGTACTGCTTGAGCTGCCAGCATACGGACGTGCAAATTTCGGACATGGTCAGGGCCGGCAGCTGCTGTGTGTCAGGGTATGTTATGCACAGACAGGTGGCAGTGGAGGAGTTTCTCGGCTCCCTCATGCGGCTGTACAAGAGCCAGGGTAAACACTATGTGAGCGGCTCTGGGTTCCCCTCACCCATGGCCAAAATGTAAGTGCAGGTGCACTTGTGATATCTTCTGGCATTATGGGAGCACTGGTTGGAAGGGCAGTGGTGTAGAGGAAGCATTATAGGTGTATCTGTGTCTGTCAAAGTGACAAGAGCATGGAAGAGGGGAGGTTTAGAAACACTGGAATTCCGACAGCTTACAGCAGCCCTCTGAAGGATGAGGGTGAGGTTTTGGTGTAGTCACTTTTTCCCCTTGAGAAGTTTATTTTCCTTTCATGACGTCAATTTCTCATGTGTCAGAACTGTGAAGGGTGTGTGGTGGAATCCTTCAGTGCAGTGATGATGATGGGGACAATATGGGTGAGAAGGGTGGAAGTCTGGGCACTGGGCAAATAAGGATGTTATCCTGGAGCAAGAGGTTAGAGGAAAGAAGCAGATCATCAGACAAACAGACAGAGTTAATGTGAGTTTGTGAGTTAATTTTTATCTGAGAAATTAAATGCCTTTCCCAGATAGGCACCAATGATTTGGCCATGGCTGTGTTTAGAAACTGTGTTGAGGTGGCCATGGTTGCCATGGCTTCTCAGCACAGCAGTGCAGGGTGCTGATACTGGGAGAGCTAGGGAGAGTGACATGGCTACAGTGCATAGCCACACACGCTGGTGGCAGGCAGGCTGCCCACAGGCCTTTACAGGGGACAGAATCAGCTGAGGTGGGATCATTCTTCATGCACTAAAGGGTCGCTGCCTGCTTGGACTCTGTCTCACTTTAAGATTGTTTCCCTCACAGTGGCTCCCCCCCTTACCGGAATTTGTTTGACTTTCAGGGATTTGCCCAGGAGTGGGTTAAATTTCCTCATTAATAACCAGACTGATAAAAATCACTGGAAAAGGTAAATGAAATGCTGCTCTGACACATCTGATGCAGAGGGGGAGGCAAATTCTCCAGACTGGAAAGCCATTGTCTCCCAGGGGTTTTCAGATATCACATCCTCGATGGAAACAAATAGGACATGCCAAGCTCCTTGAGAGCATCTGGTAATGTAGCATGGAAGGAAGGTACAGGGACAGATTGGGGCCAACACTGCTTTTTGATTTTATTTTGGGAGAGAGCTCCACAGGAGAGAGGCAGGCACTGTTTTAATCCTTGAGCTGAAGAATAAAGTGCAAGGGGCAGAGACAAGACCAGCTGCAGGGCTTCTAGGGGGGAGACTCTGTGGGCGATGAGCGATGCAAGGGAAGAGTGAATCAGCCCCTGCAGGATGGGGTGACAGACCCAGGCTTGGAAAGCTCAGCAGTGCCCAGTGCCTGAACACTCAGATTTTTCCTTAGCATGAGCAGTACCTCCAGAGACTTATTTCCCTGTGACATAGCCTACAGTATTACAACAAATTAAAAAATGGTTAGGGAAGTATTTCAGCTACCTCTTGCTGTTGTCAAGGCAGCTTTATAGCAGGCAGTGGTGAGGACAGGCAGCAGAGGCTGACTGGCTGCTGCTGTACCAGACATCCCAGTGGCAGATCACACAGAAGGGGGTGGTGCGCCAGGGTTTGGAGCAGGGGGTCCTGCTATGAGCTCCTGAGTCTTCATCCCATTGCTCACCTTTGTCAGTGTCAACCAGGCAAACTGTGGCAGATCCCTCCCTTTCTCCTGTGCCTCTACTCTGAATCTGTTCAGAAATAAAAAAAGATGTTGAAGGGGGGAAGATACGGGAAAACTGCCTTGGAAAAATAACTCTACTGTAATATAAGGAAAATTGTGTCTTATTTTGTTGAAACAGACTCACTTTAGAAGGAGGAACATTGAGTAACACTTTAGGGAAATCTTTAATCTGGTTGCAGCATCCAAGAGAAACAGTGTAGGAGAAAAAGACCTGAGGGAAATGAAGATATGGAGATGCATTAGCAGATAAATAGCATGTAGCAGTCTCTGGGCACTTCCCCATAACTGTGCTCTGGAAGGACCATCTGGGTCTTCCTTTCAGCAACCCCAGCTCTCCGCTAGAGGAAGAGAGGGATGCACGGATTAGCTCTCCTTGTCCTCCGCTCAGCAGAAGATTTCCCTTGACCTGGTGTCTAATTCTAATATCCAGAGCTTGTTCCTTTAAGCATTTACACCTCCAATCAGGCCTTCAATCCCACTGCCATGTGGAGCCATAAACAGGGATAAACACTAATTAGTATGGTAAATAGCTTGGCCTTGTGTTTTCTGGTTACAGTATCATGGTAATTTTTTCCGGCTCCCTGCCTGTGTACTCCTGCTGCCTGATTTTTTGCTCTGTACATCCTTGCCAGCCTGATTATCGCTGAACACATTAAAATTGGCAATTGCCCTCTACTGTCTCCCATCCACGTCTTGGGGAGGGGACTGGCCTAAGCCGGCTTCACTGCGGTGATCAGGGATGATTGAGGGGCCATGGGTAAAATCACACAGCTCTCTGTCTTCTGGGGGCTGAACCTTAATGTGCAGGACGTGGGGCCATGCTGAGATGACATAGCACAGCATTTTCAGGGAACCCACCGCTGGTCACCAGGGCTTTGTAAAATACGGGAAGAGAAATGGCCAGCTGGGCAGCTCCTACCCGTGACTCCCACTGCAGAGGCTTTTTTCTCTTTCCATTTTGGCTGCCTTGCTTCAGCAAAAATCGTTGTCTCTAACAGAGGGTGTGACTTCAGCCTGGATTTTGGCCCAGTGGGGACAGATGTGCACATGCACATGAGTGTACATGAAGTGGCTGAAGGTCCTGCCCGCTGGGGAGGGACAGATCAAAGATTCCTCATCTTGGTCTCTTTGCAAGTATCCCAAGCTTAGCTTCTCTCTAATGCAGTGTAGCTGCTTTGGCATCTGCATACACGGGCTGCAGCCAGTGGAGAGCCTATGGGTTCAGGGGCCTCTGACCTTCTGACCGGTTGTGTGGAGCCTGCTCCAGCTTGTGAGCCAGGTTTCTTTCTAAATTCCTCTGAGTTAAAAGGGTCTCTGTATTGCAGTTTGCTGTGCTTTTGTCTTGTCTCTGCTCTTCCCAAACATTTCTCACTCATTTTTTCCTTCTGAATGTTCCTCCTTAGCCACCCTCCTGCACACTACCATAGGTGGGTATGTAGCTTTATTTGCACCTAGCCCTTTCTGATATGTAAGCACACAAATTGGAGGCACTGGAGGCAGCTTCTGGAGCTGGGGTAATTGCACATTCACTCCCTCCCTTCCAGTGGCCAGGATATTAGTATGAACAATCTGTTAGAACCCTCTCTCAGGTCCTGTTTTATTCATGATCTCACCTGTGAAATGTCACTAAAATGGTTGTGTGTTCCCAGTTATCGATGAACTCTCCCCGCTTTCCCCTGTGGAGGCACACTGCCTATAACCCCTGTGGGCCTGGTGGGTTGGATGTTGCAGCACCATAGGGCTCACTGGCAGATGCATTGGCTGCTCCTCATGCACACAAGCATATGCCTTAGCTGACCCAGTTTTTTATTTTGCTGGAGATATATGAGTGTTATTATTCACAAAGTGTTGCAAACACATGCTGGGCTCTGTGAGACTCTCAGGAAGACAAAATAAATGGGTATTGCTCAGGAAGAAATGGCCAGGGGAGAAACAGCTGCTGTTTCTCCACGAAAAGCACCACAATAGCAACACTTGATCGTGGTGGTGGCCACAGGCCATTTGGGATTAGACACCCACAGAAGACAGGCCTGGCTGTGTCCTCAGGATGTCACTGACTTCATATTCATCTCAGGATGATCAATGCATGCGTTGTTCCCAAGAGGTTTGGGCTGGCCTGGTTTCAAGCCCCGAAGCGCAGGATGATCCTCAGGCAGCTTGAGCATTGTACGTCTTGCCCTCCTTGCCACTAAATGCCCTGTACTGCAATGTAAGCCTGTTGTTGCTTCTGTCCACAGTGGACACAAGAGCTGAGAACTCTTCTCCTTTTTTAGCAAACTTGTATGCATTTGAAGAATGGTTATTGCGCCCCTTCTCAATCTTCTGTAGTCTAAACAGCTTCATTTTTCTCAGTACCTTTCTGGTAGGTTGTACTTTCTGCATCTCTGCTCATGGTAGCATGGTTCTCCCAGCTATTTGGAGGAGTGCTGTGCTCTCCTCCCCCATCACTCTCAAGCTGATGGAAGAAAACCTGTCCATCACCCGTGAAACTGTAAGTCCTTATGGAGAGGCATGCTATCCTTCACTCCTCAAATACAGCTTTGACTGCATGTCATTTTCCAAGACAACCGAAGTCATTCATCAGATTTGCCTCACAAGGCTTGGATTGGAGTGCATTGCTGTTCGCTAAGGCAATTAATTCTAGCTAAGTCTTGGCTTAGATGTGAGCCAAAAAGGTGTCGAAAGGAAAACTGATTTTATGTGCATGTGTGTCTCCTTTTGAAAGTGTCTGTAGTGTTGATCTAAGGGGCGGAGAACCTTTCAATTCATTCTGTGTAACTCCCATGCTGCTTGGAAAACCATCTCAGCAGTGGAAACCCACTCTACTGCTTGAGGAGTTTTGCACTCAGCAAACAGATGAGCTTTCCCTGGGTCTTGCCTTTGAAATCAGCTTCCAGGTCCCTTCAGCCCACATACGTGCATGGTTGTGATTTTGTTTCCTCCATCCAGGGTGCAAAACAGCACATGAAAATGATACAGCAAGATTCTGCCAATCTCACCCTTCCCCAGTTTTTTATCCCCACAGTTTTTTATTCCCCTTGTCTGTTCTACAGGCGAGCAGAAACACATTCTCCTCTGATATCTCATCGGCTTCAAGCACCTGTCTTTACCTTCATCCTCTTTCTGCCCACTTACAGAATCATAGAATTATAGAATGGTTCGTGTTGGAAGGGCCATAAAGATCATCTAGTTCTGTGGGAAAGGAGACCTTCCACTAGACCAGGTTGCTGAGACACCCATCCAGCCAGGCCTTGAACACTCACAGGGATGTGGGGGGTTCATAGCTTCTCTGGGCAACCTGTTTCAGTGCCTCAGCACCCTCAAAGAATTGCTTCCTAATATCTAATCTAAATCTATCCTCTTTCTGTTTAAAGCCATTACCCTCGTACTATCCCTGTGGTCCATGGTAAAGAGTCCCTCCCCATCTTTTTTTGCAGGACCTCTTTAAGTCGTGGAAGGCTGATGTAAGCTCTGTCTGGAGCCTTCTGCTATAGGCTGAACAGCTCTCTCAGCCTTTCCTCATAGGGGACTCATCCAGCCCTTGGATCATCTTTGTGGCTCTCCTCTGGACCTGCTTGAGTGGGCCTGTGTCTTTCTTATGCTAGGGGCCTCAGACCCAAATGCAGTATTCCAGTACTCATGGCTGTAGGCTCTGCCTACCTGCCTCTTCCTCAGCCTTGGTCTCATCTCCCTGATGCTGTAGTTCCCAGCTTTAAAAATTATTTCTTCCCTGCTTGCTTTCCCTTATGCTGCTTTCTTCCTTGGGATCTCACCCCAGTGGCTGTGAGAGCCCTAGCTGGCACTTGTTTGTGTTTTGGTAGCCACCTGCTCACACCTCTTCACCACTTCTGCTCCTGCTGTATGCAGCTGAAATGTCACCTGTCCTCTCTCCCCTCTGTCCCCCCCTGCTTCCCATGCCCTCCCTCCCTCGTTTCCATCACTGCTGAAAGTTCAGCTCATATGCAATGACGCATGCAGAAGCAGTAAGCGTGTGCTCAGGACATATAATAAGCACTTGGCTCCTACAGGCTGCATTTCAGCCTTGGGCTCCAACACACTTCAGCAAAATGATTGAGATATTACCCTCTGCACAGAGGGGGAAGGTGACTCACATAGAGATGCCCAGCCTGCCTGTGCCTGAGCTGGGAGGAAAATGCAGGTAGCCTAAGCCCTGCCTGATGCCTCTCCCTAGATAGGCAGTCCTGCCTGTCTCTGGATGTGTTTGCCTCAGAAACATCCCACCACCAGTGACGTCCGTGCACGTGAAGATGCCCCTGTGTGGGCACAGGCTGACCTTGTTTTGGCTGTGAGTGGTTGTGTACATGTGTAGGCAGATATGTGAGTGCTGGAGGGCATTTCTAGGCATAGACAGCCCTCCTGGCCCTGGTGGCTTTCACAGGAGCTGGGCTCTCTGCCTGGCTACTTTTCAGACCCATGGTGGCCAGGGAAGGGGAATGAGGAGGGTCACCAGGAACTGATGCCAGCAGGGAGGCTGGAAGGGAGTGGACGACAAAATCTGTGCCTGCTATGCCACAGCAGCTCTCTGGCTAACAATGGCTCTATCCCAGCTCAGGGCTGGCTCCTGAGAGCTCGGTATTGGGCTTGGAATGCCCACTTGGTTAGCTTGATAGCCAGCCCAGTTTGTAGCCACTGATCTTAGATGAGCAGCCTTCTCCCTGGAGTTGTGTAGCTGCCTTTTGGCCATGGAGGATGGTGTTGCGCTCTCCTGATTTGCAGATGAGCGTGAGCATTGCTGAAATGCTTGTGGCCAGTTTGGGGCCCTTGCCCTGCTGCCCAGTTGACATCAAGGCACCTCCTCTTTGAAATGGTGGCTCTGGAGTACTGATGGAGACAAGAAGCCACATGTTTCTTCTGTCCTCACGCAGGCAGAGTGTTTTGCAGGTCTCTTCTTGGTGTAATGTGGGGAGTTGTTCCACATGGAACTCTTCCTACTCTTCATCTCACAGTTTTAAATGCTGAAGTCCTTTCCTTCCTGTTCAACCTACTAGCACCTGCCTGCTCCGCACACTCTTGGGTCTGACCTCATGTGTCCCAGCGGGCTTCAGGGAAGGAGAAGAAGGCTTTTCCCCCTCAAAGTCTGTACAACAGAGAGGGTAGGATAGGGTGACAGGAGGCCTTCTTGTGCTGCAAGCTGGAAATAAACCCTGCAGTCCTTGCCCAGGCCTTCTGAGCAGCCTTTGGGCATATATAAGGCACACTGCAGTGCCATGCGGATACTGCCGGGGTACCAGCACCGGAGTGGCTGTATCAGCAGGACAGACTGGTTTGGCCAAGTGTGGTGCCCCTGTGCATGTCCTTCTGCTCCAGCTGTCCTGTGCAGCCCTGCGTGCTCAGACAGCCCATTCCCTTGCTGCATCATCAGCCAGTGCAGAACTCTTCCTTGCAATTTTGGTGTGCTCTGCACTCCCTTCCCACCCCCGGTGGAGGGCTGGCAGGCAGATCGGTGAGCCCACGGAGCGGTGTGCCTGTGCTGACGGCTGGGTCAGTGGTGTGGAGCCCTGGGAAGAGGCAGGAGCCTTGCATCAAATCCCCAGCCTGACGCGAAGTGACGGAGCAGAAAGAGTGAGCGACAGGGAGGGTAGGAGGCGGGATGGGAGCGATGGGGGAGCTGGGGGAGGGGAGTGAGAGACTGGGCTCTAGCCTGGGAGCAGAACAGCAAACTGGCTTATTATTAACCATGACCCCTGTCCCTTCTTAACCTTGCATCTGATAAACTGTTCTCTGATTATTTTTTTTTTGTTTGTTTCTCTTTTCCTTTTTTTCTCCCCCAGGCACTGCTGTAGCCCAAATTTAGTCTCCAATATTTATATCTTTCTGCCTCTTCTATTTCGTTTCTTATTTGGAAAATATACTGAAGAGGACTGTGGGACTTGGGAAAAGTTAGAAGCATGGGGTATGCCACATTGGATCAGCTGATCTACTCCAAGATCTTAATTTCTGCTCATACCGTCCCTTCACAGAAAAATTAAACCACCCATCCCAGTGGAAAACACAGCTGTGTGATGGAAGGTTTGACAGGAAACACCTTCCTCACTCTCCCCATGGCAGTGCACACCTTGAAGTGTCAGACTGGGTTTCCATTTGATGATATTTGGTATTCAGGGGGTCTCCCAGCTGGGCGCTGGTAGAGGATGGCTCACTGTGTGGGTGCTGAGCTGGGACTGGGCAGACCTAGATTTGCATCTGCTCTGCACGGTGATCTTGAATGGATCACCTTCTTTCTCTGGACCTCAGTTTCCTTGTCCCTAAGATGAGAACTAAGTGCTTATGTAACATTTCTCCAGCTGAAAAATGCTGGAGGAGATGCCTTGTTTTCTACTTCAAGAGTAGAAGAGAAAGTATATCAGCAATCTCTAGACCTGAAAAATTCCTCACTGGTAGCATCAAGTACATGGAAAGGCATATTCCCCCTTATGAGGGGGAAATCAGTATGCCCCGTGCTTCAGATAGAGCTGGAAAGAGATAATGTTGGGGAGATAATCACCCTAAATGGGAAAGGTTCCTCTAAGCTTATATCCTGGGGATTTGATCTTGTTCCTTCTTGTTCCAGAGCCCAGAATAAGGATCATTGAATGAAATAAATTTTCAGTTATGTTGGAGAGCAGGTGAGTTTCAAACCTTTCATGTTGTGCCAGTTTATGCTTTTGATTCAGCAGAAGGCATTTTTTCAGCCCCCCCTTCACTGCAGTGGTGAGTCCTACAATAAAAAGCAAATTTTCCTTTTCATTCCTGTGTTGTTTTGTGCCTTTGCTCCACGAGCTTCTCTGCCAGAGGGTACAGTATGTTGGGAAAAGGTTGAATCCATCAGTGTTTTTGGTGTCCTCTATCACTTATGTAGTGAGTTATCTACTGCCTTCCCTGGGCTTTTGCTGCTCTCAGGAAAAGCAGTGTCTCAGTCAAGGTCATGCCTTTCCCGAGCTGTAGCAAATGTGAATGGGTCTCACTTTTTGTTGATCTTAAACCATACAGACTTCCACCTCAATACTTTTCCACTTCTGCCCATGGTCCCAGGACTTCTTGGCCCAGGCTACATTGTGCAAACCCATCAAGAGGTGGCACCACAAGATTGCCTTTCTTTTTATTTTGCCTTTCTAAATCTTCCTCCTTTACTCTTACTGGCCCCAGCAGTCCTCTTGTTTTTCGACCCATTTCTGCTCCCTGCCACTCAGCTGAATGCAGACGTTTGCCCAGGCCCCAAAGCCAGGTGAGACAACGCAGCTGTGCAGAACATGGCACAGAGCCTCAAAGAGTTAAGGCAAAAGGGATGGGTGATGAGAAGGACTATCTGTTATTTGAGGCACATATTTTCTCTCTTCTTTTTTTTTTAAGAAGCAGTGAACATGCCTGAGAGGAGACTGCAGTCTACCCTGGGGTGCTCCCTAGCCCTTGCTGCTGCCTTCTCTGTTTCCTGGAGTAGCTGCTGATCAGAGGACGCCTCTTGCCTGTTCTGGCCTCCCTCTGGCTGTGTAAGGGCAGACAGAGGCTACCTGACAGAGCCAAGGAGCACAACTGAGCCAAGAGGGTATTTGAGCTCTTGGATGCTGCTGACCTCAGCCTAAACAGAGCCTGTCCTTCTGCAGCAGGCATTTTTCAAACACACTTGTTAGATTGCTTATGCTCTCCAAATGAGGTGCTGGTGCTTCTTGCATGGAGAATGATCTGTGAAGACTTTCCATGTTGTCCTTTGGATGATCAGTGGGGTGAAGCAGGTCAGGATAGCCCAGCTTTGATGCTTGCTGGGAAATCAACTCTCTAATATTTTGAGTGAAGATGGGAAGGTTTGGAGCAAGATGACAAATAGGTACTGTCTGAGATCGTCCCTTATAGATTGACATACCACAGTCTCAGTCCAAACCCAAGGGATGCCTTGGGGAACTTCAGATCCAGGTTCCACCATTGGGTCCCACTGACTTACATCTAGAGAAGATTCATAGAGGGCTTGTGAATACAATGCTCCTCTTCCCAGCAGCTGCTTACCAAACTGCAAAGGTGATCTTCCTTTCCTAGACTGAGCTGTTGTGTTAAATTGGATTTCATCCCTTGGAGACCTCTCCCTCAAATGCACACTCTCTCATGCTGTTTTTCTTTTCCACTGTTACTTTTCATAAAACCACCTTTTTGTAAATGGTCTTTGTTTCTTATCTGGAAACCCGTCTGCCACCATAGTTCAGAGCTGTCCTTTGGGGGCAGAGGTTCCTTGTTCTCTTGCACACTCTTTGTTTCTCTTCTCCGCTGGAGGGATTAATTTATAATTTCCCTCCTGCCCCTTTCTAATATCTTCTTTTTTTTACCATCCCCTTCTTTGCTGCTTTGGATGAGGAGGGATGAGGTGAGGGGATATTCCAACTTGCAGATGTTACAGATCCACAGTGGCCTTCAGTGCAACTGGAAATGATTCTTGTGTCCTCAGCCATCTATTTCAGCTCTGCTACACCACTCTGGACCTGTAATTTTGGGAAGCCCAGGCAGGTTTGTGTATGTGGATGTTGCTTTTCCTGCAGTGCCTCTGCTCTCCCTGTCTCCCTGATTTTACACCTTTCGAGGGGCTTCTTTACCACTGTGTAAGATGATGCTGTGTTTATCAGGTGATGGGGAGGGATGGCAGCACCCAGCAGAGAGGAGGAGTGGATGTGTGAAACCCCTCTCTGTGAGCCCTTGGACCTCCTGTGCAGCTGAAGGACAGGTTGCAGCCCTGTCTGAAACATGATGATGGGCAAATAGGGGAGTGACCATGGCACCATCATGCCATGAATGTGCAAGGTATGAGCGCAGGTGTGAGGGAGGGTGCTGGGAGTGTCAGCCATGCTCTGGCAAGTGAAAAGCATTGTGGAGGTCTCACAGAGCTGCCTTTTTCTGATGACAAAGTCCATTTTCTGGTCTCAGAAGTGGAGAATAGCTGGCAGTGGCTGTCAGCCCTTCCTCATGGAGCACTTGATGGTGTGACAGCTAGGGCTCAGCTGAGGTATGATGGCAAAGCGGCATCGTGCCCCAGGGCAGTGGGCTGGAGAAGACAGCACCTTTGCCAGCCCTGGGACACACGGGTGGGGTCAGGAGTGGAGCTCCATGCTGGAGTAATGGAACAAGGAATCCCTGGGAGGGAACTGATGTCCATCCTGAGAGCTGTGTAACCATCAGGACCACGGGATCAGGAGGCATCATGGGATCCAATTGCCAGCACCGTGGCTGGGAGCACTGGGCCAGGTCTGAAATGCATTGGCAGATCTGTGTGAAGAGCTGTGCTTAAGAGCCACAACACTGAATCATTTCCCAGAAATCCCCTGTCAGTCTAACCATAAACACCAGAGTGGAAGGTGGGGACATGTGTTTCTTCAATTTCCTACAAAAAAGCAAGCATAAAGGGGATTAGGAAGGCAATGCTGGGGGAAAAGAGAGGGAGATTTAGTAGGGAAGGGAACATTAAGATTTAGATGGATAAAATGCAGATTGAAGTTGTTGGGCCAGAACAGAAGAACTTCTCAGTCTATATATTTAGCTCAGTGAGGTATATAAACAGAAACCTACAGCCAGCTCAGCCACTTCTCCCCCAGTGGAGTGAGTCATCAGCCCTTGGATCTAAAGTTAGGTTCACGTCAGAGCTTACACTCTCTCTCTCATTTTATTTTTCTCTTTCTATTTTGAAGGGTGTGGGAAAAGCTGGGCACTGTCTCCTGGAAGCAGCAAACATAAACCCACAACAGCAACAGATGCAGGACCTGATGCCCTACCTGGGGAGCACTGTGACAAATATTGCTGTTTGTTTGACTGCTCCTCTTCCTTGCTGCATGCCTGGGGATGAGCTTAGACAACATGGCTAATCTGGGCACACAGTGGACCCAGCTCCAAGGGGTTTTGTGCACTGTGCAGATGAGCTGGAGGGTGGAATGGGCTGCACAGCCCTTCCTGGGGCTACAGCAACAGGATTCTCAGAATTTGGCTCCCACGTGCCATGCAGGGGAGCAGGATTTGCTATCAGGGCTGTCAAGAAGGACTGGGGCTGTGTCAGCCTGGCAGGAGGCAGGATGATGCCTGTGAGACTTGGCTAGAAGATGCCTTTAAATCCAGTGTAGGTTGCTGCCTGGTAGGTCAGCCCACAGCCACCTGCAAACCTGCAGAGGGGAGGGCTGCATCTCACCAAGCTATCTCTGCAGCCTCTCTGCTTTGATATGGCCCCCCCTTTCCTGCTTTTTCCCTCTCCCCGGGTCCACCCTCAAGCAGTGGCAGTGAATCACATACTTTCCCTACGAACTCACCAGCCAGTGCTGCTGGCTCAGGTAGTGACAGGAACAATGTGGACTTTCCCGTTCCTCTCAAAAGTCACAGAGAGGACAGAGAGGGACCCTTGGAAATGCTCTGGATGCAACAGTAGGACCAGCTTGTGCCATCCTCACCTCTGGTGTGATCTACCCCCAGGTCACTTCCAAGCAATCACTCAGGACAGATGACAAAACTCTCTGAAAGTGCATTGGGGGTTGAAGATGGAGCCCTGTGACTGCTGTGAGCTGCAGGACAAGGAGACCATCTTCAGTCCCTTCCCTTGTGGATGGTGGAGAGGAGGGCCTTGCTTAGGGAGGGCAACAGCTTCCCAGCCTAAGGCTTGGAATTATCGCTCAGGGGGGATGCCTGTGGTGTATGCACCAGCAAGCCCATGGATATCCTCCCCAGATGGGGAGGAGTGTGGGGATAAGGGGGCTCTGCTCTGGAGGATGAGCTGCCCCAGGCTTGCTTATTTCACCAGCTCCAAACTTGTGATGTGTTGAATGGCATGACTGCATTTCCCCACCCAACCCCTTTCCCTCTCCCTTCCTTCCAGACTTGTTGCATGTTTTTGTTGATTTGGAGGGTTTGTCCAAGTAAGAGTTCAAATGTTTCTTTATCCTCATGCTGTGGATGTGCTGGAAGGCAAACAGACATGATACTGGGATGAAGACACGAGGGATGACCCACAGATTATCCTGAGCATGTGTTTATGTGCCTCTGTCCTCCTGTACCCCTCTGCATGTACTCTTCCTCTTCCTTTATAATCTTGATTCTTTTTTGTCTCCTTACTGCCCTCTTTCTCCATCCTGTCTCACCCTCTCCCTCTCTCTCCTGCCCTCCTCCCCATTCTCTTTTTCTCATTTGATATTCATGCATGAATAAATTCAATTGCATTTTTCCCTGTTCCCCCTGAAGGGGCTTGTTGGTGAATTACAGGCATCTGAAATCATATAATGCTCAGATTCATCATTTCAGGGACAGAATTGAAGCCCTTCTATTTCTCGGGAAGGACTAACAGATGATTTTTACGAGGAGAGGGAGTGTCAAGTGTCTTGTGGCTGGTGAGGAAGAAGCCAAGGAGATTAACCTTGGCAGCACAGGGGGGACCAGCTAGCAGAGGGGATTAGAAGGTTAGCCAGCCCCTCCTGTGTTTGCAGGTATGGGCAAGGCACATGTAGGTAGGTGTGTGTATGTGGAATGTGGGTGCCTGTGATTGCTGCATGTTTGCTGTGTGGTGCTAGTGGGGCCCTGAGGGAGGAGTAAATCTCTTAGGGGGCTGCCCAGAACTGGTTGAGGAAGGAGTAGCCTGACACCTGATTATTTAGAGATATTGTCTTGAGATCTCTTTGGGCATCTGCCTTAGCCAACTTTTGGGACACCTACACAGTTCCGGTATCATCCCAAACTCTACTGTGGGTCTAGGGTTGTGCCCAGCACCACACCCCCATCACACTGAGAAGCTGAGGTTGGTTTGTCACAAAATCCTTCACTTTCAAGGGCTTCCTGTTGTGGATGGGCTCCCTGCTCCTGATGGGAGCCTTCCAGTTCATGCTGGACAATGAACTCAGGGTAACCAAAGCCATCTTTGGGGCCAAAGGTGACCAGAGATAGTGTCTTGCACAGCTCCCATGCTCTGACCCTGGGCAGGGAAAGGTCCAAGCACCACAGAAAATTATTATCCTGGAATAAAATCTCTTTCCAGCTTGTGGAAGATGCATGGCTACACCATGGAACTGCAGCCTGGTCAGAAGCTATGAAGAAAGACAGGCTGGACTTGTCTGAGGAAGAGCTGTTTTACATGGAAGCTGTTAATCAGATAACTTTTGATGCTCCCAAAATTCCTGTTGTTTCTAACACTGTTCTCTTTTCTTTTTTAGCACTTCCGGAGCAGCCTAGGGATCCTCTAAGGGATGAGTTTGCCTTTCAGGAGAGGTAACAAGATTAGACACTTTATGAAACACAAAAGTGTTATGTTAAAAGCCGACAGCAGCCATTGTCTTTGTTCAAAAGAATTTTAAGGGCCTTGTGAGAGATGGTGATGGTGCCAACTGCATTGCTCCAGCTCCAAGGAGCCTGGCTTATGTGATGTAAGTGGCTAGAGGCTCCTTGACCTCTGCCTCATGTCCCTGGCACAGCAATACCAAGCCACAGGGAGATGAATGACAGAGGAGAGGATATTTACAGGATGTTTTTCACCCTTGGTGGTGAACACATGAGCTACCTTGAGGTAAGACCAGAGTGGTCCTGACTTTACCGGAAGGTGGTCTTGCTCCACTGCCTTCCTGTGGAGAGTTAACATCCAAGGGCCTGTTTCTCAGTATGATGAAAGTGCTTGGTTTTCCAACCATTTTTAATTTAGGTGCGTTAATTACCCTAACCCAGCTGTCCTACCCATGCATGCAAACCTGTGACAGTTGGAGTGGACGTCGTCTTGGTGAGGAAGTTTTGGAGAGGCTTTGTGGAACCCTGCAAGGAAGCAGAGGAGCTTCTGGGCTGCAGTGTATGTTGTATCATACCCTAGCTGGCAACTGGGCATTTTTTCACCTTGTCATTTACAATATATGCCCATGGTAGAAGCAAGAATGTCTATGCATCTCATAACGCGTGGGGTTTTATTGCACTGAACAGGAAAAACCCATGAAAAGCCTTGAGGACTGTGATGGCTTCATGTAGTGTCTCTTTCCCAGAGCTGATTCGGGATCCCCAGTAGGAAAACTGAAGGCTGATGCTTCAAGAATGAGGGGCCTGTGCTGACGAAGGGTAGGGCTGCTCAGCCACAGAATGGGACCAGTTGGGGCAGATGGCTGCGCTGGCCCTCCATTGGATGAGGCTCGGGGAGGCTGTACTCTGTTCTAGCCACTGGAAGGTGGGATTCCTGCACGTTATCCATCCCTCTCATTTCCCCCTGGCTTCACAAGATGCCGTGGGAAACTAATTTGCAGAGCGTTATTCCCACCCCCTGAGTTCCAGTAACAGGTCTGGGACTAGGATGGGGCGGAGAGGAGGGACTGGTTTTGAGGGAAGGACTTTTGGAGGAGGCTTGTTAGTTTGTTTTTTTAACTCTTCCCAAATGATAACACTCTAACCTGCTTGATCTGTGACCTGTGGAGGGACACGTCCTTAAAAGTTCAAGGAAAGGCAAGCCTGCTGAAGGCAGTGTCCACTAGAAAAGGAAGGATGAGTGGGCTGAAGGCAGGGACAAATCAGCTGTCCTGAGACCCCACCATGGATGCAGGTTTGCGATAGTGTGCAAGGGGCTTTTTTCCTTTCCTCCTGTGTTGTAAGAATTCCTGCATTCTGTGCCTCTAATTGTAGGTTCCCCTAAAGACATTTGGTGTCACTGTAAGGACGGTGTTTCACTCTCCCTCTCTGCCTGTACAGTTATTCTCTCTCTCTCTCTGTGCAGTTCGCTCCATAAGCCGTTGGTGAACATACCATGAGACAGAGAGAGAGCGAGACAGAGAGAAACCACATACCAGCCCTTCCTCCTCACTTTCCCACCATGGAATAGCTAACCTTGCCCCCACCCACACCTCCATCACCTCTCAGCGTCCTGCAATTATTTTGACCCTCTCTTTGGTCTTTCTGGAAGGAAGCTTCTGTCACTTCTTAACACCACCCGCCTGGAAAAACACACAGAGGCAAAACCCCCCAAGCCCTCCCGTGACGGAAGAGGTCCTTTTTTTTAATCTCTTTTTGTTTGCTCTGACTCCAGAGCTTCAGACTCCAGCCTGAGCAGCCACAATTTCTTACCATGTGTTCTCCTTTTAAACCATCTCCTTCCTGCACACGCTCAGTCCTTGCAGGCACGGATCTAACACAACTCCCCGCTTCTCGCCGGCAGGTTCTTTGCTCCCCATCACTCAGCTGATCCTGATCTTTTTTTCTCCTATTCTCCCCACCCCGGGCACCGAGGTGTGTGTGTCTGCGTGTGAGTGTGCCTGTGTGCAAGGGGGGGAGGTGGGGGGGCCTTTTTTTTTTCTTGGTGGGGGAATTTTTTCAAAGCATCTTCATTATTATTTTATTTTGCTTCTCTGACTTGGAGACTTCTCCCTCGGAGATTTCTTTTCCATGCAAAGGTAGGTGAGATGCATGCACACCTGGCTAACCTTGTGTCTGTCTCGTTTTGCTTGGTTTTGCTGTCCTTTTAATAGAAAACTTGTGCCCACCCATGTACCTGCATCATTCCTGTTTTGTTTCATACCTGTTTCCTCTCTGGCAGAAGTAAAAGCTGAGGGTAGACATGTCTGTAATGTGAATAATTCTGTCTTTCCAGAGAGGAAAGTTGTTTCTGTGTGCATGTCCGGTGGTATGTGTATGTCCGAGTGCAGTGCCCATGTATGTGAGACTGCCTCTGTTTACCCAACAAGTAGCAATAATTGATTTTGGTGTGTGTTTTGGGCAGTGGTGGTGGCAGAAAGGGAACAACTGTGTGTCCAGGAGTTCATGTCCATGAGCAATTGCATCAGGGAATGTGTATCTCACAGATAATCAGCAGCTCTTTATATATGACTATAAATGATACAAGGAGTGTGAATAATTCCAGGAATTTCAAATTTAGCCCTGGTTAGCTTGTTCCGTTATGATGGGGAAGGATGGTAGGAAAGAGGGAGGGTTACAAAATCTCCTCCCTGGAGAGGTGACTGCCTGAGACTTGTAAATATATAACTTTTCTTAAAACCTTCTCACTGTTTAGGGTTTTCTTGAGTTTGGGGTATTTTTTTCCTTTTTCCAAAGCAAGAGTTGGGTCTTGGATTCAGGTTTCATAAATTGTCTTTTTTCATGTTTTGTTTATGGTTGTTATTGCATTTCAATCACATGTGCAACATCCTGAAAAGGGACACGGAATATGATGTACTTTAATAGAGCAAATGCATCATCTTCTGTACATCACTGGAAGCTGTTGGCTGGAGTCAGGGGGTGGAGGGGGTGGAAATAGAAGAATTAAAAAAGAAGAGAAAGAGAAATAATGTTAGACATTGTTGATTGGCAGTTATCAGGCGTATTTTCTGCCAGAACTGGTTTTCATAACCCTCTTGATGGTTACCTTTATCTTCTTGGTAACAGCAGCTGTGTGAAAAGTACCAGTGGCTTTAAAAAAATAAAAAGCTAGAAAGAAAAAACCCCAAATATGTATTATTTCCCTGCAAATTATTGCAGAGAAAAATGGTAAACATCAAAAAGCAGAACTTGTTGTGTATTTTCTCTCTGCTAATAGGAAGCAGAGTTTTCCTCATTGATCTGAGGGTTGCTACTGGTTCTGTGTCCCTGTCGCTTAGAAGATTGCTATGTTAATTGTCAGCTGTTTCTGTGTGCTATTGCAGAGCTCCTGGCCTTAAATTTGGGCTGGTGACTGAGGATTTATTACCTCAAAGAAGGAAGGGGTCTGCTGACCCTCCACCTCACTTACCTCTCAGTGTTTTAACTCTGACACATAAGCTTCTCTATCGGTGGAAAGAAATCCTCAAGCACATTATCTTCTCAATACCCTACCTGCAAAGAAACTTTTAATTCAGAGCACTGCAAAGGGAATCCAAGAGCCCCGTTTCTGCCCCACTTCCCCTTTATATTTTAAGGACACCTTCTGAACATCTCTCCCCCAGCCAGCACTGCCCCATCCCTCAGGCCTGGGCAGGCACACAGCCTCAGGCAGGAGGCAGCTGCCCGCTGCCTGCAAGGGACCGAGAGCATTTATTCCTCTCTCCATTAAATAACACCATAGTTTCATGGCATTGGCACTGGATGTGAGCTTCCTCAGAAGCGCAGCAGTGCATGCCTGTCAGTGAAGGTCTAGGGCCATGATCCTCCCGCAGGCAAGCCGGGAGGCAGGCAGGGATGGAGTCTGGGCATCGCACTGGATTGCCTGCCCACTGGCAGGGTGTTTGCACCAGGCTGGCTGGGCAAGGGTGCGGTACCTGTTTGGGAAAGCCTTGGCCCTGACTGCAGCAGGAAGGTAGGGAAAAGCAGCTTTCCTGCAGATCTCAGTTGGAAGCTGTGTCTAAACACTGGCCACCTTGATGCACCAGAAGATGCACACGTGCCTTGCCAGGAGATCTGGTAGTGAATATCTCAGAGGAGAGTCAGGGGGACAAAAAAGAAGCTTTGATCTGCCACATCTAAGGGGTTTGCCTTGTGAAGCCTGGATCAGTCTGACAGTGCCTATTATAAAGGGGGTTATGCCAACCTGCCTCATGTTTTATCTTTCAAAATCTCCCCTTGTTGCTGCCTTGGGAGTGTTTTCAGGCAGTGGATCTGGCTGATGCAGGGCCAGCGCATCCACAGCCATCAAGGGAGTCAGGGGAATCATTATGTGAGGGGGATGCTGTCTCACAAGGAGCTCAGGGCTTGCCTGTGGGTGTTTCTGGGTACTCACAGTGGCCTTGTCTGGGATATGAGGAGACCAGCTGGGCTTCCTGGAGTCTGTCACAGTGCACCTGCAATGCTGGGCGAGCTTTCCTGTGTCTTCAGTCTTAACCCCACCAAGAGCAGCACCTTCCTTGCTGGTCCAGTCCTGAGCATCCTCAAAGTGCCAATAATGCACCTGTGCCCCAGGCTGCAGCTCAGGCATCTCCTCTAGTCCTGGGCTTGCTTGCTTGCTTCCTTCCTTGCTTCCACCAAGCCACTTCCCACCTAGCTGCATCTCTGCTGCCTGATCCAGTTTTGGAGAATCCATGTGTCCATGCCCAGTGTGACAGGGTGCCACCCTACAGCCCTGTTTAATGTTAGAACCCTGCCCTGTCCCATCCATAGCAAGGCACACCAGGAGGATGTCCCATGCCAGGATGGCTTATGCTGAGTCCTGGCCACCTCCGATATTGTAAAAAGCCTGAAATTCCAGGCTGTGCTGCAAAGAAGCCGCATGCTTGGTCAGCTTTTTTTCCTAGGGAAAAAGAAGTTGAAACTAATTTTTATTCATTTTTCTCAAAGACAACAAGTGTCTACAGCTGGAAACTCATGAAAAGCACACACAGTGTTAGCAATTTTTAAAAGAGTGGGGCACTGATTTAAAATAAAATTTATCTTTTATTAAATCAAAGTCCCAATCCTGCACATTCAAGCAAGCAGGTGAATTTCTGCAGTTGCCCAGAGCCTTACTAAATCCTCTGAGTCCATGGATGGGTTCAGAAATCAAGTGGTACAGGTGGATGTGCAAGATCATGTCTTAGTCATATTTTTAAAAATTTATTAGATGGGATAATTTAGGGCTGATTTTAAAGCTGTTCAAGATCTGTAAAACCCCAAACTGCTTTTGGAAAGTAGAGACTTCTTCTCAGTCATGCAGTGGTGCATCGTTGTTTATAATGACCTAGTATAGACAGCTTACTTAGTTTACTCATCTGTGTCTGAAGTGCATACCTTGAAGCTTTAGAAATCACATAGTGGTTTGAAAAATGTCTTATACTGATCCAAAATTTATTTAAGCCCTCTAATCATAACTCAAATTGCATAAATCAACCCAGTAACTTCGCAATAAACTCGCTTTCCCGGTACTTGTCAGGCCCCAGTGTTTGAAGCACTGCAGTGTGCCCTGAAGAGCAATCAGCCCAGTGTATCCGGGACTAATTGCAATGAGAAGATGTCAGAAAATGCCTTCTCTCTTGCTTTAAACTGGAGGTGTGTGCTGCTGTGGTGGTGCAGGAGGGAGGTGGTCTCTGGGCTAAGCTGGGCTCAGTCATCAGGGGCTTTGCAGGTTCATACCAGTCCTTGCAGCCTGTGGGCAAGTGGACACGCTGTGGGCTCCTGGTGTGGAATGCTGCTTGTTGGTGTTTTCTGCAAAAGCTTGTGCTTCCCAGCACCTCCAGAATGCAGTGCAGAAGCCCTGTCTCTGTGTGATCAAGGTGGGAAAGGTTCCCCCGAAAGCAAAGGTTGTTACCCTCTTATCAAACGTGTGTGTGTATCAAAAAAAAAAACAATACCGGGGCAGCTGGTCTCTGCTTCTGACATAACCATCATCTGCTGCATGGGCACCACATCCTGCTCCGTTGTGCCTTGATGTAAAGCTCCATGGGGGCATCCCTGGAGGGCAAGCAAAGGGCATATCCTTGTGAAACTACTGGATTTGGGGTTATGGCCGTGGGCTTGAACAGGATGGAGAGGAGCTGCTGACCTGTGCTGTTGGTAGCTGGTGAAGTGACAAGTGCCAGGGATTTTGCTGCTGTGATGTGACTGCTGAATTTGTTTGTCTGGTATGACCACTGGGATGGCGGGGGGGGCAGACGGTAGGGAAGGTTTATATTTCCTTTCTCTGAAGTGTCAGTTTGGCCGTGGCTACAAAAACACTGCTGTACAGAGAGCACAGGTGGGGTTAGTGGTGTTAAATGTTTCTCAGGTGTTGGCTTAGTGTGTCTGGCTGACAGGCTCAATTTAGTTGCTTCCCAGGACGGAGGTTAGGAATGGATTTTCCTGCAGTCAGACTGTCAGGAGTGGATGGAATCCTGTTTCTGCTGCTGCATGTGTTTGCAAATGTATGCACGTGTATACAAGTGTGCAGTGTGCCCAGCACCATCTTTCACCTCCTCTCTTGGTGGGGACTTTTGGCAGTGGTGTTGCCTTCAATTGCTTGTCTTCCTTGGGCATTTTTCTTTCCTTATTTTGCCTTTAAACCCACTCTGAGTTTGGCAGTGGGGGTGGGCAGAGGTAGCGGGCAGAGTAACCCGTTATGGACTCTTTCAGACTGAGTTTTCTGGCAAGGTTACAAGGATTTGGCTTGGACTATAGGGGTCCATTTCAGGTCTGTGGTCAGATAAGCTTGCATTGGTATCTTTGCCACTTTTCAGTGATCACTATTCAAGCAATTGTCCCAGCTTTGCTTTTTTTTCTCCTTGGTGACAGCAGGGAGAGAAAGGGACTTTTAAGCTTATATAAATGAGTAGCAGTGTCAGTAACCAAATCATGTGGGACGCAGGGGAACCATAACAAGGTCCTGGTCCATCTATTGACCTGAGAGTGAACAAACAGCCTTGTAGGCCTTTGCAGAAGAGCTAGCAACATTGTCTCGTCTCTGCTTCTAGAAGATTCCCATCTTCATAGCTACGTTGTTTCCCATATTCTCTCTCCTTTCTAGAGGCAAAGCCTGGGGCATCATCACACTCCACGTAACTTCATCTCCCTTCCTGTTTTTGTTTTTGCCAAGAGTTAGTTTGCTCCAAATGCGTAGCTGTGTTTATGCAGACTATCTCTTTTGGAGGGGTTGAGGGGGAGCAGTAATTTTTAGGGAGGAGAGAGGTTGTAGATGTAGCTCTTGATGTTCCCCAAAGCTCTTCATATTGTGTTCCCTTTAGATGTGCTCCTTACTGTCTCTGCCTCCCCGTTTCCATTTTCACCCCAGGGAATCTCCTCTCCAGATGTGAGTGGTGACAGTGGGTTGGGGAAAAGTCTGGAGATGGGGTGAGGATGCTTGTGCAGAAGTGGGAGGTTGCATTCAGTGCTGTGCCGTGACAGGGAGAGGGAGTCTCCTGGGGTCACCCCACTCATTGTATGCTGCTGTTTTCCTACTCGCAGTCACTACAGCAGGTCCTGAAGGGACACTGGGTTGGGCTGGGCACTGAGATTGAGACAAAAAGGGCAGAGAGGTTGATCCAGGAAGGATGGTGTGAAACAGCAGAGCTTCTCACAGTTGGCTTAACCCATGTGGGAGCAGCCCCAGGCTGCCCTTTTCCATCCACTTGTACAGGTGCAATGCTGGCAGCTGCAGCACTGGGCATCTGTCCTTGTGGTGGGCAGGAGCTGCAGCTCTGTTCTCCTCCCAGTGTGGGCTTCTCTGGAAGGCACAGCTGAGGTATTTGCACATTTTGTCTTTCCTGCTAGCACTTCATATTCTGGCTTAAGGGCTAAGAGTGTGAGAATGGCCTCAAAGTCATCATTGCTAGTAGCCTATGACACCGCTATCTTCCTCTTCATCATCCTCATCTGACCATCTTAGTTGCAATGTTCATTGCTGACCTGGAGGAGGGAGTAAACAGCACATTGATGACTTCCCTGGATGATGATAACCCTGCCAGCGGGGATGCAGCAAAATAACACAAAGGGAACTAGTGACGTCAGAAAGATGGGCAGAAAATAACTTAATGAGATTAATCTTAGGAAAAATGCAAGCTAATGCATCTGAGGGCAATCAATAATCTGGAACATAGGGTCTGAGGACCTGGTGAGGGGCAAGGAAAGGACGGCCCAGGCCACAAGACCGAGGTGCGACGGTAGATGGCACATCAGACATGGACCCGCAGCGTGACAGGGCCAGCAAGAGCCGTGGGGCAGGCAGCCCGGCCCTGCGGGAAGGCGGCACTTGGCGCATCATTAGCGGCAGAGCGCTGGGAGGCGAGAGGCGGCTTTCAGTGAGATCCGCTCGGAACGACCGCGGGGCTAAGGAGATTAATTTACGAGCAAGGATTAAGTGCTAAAGATGTGTGGCTTGGCTAAGCGGTGGTTTAAGTGAGAGGACATGACAGGAATCCTCTCACGTGAAAGGTGTCCCTGTGCACGAGGAGGAGGAATCGCTGGGAGCTGTGCAGACCAAAGCAGCGCACAGGGAGAGAGTGGGGCAGGTTTGAAAGGGAAAACACTGACTCTGGGGCAGGGTCCCCACATAGATGGGTCTGTTACAGTATGGAGTCATCCCCAGAAGGAGATTTTTAGAGTCTCTTTATTTGGAACACCAAAAATGAAAATGTTTTGTTGAAAACAGGTATGCATATTGTCTGGGAAGCAGTGGGATAAGGTTAGGTTCTTCAGTAGCATTCACCTCTGGGTCTCAAACACTCCACATAGTTAAGGTCAGGTAATGATTTTCCAAAGGGAACCTTCTTTCTCTTCTGTACCTGCTACACCAAAGGTGACCATATTACTCCTATGCCTTTTCTTCTCCCGTTGTTTACTTTTTCTCCATCTCTCCAGCAACGTTTTTACTGGTCTCCACAACATCTCCGTTGGCTTGGCCAAAGGCTTCTTAGCAACGTAAGCGGACCCCCTCTTTGCTGTGCCAGGGGCAGGGACCAGAGGCATGGACAGGGTGGGGTTATCCCAGCCACATGACAGGAAAGTGATACAGTGGACATTGACTGATGATGAGGGTGGGAGTCGCCAGGAGATCAGAGCTTGCTCTTCCTACAGCTGCAGAATGCTGCCTGCAGTACAGGTTAAAGGCAGGGTATTGTTGAGGCTTCAGGATAGATACTTTGCTTATTTTGTCCTGTGCTGGCTGGACTGCTCCTTACCCTGCTCAGTGGGAGGCAGGAATTTCTTCTGCTTCTTGTCCTGAACAGGAGAAGGGGTGCAAAATCACCAGGATGAAAAGGGCGAGGCTGTCAAGCGCTCGAGCAAATCTAGCAGAGGATAATAGCATGTGTGGAGAGAAGGCACAGCAATCAGTCAGCACGCAGCTGAAAGGCAACAGGTCGTGGGCATTTGACCAGAGCAGGGAAGCTGGGAGACCTTGGCTCTGGTGCAGGCCATGGATGTTGTGCTTCAGGGGCACGTGGGCACACCAGCATCTGCAAGCAATGGATTCGGGCACCATTTGGAACACTCCCTGCTGGGTTTCTGCCACGTCCCATTGTATTTAGAGGTGCTGAGATGATGGAGATGTAAAAGCTCCTGTTTCAAATTAAGTGCTAATAAAAGTGACCCTGTTCCTTACTGGCACTCATACAACTCCACGCACACACAAGCAGATGAGGACAGGCGCTGTCTCACACGAACAGGCAGAGAAACATGCCAGTGCCAGATGAACACAAACACAGAGGGAGCCGGGTACCAGTAATTATATTGTACCATGACAAGCGCTCCAAATGTGAAACCTGTATGACTAACACATCCCTGCAGCCAGACGCACGCATCAAAGGTAACGCTTGCCAGTTATAGCAACAAACAAACGCGGGCTCACCGCCGCGTTCGGCAGAGCACCCCGGGAGGCTCATGCAGCTGCCGAACGGGGTCACCCACATGCATTCCTAAATATGCCACACAGTCAGAGACCTCCTTAAATAAGTCTGGGCCTGTACGAAGCTGGCTGCAAAAGCCGTGCCCCCAGATGCTTGTCAACTTTCGGATGGATGTTTGGAGATGATAAATAAATATATATGTGTGCCTCAGGTGCTGCTCCAGCTGATGGGACCATCTTGCTCTCCCCTGCAATGCCAGCTGGAGGTTGTCATTTTTGTCCCTCTTCTGCAAAGGTGTTAGCAGGACAGAGTGGCTGCTGTGCTTCCTGCTGCTTCTGAGTAACAGGTGACTGATGGTGATGGATGGTCTGGAAAGGACTTCTGTGCCCTCAGAATGGGAAGCGCTGTGTGTACATTGAACTGCTCTCAAAGGAAATATACTCTGTCTGCACTTTCAGTTTTGATGTGGACCCCAGTGTTGTCTGTGTGAGCAGTGTGCAGGCAGGAAGGAACAGCTTTGTGGCAGGATACAGAGTTAGGGATGATGGTGGGGAACTCTGAGGATGGTCTCACATGAGAGGGGAGTTGTCATCCCGCTGGACTCTGGGCGGATCCCCTCCAGCACTGGGACAGTGCTCTGGGGACTTCTCTCCAGTATTTCCCTCTCCTGGCTGGCTGCAAAAGGCCCTTTCACTGTCAAGCTGCAATAGTCCAGAAAGGCCTTCATGAGCCTTGTAAAGGTCCCATCAGCTCTCCCTCACCTGTGGTCCCTGTCGGCCCCTCTGCCAAGGGGGCAGTGACAAGCTGGGAGGCTGCTTTGGCTGGAGTGTGGTGCCTGCAGGACACCTTGGCAGGTCATGGCACTGACAGCCCTGAGATGCCAGCTGCAGCCCTAAGGGAGGAGTGTGTCTGAGCAGAGACCTCTGCAATGCATGCCAGGAGGTGACATTGGCCTTTTTGGACAGACATCCCTAATCTGTAGCACTTCTCCTGCATTGTGATATTTCCTCCTTTTATTCCTAACCAATTTCCACTTCTCATTAAGTCCACAGCTTCTCTTGCTGTTTTCGAGCATCCTTCTCCCTTCCTCCTCAGTAGTCTGGCAGGACCAGGTGCTTTTGGGGAAGGGTTGAGCCAGAGGCTGTCAGCTTCTCTTGTGCTTGCCAAGGCAGTGAGCTCCCTGCCAGCACACATGTCCGGGGCAGGTGTGCGTGCCGGATGCAGCACCAGTGGGTGCTCAGCTCAGGATGGTGGTGGCTTTAAATGGGCCTTGGGCAGGGACGGTGCAGACTTAAGACCTGGCTCCACAGAAGGGTTTGGCACAAGCTGTGCAGGGAGAGAAGCAGAAGGAGCTGCCAGCCAGCCCACAAATAACTTCCCTTCCCCTGGGAGGGAAGTGCAGCTGGTGTAGCATCACTCTTCCAGCGGTATGTGACTTTTGCAGTGAAATGTTTTTGTCTATTTGGGGGACATTCGGCCAGAAAAGTCCAGGGTGGGAAGGATTAGATTTTTTCTGATGGGTCTGGCCTGCCGCACCAGCTGGGGTTAGGCTTGCCTGAGCAAAAGGCTGAGTGAGAAGAACACGCATCTGGCCACCCCATAACCATCCTCTTATATCCTTGTCCTCTCGTATTGCCCTTCTCACTGTAAGTTGCACTTGCAGAAAGGGGAGGTTAGAGGCAAGTTCTGTAGATTTATGATTCTGCTGAGTCTTACTATAACTGTGTTTTATCTGGGTAGAAGCCCTCTGAATTGATGCACAATTTTCTGTATAGGCAGATACTTCCATTTGCCAAATTCATTCCTCTTTTTGATTTAAACAGGACTCCCCTGGGTTGAAATACTGTAGCAGGCTGACTCCACCCAAGTTACAGAGCAATGCTACAGCATGGGAAGGCCAGAGAAAATAGCATCACTGTATGAGCTGCAGCCTGACCAAAACAGGGGAAATAGCTGATTGCAACCTACACGTATGAAATGGTAGCGGAGAGGACTCTGGACCTGTCTCTGGCAGGAAAACCACTCTACTCTTCTTCGAAGTTGAGATGGGAGGACTGACTGTGTGAAGAGCTCGGAAGTGCCCCACTGCTTGATTTTCCCCTCTCTCTCTTTTGACACAGAATATTAATCCTGCTTAATGTAGGAAATACATCGTGATCACAGCCTTGGGAGGCAGAACAGGATTTAATCTCAGGAAGGTAATGGGTATTACTCACATCTCCAGTGGGGCAGCTGTCATTCAAGGACTGTATTTAGCTTCAGGACTTCCAAAGGGATTCACCTGGCCCTGTGTCCATACGAGCCCTAATGAGTCAATCTGAGCTGCACGAATTAAAGTGATGAACTGTCTGTGATATACACCTACCCAGTTTGTGCATGTGTGTTTCACGTGGGCAGAGCAGCATCCCAAAGTCCCAGCTGCATCTAGCAGTGGTGAGATGGAGAAAAGGCCCTGGATGCTTGCTGAAGGGAAAGCAGGGAAATGCTGATGAGGTTATTTCTTCTATTCCTTTTCTCACTTATACTGGTAATTATGAAGCTTTGTACGCTGCAGTTTGGAACTGTCATGCCCTCATCAGTGTGCATGCTCTGAGCACCATAATAAGTGATTCCTCCTGGCTGTCTCTGCTAATCTTTCTCCTCTGTGCTCTAATGGGAGGGAAGTTGGGCTCAGCCACCTCACGTTAATAGCTTACAAGGGAGCCAGCTCCAAGCAGGCAATGGGGAGCTGGATAGGGATGGGAATAGGGAATGGAAAAGGTGGTACAAGTAGTTGCATGAATGCCCAGAGTCAAAAATCTGCGGAAAGTTTTTTTGAAAACAGTGGTGTTAGATGGTGAGAAGGATGCACTGGCAATTTTTTCACAGGGCTTAAAAAATTATGAACAGCATCCCAAAGCCAGTCAGGAGGCATGGTATCTGCTCTTTCCAATAGCTGCAGGCCTTTGGGATAATGAATTCGAAGAGTCTCTCTGCTATCCCCTAAGGGACACTATGTCTGCTTTCTAAACCCCTGCACTTGCTGCTCTTTATTCTGACAAATACCAAGCCTCGAAGAGCAAGCAAAGCTTTGGATCAAAGTGTGTGTTGGAAGCAGGAGGCTGAGAAAACAGGATGGGTAGGCAGAGGTTTCAGGGTCTCATGTAGGAATGATGGGACACTGCAACCTAAGGTGGAGTGGTTGGCAAGCACCTGACAGATGAGTGGTGTGGAGAGCATTGGAGATCATGGATCCAGCAGCGTGGATCCAGCAGCATGAGCATCAAAAGGGTCACGGGCTGAAATGTCAAGGGTGCATTGCCAAGGCAGGGCAGTGTCAACAGAGGTGTGCACAGGCTTTGTGAGCCTAAAGTGAAGAGAACTGAGACAAGTGCCAGGGAGGATAACCTATGACCTGTATGCAAGGAGATGAGGTCTGTGCCACGACAGACACATCTTTTCTTGCTGCTGATTGTCCCTTTCTGTACTGCAGTGTGTCTGAGGGCTCTCGTGTGGCTTTTAAATCTGTACTCGCAGCACAGGCACTCCAGCATGGTTGAACATGCCGACAGGGTGAAGAGAAGCAAATGGGTAGTTGCTGGCCAAGCTCTCCTTCCTAAGAGTGTCTGTGTAATACCCCTTCAAAGCCAAGCCTTGGAGTTTATTTCATTCCCCTCACTTTGACAAGCCACATCCACTCTGCTATTGAATGGACAGCACCCAGGAAGGAAAGTGATGTTTTTCAGCAAAAGTTTGGTGCTCTGCAGTGTGCGGGAGTGTTTTGGTTTAACCCCAGTTGGCAGCTAAGCCACACATAGCTACTTGCTCAATACCCTCCAGCTGGGATGGGAGGAGAATCAAAAGAGTAAAAGGGAGAAAAAGGCAGAAAAATGAGATAAAGGCATTTTGATATGTAAAGCAAAAGTTGTGCCCTCAAGTAAAGCAAAAAAAGGAATTTATTCATCACTTCCATGGGCAGGCAGGTGTTCAGCCATCTCCAGGAAAGCAAGACTTCATCATGCAAACTCTTGTCACTCCTTTCTCCCTTCTTCCCCCAGCTTTATGTGCTGAGCATGATGTCATATGATATGGAGTATCTCTTGGGTCAATTAGGGTCAGCTGTCCTGACTGCGAACGCTCCCAGCTTCTTGTGCACCCCCAGGCAACTCACTGGTGGGGTGAGGTGAGAAACAGAAAATGGCTTGATGCTGCTCAGCAGTAACTAAATCATCTGTATTATCAACAGTGTTTACAGTACAAATCCAAAACACAGCCCTACTCCAGCTACTATGAAGAAAATTAACCCTTCCCCAAAAACCAGCACAGGCTGCCAGTGAGCTTGAGACCTGCTCTTCTCATGCCCACCCACGCTCTCTGACCATTCCATTTAGTGGAATAACTTTTGCAGCCCATGTTCATGGTGTTTCCACTGCCCCAGCATAGGAGAGTTCAACAAGCTCCAGTAAAAGGTGCTTAATATTTAATCCCACTCCTGACTTGTGTCATAGCTCCCTGTTTGAATGAGTGACTGTTGTGTATGGGTTTGATATGCATTTGTCAAGGTTAGTCCGAGGGAGCCTGTGCGATGGTGTGACACAGGGCCAGCCCAGAGCACCCTTGGATGGGAGAGCTGGGGCAGCAAAGCTGAACTTGGAGTTGGCAGGACCCTGTTTGGGACTGCAAGGGCAGCATGGCTCTGTTGTGTCAGGATGGGCCTGTGCTGTTCAAAACACTGTACTCTGTTACGGTGCTCAGGCTGCCTCCAAAAGACCTGGCACCATCCCCTGAGATGGTGCAGCACTGTGACTCAGGGTGTCTCAGGGGCTACAGGGATGGTTTAAACGGTGATGGAGTAGCCAGAGGAGTCTTGGTGGAGAGAGTGATTGGCCGAAGAGAGCTTTGTAGTAATGTATTTGAGCCACTTAGGCGATAGTGTGCCCCAGCCAAACTTTAGATTTAAGATTTTGATACTGTAAAAAATGCTTGTACCGTATTTGCTATCTTGTCTACAAAAAGCCCTATAGAAAATAGTAAACATGACATTTTGTAGGAGCACAAGAATGGGCTGTAGGCAGTCTTGACCTTGATGAGTTACAGCTGTGTTGAACCACGTATTTCTATTAAGTACCAAAGATGAGCTGACCCTCTGGCAGGTAACTTGTAAGAGAGAGGAGAGGAGCCTGGTGAAGGGACTACGACTGAGAAGGTGTGCAAGCAGCACAGAAGTGAGAGACTAGAGCAGCACAACCCAGAAAGCAAGCAGGACTGGAGCAGCTTTTGGTGATAGCAACCTCCTTTGTAGTCCGGGACTGAGAGTTGGGTTTTTTTGTTTACCGACAGAGCTTAAAGCTGCTTCAGCGCCACGTGTGAATGTGGTTTATTGTTTGTCATCAGTCCTGCAGCCCTCCCCTGCTCTGGATTTGCTAGGAGAGCACAGATGTGCTGTGCTTTTGCTGCTGATTCCCTGTGGGATTTAATTTCTCTTTCTCACCTCCTCTCCAGGGGTTCTCGCTTGTGGCTGGCATGGCAGAGTACGTCCCCCAGCCTCCCTCCACCTGGCCCACAGGCCCACAGCCCCCTCACACTTCTGCCATCTGCCCACGGGAGCCTGTGGATCTGGGGATCTCGGAGCAACAAACACCACCGGAGCAGCCTCCGTCCTCCCTGGAGCTGGGTGAGGATGAAGAAGTCGCCTCCCCTCCGGATCCTGATGTCCCCTACCCAGACCTGGCCCCCGTTGTCTTCTTCTGCTTGAAGCAGACCACCAGCCCACGGAGCTGGTGCATCAAAATGGTGTGCAACCCATATCCTTTCTGAGCTGCCCCTTCTCCCTCCCTGCCTCTGGCTCCTTCCTGCCCTGTCCTTCCCTCATCCTGCTCTCCTGGGGTGCCTTGCAGGTAAGGAATAACTTTTATTACATATTTAATGACCTTCTTTATTCATTGCTTGTGTTTAAACAGAACCTTTGCTGTTTCAGTGTGTGATCAAAGGAAATTGATTATGAAAGAAGGGACTTCAGAAAGAGCTGCTGACAGTCCTAGGCACAGGGACTGGGTGCGGGGAGAGGTATATTAGAAAGGCCTGTTCTTCCCCTTCCCAGCTCCCTTTTCACCTGGGACAGAGTAGGATTTGCTAGCCCAGGAGCTTTTCAGACTGCCACGAATGGTGAAGGTGTCTGAGAATACGGACTTCAGTGAGAGCTCACCTTGTCCTTAGTGAGGGAACCACCACTGCTTCTGCAGCCTGATGGCAGGGATACCTAGGTGACTCCTTGCCTTTCTATTTAGCACATGTCACTGTCCTGCCAGGGTCTTGTTGTGATGGCCAGGAACAAATGGGAGAGTTTGATGGTGTGCTCCACACCCCTGGGAAAGATCTCTGGGACATAAGCACATCCTCCTTTCCATAGTCAGCAATCACACACGTGTTGTCATTCATACTCAGTGCCTTGGTGATGGGAGGATGCCTGCAGTCTCTCAGTGCAAACAATGGCCACCTGCACAGCTCATTGCCTGGAGCTTCCCAGGTGGGCTCCAGATAGGGAAAAGCTGGTGGTTTTTGAACTGTAGGATCATTGATGGTGCGGAGGAAATGGAGAAGATGATGAGTCATTAGAGAGGTTGGTCTGAAATTTTATGTGCGCATTTCTCTAGCAGGAAATTTCAAGTGACAACACTTTCTACCTGGAAGTTTCTTAGTTGCTGGTTAGGTGGGTATTCTCTATAAGGATGCTTAGTTTTGATGTATAGGCTTCTAGATTAAATCTGAGTGTCTGGGCATACAGCAGAGACTAGCAAAATGTTTCCAAGACTTTTTTCAGCTTTAAGAGCCAAACCCCAGGTGAAGACTTGAGGTAGTGTCAGCAGTAACCGCTGACCTTAAATGGATGAGATTTGTTTTAATTTCAAGTGTAGGTTAAGGTTTGTGTTTGAGCTCTGAGCTCTTGTCTTAAAGTTGAAAAGCCACTGAAGGGGTGTTGCAGTCTCAAACATAGGTTATGGCTCAGAACACATTGGAGATTTAGATATTCTGCTTTCTACTGGCTGCTCTATAAAATTTTAAAACTTTGCATTGAATTATGCATTGCTTTTCTATCACTATGTGCCTGTGCTAGTTATTATGTCCTGGGAATATTGTCCCAGCATGTGGTAGAGCAGAACTCAGAACAGGACTCAGAGTAAAGTACGAGACATTCGTGTCGTGATAAAAGGCTAGATTTGGGAGGTGAAAGAAGGGTAACAGCGTGGGTTTGGGATGAAGGCTTGCTTTTGGATGGGCGAGGGAGGTTGGGGTGTAAGAAGACAAGAGCCTGTCTTTATTTCTGGCTAAAAAGTAACTCAAAACCATCCCTCCAAGCTGGTACATTGCAAGGAGTTTGCTTTAAGTTGTTGGAACTATTGTTCAAGAAATTGGGCTATTTTAGTGTTTAAATGTTACTTTTGTCCTAATCTGCAGACAAACGTGCTCTTTGACTCAGAAAAGGACTTCTTCTTAGAAACTATGCAAAGAAGGAAAAAGCCTCATCCAGTCACCCGTTGATGACCTTACACGTGGCTACAGGTGACACTACGGAGTGAAGGGCAATGGTGGGGGCTGCTGGAAACCTTTTGGTAGGGTTGTGTCAAGCCTGAGGTTTCAGCTCAGCTGTGTGAGGTTGGGAGATTACATGACTAGTGGAGACTGAGAGGTGAGGATTCAGCTCCTCCTCTGATTTCCCTTCAATCCCTTGTGCTCCTCTTTTTGAATGAACCATGCAATAAATAGTTCATGTATTTTTTTTTTCTCAAATGAGGGATTTTTTCTGCACCCTGAAGGCTTTTTACATGTAATCATATGCTCTTGGCATCACACTTCTTTTAAAAAGCACCATAGAAAGGATACATTTGCATGGCCTGGTGGCAGATGCCTCACTGTGGCCTCCTCCCTGGCTGGGAATCAGACCCTTCATAAGAGATGCTTCTATGAAAATCAAATTGTGTCTTCTAGGGATTGATATGCTTCCCTGCCTTTCATCCTTGTTATACTGAGCTATTGGGTCTCCAATGTGCTTAAGCTAAGCAGGGGCAGGGTTGAGTCACTGTCATAGGTCAACACCTGGCCTTTCGTGAGGATTCAGCAAAAAGATGGGGCATTAATTAAATGCCTATTAATCTTCTTGTGGAATTTTTTACTAGGCTAGAGCTTCATGATAGCTGTTATGGAAGTACTGTCAATGAGATTTAAAATGGAGGCTCTGATAGTTAAGGACTATGTAACAATTTTTTTAAGCACGAGGTCATTAACCACCAAATTTCAATTTAGGTAATTGCATTCTAACTACTTACAACCCCCTCTCCTGAAGATTATTTTTCCTTTTGTGAGCAGTCCTGCAATTTTGTTATGTGCTATTAAACAGCTGCCATATTGCTTTGCTGCAGTGCAGTAATAGGAGAAAGAACCACTTACTTCTTTGCTTTAAAATATCTTCTGGAAGCATGTTAGTGTAGAGATGTGTAGTGTTGTCATTGCAACAGTTGTAGATTCTAACTCCCTTTTAAGAAGAGGACTATGGTCCATATGAAAGTCGGGGTGTTTGTCCACAAAGGGAGTATTTACTGTGCTTTTTGCCATTTTAGTGTGTGGTGAAAAGGAGCCTGATGCTCCCGAGTTTAGTGATTTGCACATTTTTGGGATGGCTTTACATACAGCACGAGTGAATGCTTGAATTACCTTAGTTTATTGGGAAGCAGATTATTTTTTTTATTCCTGATATACTTTATGAGGGACAGGTAAGTGCTGTATCAGCTGGGAATGCAATGCAACACGACACGTACCTGGAGCCTGGCTTGTCTCCTGATTAGAAAGGAGTTGGTGGGCTGTAGCACATGAGCAACCTGCCAGCTGGTTTGTTTAGGTTAATTTGTGCTTTGGTAACTGGAGGCTGGAGCACTCAGAGTTGTAGATCATGGAGCTGCTGCAGATACAATGTTAATACAGTCAATATTTCAGATATGGTTATGGGAACGGCTGCAAGATTTTTTTTTCCTTTTATAAAACCTAAACTCTGTCATATAGGATTTGAAGTCAAGCTTGGATGGGGAATAGGATGAAAAGTGTAAAAATATGTTTCCACAACAACTGCATAGCCTTTATCTTATGAATTTATAAAATGTTTGAGACTAAATAATGGGTATGCCACATGGCACTTTACAAATGGATCCTCATGCACTTTGCAAGTTATGAGAAGATTATGACAGATGCCTGGATGCCCGAATGCTATTTGACTCCTTGGGGTTCAATAAAGACTTTACACTTCATCCATCCTGAGGGTCAAATGCAATAGATTTGGTTTGTCCTTTGAGCCTTCCTTTAAAAGAAATGCTTCCCAGGAGGCCCAGGCCTCCCTTTGCTGTTACATTTATAATATTGGCATGAGCAGTGAGAGCATGAGTGAAGTGTGCCATTAAAAAATAAAATCAATGCTAAAACTGTAGCAGTAATGAGAGAGGCTCTGCAGTTCACTACTCTGTCATTTTCTTGCTTTTTGTTATATACCAACCCCTTGGTGCAGTTGTTGGCCATTTGGCTTCTGTTTTGCTCTCAAGCAGTGAAGTGTTGCATTTCCAGCTGATTTCAGTGGTGTAGGAACAGCAGGCCAGGTCCCAGATGAGCAAAATCTTATGTGCATACTTAATTTTTGGTACTGGGAGCTGTGTTTTCTAGACTATTGAGCAGGGTGACTTCTTGAAGCTGGTATGACTGTGTGTACCGAGGAGCTGCCTTTAGCTCATTAGCTTTAAAATCCACTGAACAGGGGCTTTGCCATCATACCTGCTGCTAAAAATCCCACCTTGCTTCTGCAGGTACCTTTCCTGTAGCTTTTACTGGCAGCATTGTCAGATCAGATCATGTGCTTGATGCACAAGGAAACAGGTTGGCCTTGAGCATTTTGGTTGGAAACAGGAAACCTCCACATTTATTCTCTACCTCTTCCCTGCCTGGTGCCACAGGCATCATTTATGTATGAGTCAGTGGAGTATAGGATGGCTGATGATGGCGATACTGGTGTTTCATGCTGGCACTGCCCTCTGAGAGCCGAGTGCAGAATCAAATGTTGGAGGAGAAAAGAAAATGCGTCCGTGTGGATTGATACCTCTCTTGGTGACAGTGGCAGGTGGTGCCACAGTGCATGGGGACTGTGGGTTGCCAAAATCACTGCTTTTCGAGTGCTGTGTGGTTAAGGGGACAACAAATCTGTTGCTCATTAAGCTTTGGGTGAACGTGTGGTTTTTAAATATATAATATGCCAATGTCAAATACTAGTTGGGGCAATTTGTTTATGTCCAGTGCAGATTCCGTAGTATGTTGTACTTGTTTCTGTCTTAAGCTTGTATGCTGTCAAATCCTGGACAGTTTTCATAACAATTGGATGTCATTCTATAATAAACAAGCACGATCTGCAAATTTTTTGCAAATCTTGTAGTAGTTGATGACTGTCTTAAGGCCTGAGCTCCTGTAATCATCTGAATTTTATTTTTGTTTTTCATATGTGTGTATATATAAATAAAAATAATGGTTTTCTGCATCTCTAGTAGGTAGAGAGAAGCTGGGAATTGTGACCAGAAAGTATAATAATACATCAAAAATTGAGTGGCTTATGAATTTTAAGCAGCATTCATCATTCTTGAGGACCTAGGAATCTTTCTGCTCTTGGGGTCATCAGTATCAGCTTTTATGTGCATGTTTGAAAAACAGTAAAATGTATATGTTGTTCATGTGTCTCTATTTTAAAGGCAGCTCTATCCTGTCTCTCTTAAAAAGTCTATCTCAGAAGACACATGAAGAATTTATTTCAGGCATTTATTTGAGGACTTTTGACAGCTTTGTATCATTTTAGGTAATCAGGCAGATGTTGCTGCTGTGCCCTCCTTCCAGCCAAGGAGGACATCTCCGTACACCCAAGCCCCACCAAGGGCAAGATTTTTTTTTTTTCCTGTAAGAGGTTATCTAACCCCTCTGCACTTCACAACATGCTAAGTCAACTTTGCAGTTGCTCCTGTTGCACGGGAAACTGAGCTGGCCAGAGCTCTCCAGTGGCTGTGCAGAGTTGGTGGCACTGGTGTTCCCCGTGGCATTTGACAGATGCTTTTCAAGCTTTGAGGGAGTGAGACTGCTTTAGGTCCTGCTGGGATTTCTGCCATTCTGCCAGGCTCCCCACTGGAATGAAGCTTGCTATTAGCAAATAAGGGTGACTTCTAGTAAGTCAGCTGCCCATTATCTTGATTAATATTTGGAGGCACTGAATGCACCGGACCAATCTATCATCAACTGCTTTCCTCCCCTTTTGTGTTAGTCAAGTGCCTCAGTTTAGACATTTCTTACCCTTGTGAACTGCCCCTAATTTCCCTGTTAATTCTCCCCTTGGAAAGCTGGTTAGGCTTTGCCCCGTCTAACTCTACCTGTCTGAAAACCATCCAGGGTCTCTGTATATATTTGACAGATTGCCAGACTGTAGCAGAAAATTGTGTGCTCAACTGAACCCCTCTCTTCAGAGTGTAAAGCAGATCTCTGGAAGTTCCTGTTCTTCCTTTAGCAAAGAGGCAGTTTCTGGATAGCAGGCTGTAGGGTTTGCATTTAGGATTGCTATGCTGTTTGGTTTCCCAGATGCTCTAGAAGAAGGGAAAGGCAGGGAGCAGGTTTAGTTTTGGAAATTGTGCGGTCTGAATGTTTTAATGTTTCCATAATGAAATATTGGACGATCTTAGTTTTATGGGAGGAGAGGAACCCCATCCACGTGGACTCTGGATTGGGGAACAGTAATTCTCTAAATTCCAGCTTTTTCTTAGGATAGCTGTTTCCTGATTGTGGTTGTTAGGCAGGTGGCAGGGGAGGCATGATAGAGCTCAGAGCCTTCACAAGTACTTGGGAAGGAAGTTGTCGTCACAAAAATAGTGACAAGGGAATGCCATTAGTGCGGGTCATTTGATGTGTAAATTTATGAGGGGAAGTTTAGAGGAACCATTTGCACAGTAAGCCGTGGTGTAAATGGAATTTAAACTCGTGCATTGTCATTAGTGGCACACAAGGGATGGATATGTTTGAAGGGGATTTGCATGCTTGAGATCTGTAAGAAATTGGCTGGGTTGTATGTGAGATGTATGCAATTCCAGGCAAGTGGGCAGATGTAAAGGGATGAGGTCTAAATTTGGCTGGCTTGCAAGATGGCCCCGTGTATCTAAGCACAAATGTTGAAACAGGATAAATCCCTGCCTCCCATCCCTTTCAGCTTATTCCCTTTTTTCATAGTGAGAACTCAAAGACCATGGTTTGGAAATGAAGCAGGACAATAGCACATACAAAACCAGGGCTCTGACTGAAGATTTAATGTTCATACGGTCTAACAAAATTGGATATAAGGCTGAAAAATTGTGGTGCATCCTTGCTGTCTTCAAAGCTCTAAGCATTTTTGCTGTTGTTGAAGGATAGATTCCTACTGTTGGAAGAAGGGCTAACTGCAAAACACAGAAGAGCCTGTGGTTTAGGAGAGGGTTATTTCTGCTGTTTTTGTTCTGCCCTGTTTCCCTAATATTTTGCAAAAGCAATGAAAGACCTTCTAGAGCTCCTGATGCTTCAGGAAAGTGGGGCTAGAACTCTGGCTGCAACAGCTTTTGATGAGGTGCCTTAATACAGTGCCTGGGTTTGTGCTCAGTGAATGTGGAAAGTGCCGGGAGGCAGATGAGAGAGCGTAGAAGACACAGATCATATCCTTGTCTGGTATAAAAGAGTGTTATTCTGTTATACCTAGTAAAAACAGACCTGTGTGCACCAGCCATTGCTCTTCAGGTGAGGTTGGGAAGATTGGTCTTGTCACACAGCACTGTGCATTTGTGGCAGCCTGGGGGTGTCTGGTAGTGCTAGGCCAGAAAAGAGGGACGATGTGCTCAGCTGGGATGCAGGGATGGTAGCAGTGCCTGCACTGGGGGACCTCCCCATCCCTCTGAGAAGTGCATTGCTGAACCGTAACAAATGCTGAAAAATCTTTCTGGAGGATATTGTGCTTATTCACTGGAATATATTTTGCCTCGGAGATGAGAACCATTTATTCTTTGAAAATGGTCAGTTTGCCTTTTTCAGCCTTCATGAACACTGGAGCAGGGTGCGTGAGAGTGCCAAAGGGGCTCTTGTAGGAATAGAAAGGGCAATAAAAATGCTCATTTTGAGTTCAAGACCTATAAAATACTCTGGCCAGACCTCTAATTGCATGTCTTGTGATAACAATGTGAATTAATGAAATTAACCAGTAACAAATTGACCAGCTGCCTATTTGAGGATTTGACACCGTTCCCACCCCAGACCATGGGAAAGGGCCTGCAGCTGTGGGTTGTGAGCATAATACTTGACAGGAGTTGCTTCAGGTGAGGAACAGTTAACAGAGTTGCAGCTCCTCTGCAGCAAATGGCCTGCAGCTGGTCCCAGTATGGCTAAGATGAGACTGTGAAAAACTTGGCCCATTACAGACCTATGGAGAGAACCAGGAGCAAAGGATCTGCCAAGCTGTCATTTTATAAGCTGGAAATATCTCTGTAGTCCTGGAGCGACACTATCTTTGGATAGGCACTGTCTTTTGGTGTAGGAAGGCTCTAGTCTGGTGTAGGATAGCCCAGGCTCAAACTTGCACCCACTTCTGTCCTGTGCTTTGCCTGCTGGCCTGGTTGGCCCAGAGCACCTTGATCAGCCCCTTCCGGGAGTGCCTCCTGTATCTCTGTGCCACTGCCTCTCCAGTGCTTCCCTGCCTGCTGAGGGGCAGGGCTGAAGGAGATCCTGTTTGACAAGTGCTTCTCTTAAATGGGGTTTTGCAGCCTCTGGCTGGTGAGGGCAACGGGATGAGGGCTGAGCAGTGGTGGGAAGAGCCACCAGCTGAGGGTGCCTGTTCAAAGGGATAGATCTGGTGGTGGATTGGGCTTGCCCTGCTCTTTGTCACTGCTGCTCCTTGGGCTGTGAGTCTGTGCTGTGCTCCTTCCTGTCAGCTGTGCTCCTCCACCAGGAAGGAACTGCTGCCCTACCTGCCTCCCCTCCTTGGAGGGGTTCTCTGGGCTCAGCTGTGGAAATGAGAAGGAATAGTCTCAGTTAAAACTTTGGAGGAGACAGGCTAGCTCAGGGGGATGGTTTTTTAATTCCATTTGGAAAAGACATCAGAGTTGTGACCAGCAGCCAGGGAATGAGGTTGAGATGAGCAATGAAGGCAGATGAGAGTGCAGCTGGACTTATAAAATGAGAGATGAAGTGTGATGATGAAGATGTAAGATACTGATGGGGAGTGATAAGTGGAGGTTATCTAGGTTGGGAACAGATGATGCAAATCCCTGCTGACCTTGGCAGGCATCTCAGCACACCCTTGCAATCAATGGTATCGAAGGCAGCTGATAGATCTGAGACAATCAGCATGAGTGTTTGATCTTTGACTGCCATCAAGGACTGGTGAAGCAAGAAGGTGGTGCGATGGCAGGGTAAGCCTTCTGCTAGAGGACCTGCATAGATGTTTGGATGGCTTGGCTGGTCTGAGGGATGGAGTTTAAGTGCAGTGCTGTGGCTGGAACAGCTTTCACCTGCCCATCCCTGACTGCAAGGTCAGCATGTGGAGATGGAGATGGAAAGCTTAGCTTGGCCTCCCTGCCTTTCCCTTCTCCAGCTTTCTCCATGCCCGTTGCATCAGTACAGATTGGGGAGGGGAGCAACTCCCTCAGGCGGGGTGGGGGATGCGCAAAGCTGTGATGTGGGGGACCATCTGTCCCCCTGAGACAATGGTGCCATTTACACTTATGTACTGCAATTCACCCAAGAGGAAAGATAAATCTGTCCTCGCTAATGATACATCACACTCTTTGCTTATCCTTTCTTCCTTTAGTTTTCTCTCCTCCAGTCTCCCCTTGTCATCACCTACTGTGCTTCAGTCTATAAAAGAAGCCATTGCTCCCCCTCCTTGAGTGTGATTTGATGCTTCTCAGTCCCAGCGACTCCTCTAGCAGACTCCCCTGTGACTAGCTACCCTGTCTATCCCTTTTCCTCTCTGTTTGTGGCGGTCTGTCATTTTTCCCCTCTTTTATTATTTCCCTTGCTGTCATTCCTGGGTTTTGCTACAAGCAGCCTGTCTGCACTAACTGTTCCTGCCCTTGAATTGGCTCCTTCTGTAAAGTGCTTCTCTTGGCCAGTATTGTGGACAGCAGACTTCTTGGGGTGAAACACCAGGGCTTAAAGGGAAGACCTGGATGTAGCATTTAAATGGAGGACATCACTCATTGGCTTAGTTAGAATGAGGGGAAAACGCCAGAGCTCTGCAGAGGTGTGAGAGTTTACCTGTGAAAATGGCAGACTTCTGCTATCTCTGGAGGGGATTTCTGCATGGCAGGGTGGGATTGCTTTTTCCTTGTACTCACAGGCTGCTTCCATCCCCCTTTAGAGCATTCCAAGCCCAGGCCAGCTGCTATCTTCCTGTGCCCTCTGACATGCTAGTGGCATCTCTGACATCCCAATCCTGAACCGTCACAGGTTCAGGAGCAGGAGCACTGTGCTCATTTCTGAGCAGCAGAGTTGGAGGGGTGCATCTGCCTGGGAGCAGGGACAGGCTGCTGGTAGGTGACCACCTCCTGAGCCAGCCTGGGTAACACTTGCTGCTGGATCAGCTGGCCTTGGCCTTCTTTGGGATGTAGCTGGTGCTCTGCTAATCCCTGCTAACCAGGGCTGACTCTTGTGGACAGGCACGGACAGATGTGAGCTCAGCGTGCTGGCTGGGAGCTGTGTAGCTGCAATCTCCTGGCCCTGTGCCCCAGCTTGGAAGCTGGGCAAGATGCTCAAGGATTAGTTTATGAAAGTTGAACCAACAGTGCTGTCTCAGCCTTGTTCCTGACCCCTGAACCTTTGTGAGGGCTGTTTCATTGTTACTTTAATAACTTGGTATTGTTTATCACTACCTCCCCAGGGTAGCAAAAAAATGCTGAAATACTACAAGGGCTTTAAGACTGCTTGTAGCAACTGGATGTCGTGAGAGGCAGAGTGAGCCAAATGTACCTCTTGGGGGATTTCTCTTCTCAAAGAGTCACGGATGAAAAAGGCTAACATCAGTACAAATTCATCCAGGAGAAATTCAGAATTCAGCACTGCTGAATCCAGTGCTTGTAATGCTGGCTATGAGATTTGCCTCAACAGGCAAGAATGGAAAGAAGGAAAGAAAACACATGGTAAAATATTAACCTCCCTATTGGAACAGGCAGTTTGTAACAAACAGCAGCTGTTCTCTTTCATGGCATGAAAGATGTAGGAGCTCAATATTTGAGGGCGGAGAAATATTTTTTTCCATGCAGAGGTTGATAGTTTCTCACATCAAAGATCCAAAATATCTGCTCATCTTCTAAGCCCTGCTTATTGTTTGGAAGCCTGCTGAAACATCAGTACTTGGCAAATCTGCTTTGCCCCATCATTCGCACACCCCAAAAGGAATGCTTCCTGTCTTTACCTGTATCCTGCATCTTGCCTCTCAGCCAAGAACACTTCACTCTAGTGTTCCCCTAAGAATACCATGTCCTTATTTTCTACAAAATGTTCTACAGATCATTTACCAGCCAGCTAGCAGATGTTAACAAGAATTTTTAACAGTAATCAGACTAAAGCATATTTGAGAAAAGTAGGTTTTGTGACGTACTGCAGTTTTTATGTAGTTGTTTTTCTTCACATATTTACTAACTTGTGATGTAATTTTTGCTTTGAGTAAATCTGTTGGGTTTGTAGGTGATTCTGGCAGGTTCTGCTTTGTCCACATGTGAGACTCAGGCCAGACCTTGAAAGTGTTTGTCATGAGTGAGTCATATTAAAAAAGACAGCCTCATAGAAGTGCAACAGTAATAATGTATTGCCTTTGGTACTGCCTGATGTTCAGTGCCACTGGCCAACTGTGATATTTCTTAATGAAGGATATTTTTTTCCCTCAAGGCAATTTTTTGCTTGCCTTTTTCTTTCCCTGTGGCTCCTTTCTGATTAATTTTCTTGATGGAGGAGGATCCTTCCCAGCTCTGGAGTTTGCTCCTCCGTTCTCTGTACTTGTTGACCCACTGTTTAGCAGCCTCTGTGCTGGCAACCGCTCTTGTCTTCCCATCTGGACCTCTCTCTGGAAGTGGGATTTTAGTGAGTGGAGGAGGCTCTAGATGTTATCCCACTTGTTTTATACAGGAAAATCCTTTGGAGACAGCAGTCTTCTCACTTTTTTCTTGTAGCATTTTTTTTATCCCATGCTAGAGCTTCTCAATTTTCCTTTTTCTTGTAGGTTGACCTTGTTATCTTTCTCTCTGTGGACAAAATCCTAATATTATGTTTTCTTCCTTGCTGGGTGCTGAGTAATATTTTTCCTTCCTTTCCTCCCCAGCAGGATCTCTGAAGAATCTCACACAGTTCATATGAGGGCTGCGAACACAGAGAACCAAAGAAATGGAAGACATAGTTTGTATTGTTACATGAGATGGTAGCATGGTTTTCAAAAGCTGTACAACTTTTCCATTGTAACAGTCCTTTTATCCCTTGAAAAAACCTTAATTTGAGGTCTGAGAGGGACCAGGAAAAACTCTGGGGAAGGATACTGAAGTGGGGGACTGAGAAGCCCAGGAGGAAGATAAGGCCACTGGGTCAGGCAGCCAGCAAGGATCTGAAATGGAAGGTTTATCCACCAGGTATCTGCCCTCCAGAGTGAAGGGACTGGGCAGCAGTGGCATGATGTAGCAGCCTGGAGAGTGGACTGGTGGGGCTGGAAACCAGGGTGGGTGAGGAGAAGGTCTGGATGGGAGAAGCTGGCTGAGAAGGCTGGGGCAGTTGAGCCCAAGTGGAGCTGGGCTGGAGAGCTCAGCCTGTAGCAAGCAGGGGTGAGATGGGAGCACCTCATGTAGTGTGGTGAAGTCATGTCCCTACCCTAGAGCCTGCATGCTTTGCATTCCTACTTGTTTCTGTTTCTCTGCTGCCAGCAAACTCCTATGAGGCGTTTGCTCCACTGGCTAGAGGTGTCACATTACTGTCTTCACTGAATGCCATCCCTCCCTGTGGGTGCAGGGATCCTGTGGGGGGGAAAAAACAAACCTGAACCTGTGAACATGCAATGAAAGGTTGTGTTGTGAAGGTGGCGTGGAGACGCAGAAACCGAGATTCCACATTCATCCTTAATTCTGTCTTAATTTGTTGGATTGAGTCATATCAAACAGTCTCTCCTGAGCATATTCAAAGCACATTTTTTTTCGCTATGGCAGCTGCTAATTATCTCCAGTTGGATGGGTTGTTAGAGGATGAGTGGAAGAGGTCTTGTGTTACCCTGCTGCCCAGTGTGAAAGCAGGGTTTCGGAGCATCCAGCAAAAAGTGCTAGTCAAAAAAACATCTGGGACACTTATGAAAAGATAAAATAAATTTTTTATTTGCAACCATTGACATTCAACTTTGTTTTTCCTCATAGCAGTCATACCTGCTATGTAAGTTTCAGCTCAAGCTGCCAGTCAAATGAAGCTCTAAGCAAATGAGACAGACAGGGTGTTGGAAAGAAGAAGAGTTTGTGGTAGGATTAATTAAAATTAGCGTTATCAGTATAGCTGCATGCAGCCTTCCACCATATAGGTCAGCTCTCTCTGAAGCTGCAAGTTTCCCCTCCAATGCAATAATTAACTATTAAAGTAGGTACTTAAAAAAACCCATTCCTCCTCCAGGAAACTGTAACCCAGGATTTTTTTCAAAGCACAGAATTAATTGCATCCCTCCACAGTATCTTTGAGGTGCTGTTATTTCTTTAAAATGCATTTACAGCATATTGTGATATGTCACACATCCTTTAAATATCCAATAGCTTTTTAACTTTTAAAAATCTATTTCACACTTAGTGGCATATCTGTAATGCATTTTTCTGGAACGTGTGGCAGATGTCTGGGAAACTGTGTTTTTTCCCATATGGGGGTTATTTTACTGGAAAATGAAAGAGGGTTGACACTTCATTTGATTTTCCTGAGCTGTCACATCAGGGATTCTCTGTCTGGGTGTGAGACATGAATCCAGATCACACATAAACTGCACAAGGCAAGATGTGCTCCCTTCCCTGGGTGAAGGGGGACTTCCCATTGAAGAACATTCTCTGAGGGCTACAAGGGGGGAAAACAGGGATGGGAAGGTCTGCTCTAGGGTACCCTGCTCCACGGGACTTTTCAGCATGCTCTGGACATACAAAAGTAACATTAAGTCTGTTCTTGGACTTTCCTCTATGGGGAGGAGGCAGGTGGCAGCTTTGAAGTTAAACCTTGAGGAAACTCCTGATACTTGTGACCCAGGTTCCTGAAATGAGCTGGCACTTCAGGGTTGTGTGGTGGTGAATTTGACTCCTGGAGAGGAGTCATAAATGCCAGGGCTGCAGTCACTTTAGATGTGTCAGGCCTCCATTGCATGGTTGTGGTTTATGGACAGACAGCAGGGAATTTGTCATCTGTGTTGGCCAACAATCTCTGTCTGCAGATCTGTTTGCAGATCTGTGTTTCTGTTCTGACTCCTTCCTCTCTGCTCTGTCTGAATGTGGCTTTGTGTTCGCTTGTCCTTGCGCTATGGTGAGCTGTCCCTGCATTTTCTTTCCTGTTCCCAGACTGAGCACTATGCTTGGGGCAGGCCCCCCTGTTGTTTCCCGTGCAATATCAGAGGCAGGGGAGGGGAGGAAGTTGAGCAGAGGAATTGCTGCAAGCCCGTGAAGGTAACGCATGCCTGTGCCAACATCGCCCCTTTACTGAGACAGATGCAGCGGGGATAAATACCAGGTGTCTCTTGCAGGGTAGTTAAATGCACCAGCAGTCCCTGCTTTGTCATGTTAAGACAGAAAAATCTTCTAGCTTTGCGTTTCAAAAGATTGCCTGTGGCACTTGGCACACCCCTCTTGTGCACAAACTGGGAGGTGCACTCCTGAGTTTCTGGGCAGTAAAAATGCCCAAGAATTATTTGGCTGTGGTAGCAGCCAGTGTCCTCACTGCTGGTATGTGTGAGCACAGGCATACTGCTTTCGAGGCATTTCTGGGCAGTTTCCTAGGGACTGAGGAGCATAGCCCTCGGGGAAGCTGTCACTGAGGGCACAAAGTCGGGAAAGCAGGAAGGTGCTGGATATCACTGGAGATACTGACATGGAGGCATGCCTCCTGCATGGAACCAAGGGGATGGGTGGGTGAATGACTTGGAATGTACCCCACTGGGCTGAGGATGTCAGCGATCCCATCAGTGGCAGCAAAGGTGACAGGTTAGACAGCTCTAGTGGGAGAGCACAGAAGTAATTATTTCCTTCCCCAGCCACTTGACTTCTCTGGGTACTTCTTGAGCACGATTAAGCTGATTAGTGTCATGCACTTGAGACTTTGTCTTGTGCCCATGGCGTTTCCCATTCTTGTTTGCCTGCGTGAAGGATTTCCTCATCCATTGCCATGACACCTCTCCCCACTGGACTCGGGATTATTCTTTCCTGATGATTAATGTTTTCATGGGTCCCAGGTAGCTTTTCAGGAACAGAGACCTTTGCAGTTGAGGATATGGTGCCAAGTCTTTAGTTGCTGGCTTTAATAGTTACACCTGGGATTATTTCATCCCACAGAATGACCTCTTCTGAGACACTGCTGCTTCCCCCAAATAGGTTTGTATTTATAGGTTTATCTTTGCACCCTTTCCCCACCAAGTGCGCTGCTTATGCCTGGTGCCCTGAGGTATGTAGCTACAAGCTTTCGCTTGGAAATTGTGGGAAGCCCTCGTGCACCGTATGGAGCCGGAATGGCTCTCAGCAGAAATGTGGACAAGCAGCAGTCAGACCACCAAAATGCGCTGAGAATTGGCCAGAAGAGGGTATAGGAAGTGTTACTGCAATGTATGTATTGCTTTTATACTATTAACTCCTGTATTGATACTCATACACAATAAAGATATTTGAATAAGTGATACAATTACTACATAATAAATCATCTAAGTGAGCTCTTTATTACTCTAATTTATATGCATCTGTATAAATCAGAGGTGTACTCACCATTCCTTTGCTATCCCTGAAAGATGCAGGAGGATTAGAAAACATTTGCATTGATGAGTCTTGGGTAAATATTTGACCTACTGGTGAATTCCTCTGCAATTATCCCTTGGAGAGATTTGCTGTGCCTTCCCCTTGCTGTGCATCTGTCTGGGTGATGCCAGAGGGATACAGGGAGTAGGGGAGACCCTTTCACTGGTGTTTGAAATCCTGGGGGAACGGAAAAGGTTTTGAGGGGAAGGTGAGGATTTAAATTTGTTTTTACTGATCAAGTGGTAGAGGTAAATCTGGAGTAATGAGGAGAGAATAGGTCATGGTGGTGGAAATCTAGTGGGCCACTGTATGTTGGGCCATCTGGAGGTCACTGATTCAGAGGGTAGAGACTAAAAAGCATCAGACAGTTAAAATCAGTGAGCTCCCAAATGTTGTTCAGGTGTGTTGAAATCCCAGTGTAAATCACCAGTGCAAGAAATTGTGCTGATGGTGGGAGTGAGTGAAGTCCTCCCAACTCTTTCTGGTTGCCTCCCTGTGGGACAACATACCCAGGCAGCCAGTGAAGATAAGAGGTGTGACTTGGTTAAAAAATGTGGTGTGCTACAGGGGCTGGAGTTCATACCCAGGAAATGGGCTGGCAATGAGAGACCCTTGTTTTGGCAGAGGTGGGCATAGGTCAGCTCCTGCCTGTGGGCCACATGCAAGGTGTGTTGAGCCTCCAGAGATGCTGGGCTTAGTGCAGGTAGGTGCTCAGCCATTGGAGTTGTAAGTGCTGTGGTTTAATGAACTTGCACCACTCCACCGACTTCCAGATTTCTCTTTGCTAACCCCAGTTCAGGGCCTCTCAGGTTTCTCAAACTGGGGTGTAAAATTTTAGGAGAGAGAACAAGCTCTCTCTTGCTGGACTTTGGCCACCTTTCTTGTTTTGGTCAGGGTGAATATACCATAAAGAACAGCCTTTGTTGTCTATGCTGGTTTCATGTTCCTGTTCAAACCAGGCATTTCTGAAACAAAATTAAATCTGAGCTGGCAAGTTGAATTTGAGTTTCAGCTTCAGTTGGCTTGTGCTTTGTTCAGATTAATTCTCCTTTCCCCCAAATGCTCGTACCTCCCACCCCATCCCCCAGACAGGGAGGCAGCTGTTGTCATTTCTCTGCTTTCACAAAGGCACAGTGGGAAGAGGAGACAAAGCAGAACATCATCTGCCTTCTCCTCTGATGGCAGGCAGGGGCTGAGCTCCCAGAGGAGCTGGTGCCTCGCTCCTGCCTGTGCATTGGTGGGATGCTGCTCCATGGGGATGCTCATGCAGCAGGTCTTGCTGGAGGGAAAGGGGAGGAAGGTCCATGAGAAGAGGCAACAGAAGTTTGGCTACTTCACTGGTCATCTGTGTAGCTGTCCATCTGAGGGAGAACTGCTAGGGAGCACCTCCTGGGATGGCCAGGCAGCCTGGAGCATGGAGACAGCATGGGAAAGAGGACCTGGGGGATGAGAGCAAGGAGTGTGTTAGTGCTCCTAGGAGCTGGTATGTCTTTAAAGCTGATGTGTTGCCATGGTGTGCCTGGCAGTAAAGCTCCCTTGTTGCTTCTCTAATTCCATTCAGGCAAAGAAGAATGGTGAGGGGATTAAAAACACTGCAGAGCAAAGGCACTCTCCCTCCGGCTGTTGTGTGCTCTCCTTGGCTCCTGCACCCTTCACCACCCAGGCTTCTCTACAACTCACTGCCCACATGGGTTGGGTAAAACAGCTTCCCCAGTACCTGCTGCCCCAGGCAAATGTGTTGCTTTCCCACACTGTGGGAGCCTGGGACAACACCTGCCACAGCTTCTGCATGAACAACAAAGCAGAGGGGGAGAAGGGAACTTTCTGGGAAGCCAGGAGTCTGGGTGCAGGACTGAAGGCAGCAGAACCAATGGCAGTACTTCCACTAAGGCAAACAGGAACAGAACTGGGTTTGTGGAGGTCTGCTGTTAATTAGCTGCCTCTTCAGTTGTTTGAGTGTGTTAATAGTCCTGTAGTAAAAATGTCAAAAGATCCTTGGCTACAAGATATTACAGGTAACATGACCTAGAAAGATTAGTAGCAAGGAAAAGACACAGGATGCCGCTTTAACCCCGTTCATCTTGCTTAGCTCTGTGTCTCTTTTCTCATCATTGTCCACCTCAAGTTGCCTTGTGATCCAGTTTTCTCTAGACCTCCTACATGCTGGTGCCTTCGCTGTCCCTGCCTTGGCCCCTCAGCTAGGTAAGCCACACAGTTCCATTGCAGGGTGCTGGGGACCAGCCCTATCAAATCTTGCTGTCTTCACTCCTTTCTCCTCAACAACTTGCTCACTCCAGTCCTCTGATTGTGGCCCAATGTCTTGCCACACTGCCTGTCATGGTCTTTTTCTCTAAGACTTGCTGTGACTGAGGAGTCCCTGTGAAGCCAGAATGGCCCTCACTTGTCTATGCCTGCAATCATCCTCCATCTGCAAAATCACTTTCTCCTTTCAGTCCCCTTGTTTGATGGGGAGACAGTTGTCACTCTTCCTGCAGTATCTAATATGGGGGAAATAATGTCTAAGGAAGGAGCAGTGGTGATAGAGGAAGAAGCTGCTGCTGTTCCTCTACATGGGCATGACCATCATGGGGTTCTTGAGCAGTTCAGGCGAGGTGGGGTTCCCTTCACTGGGATGGAGCTGCTGCAGGGGCTCCTGAGTGAGCCAAACCCCTGCTCTAGGAGGAAGCTTCAAAATGGTGAAGAAACAACTCTGTTTCTCAGAGCGCAGCATGCTGAATCTCTCCTTGCTTTAATAAGCTGCTGCTTCTCCATGGAGAGGTTCCCTGTCCCATGCCAGCTCCCCTTTCACAACAGCCAAAAATACTCCTGTGTTAGCCAGAGGCACTTTCAGTGAAAAGAAGCCCTTTGCTGTCAGGGTTCAGCGCAAACACCCTTTGCTTGGGAAAACTGGACTGGGGTCTTGTTACAGGTGATGCACCCCAGCGGAGCCCTCTTTGGTGAGCCCTGCTGCCCTCTTGCCCCAGGCTGCTCTCCCCTTTGATCTCTGTCCCCCTGCCTCAGCTCTGGGGGGTCCCCAGGCCCCCGTGCAGCTTTGCCAGTGTGTCTGTCTCCCTCACAGTGAGCTGCCAGGCTTCTCATGCCCACGCTTGATTACTGATGGATTAACGGTGTCTGAAGTTTGGGTTATTAATCCTGACCTAAGGCAATATCTCATTAATGAAAATAAAACTGAAAATTAATAGAAGAGGAAATGAAGAGGCTGAAAGCTGATGAAAAGGGAATTGTGAGGGAGAAGTGTGAAAAAAGGGAGGAAGAAATTCAGTTTGGGACTTGATTTCTCTGGAGGCAGAGTGGAGAGAAGGAAAAATGTCTTACTAGGGCAAGAGAGGACAGAGAGGTTGGTTGGAGAGAAAGGAGGGTCAAAGGAGCCCTTGCCTAGGCAGTGTGCCATGGGCCTGCTGAGAAGTCAGCAGGGCCAGGCTGAACCAGATGGGGAGCGAAGGATTGCAAGTCTGAAGGCTGCATGAAATATTTAAGATGCTCCATCAAACTATCTTCTCAGTGGTGGTGAGATGCTGGGTAGGAGGGACAAGAAAAATTTGGCTGATAAAAAGAAATTTAAAAGAAGTATTCTGACAACATGTAGCTCTCTCCTTTATGTATCTCCTCTTATTTCTGGGGCCCTGGGCAACCTGATCCAGTGGGTGGCATTTGTGGGGGTCAGTGAGGGGAGGTGACTGGAACCAGATAATCTTTAAGGTCCCTTCCATCTCAAGTCATTCTAGGATCTTTCTCCAGAGGTGAGATGGTGTGTAGTTATGCTGGACACAAGGACAGGTTTCTTCAGCCTCTGAGGCTTTAGTTTGCTTTTGCTTTATATTTCCTCACATTCTTCCTCTTTTCCCTGTTCCCCCGAATTCACAGCACCAGTAACCAGCTTCAGTCTTACTGGGTCTTGCTCCCTTCTACTGCTGGGGCAGGGTGTAGCTCTGTCCCCTTTAGATGCAAATGTGTCTTCTTCCTTGATCCTCTCAAGTTACCCCACAAGCCCTTTTCTTTCTCCACTTGGTGCCTGGTCCTTTTAACATCTGCTCTTGTGAGTGGGATGACTTGACCTGTGTCAGTTCAGTGAAGCCTTGAGCTCAAGTGAGGTGATGCAGGAACAGAATCTGGTTGTAAAAGTACCCACAAGGATTTCTCTGACTATCCCACATTGACTGGCAGAGGCAAAGCTCTTGAAGTGTCACTAAGTGTTTGAGGACCCAGGCAGTGGCAGAGCCCAGGAGAAATCAGGAAGCTCAGCTCAGCTCACGAGGTTTTGGGCCACTGTATGCTGCATTCTGCTTATATACAGATACCACTATTGTGCAATGCCATCACCCTTTGCTTTTCCAGCTCCCCTTCCCACCATGAGAGCAGAGAGAGCTGTTGCCTTTAGACTGGATGTGTGTAATCACCATGACTTAGTTTGGGAACTTTATCTAGAAGGGAGAGAAAACCACGTCCATTAAGTTAAAAAATACAAGAAATAACTACATTGTTCCCTACCCATGCCCTGCAAATCCAGTGTTAAATTCACCTTGTAATTTAGATCAGGCTTTGGTTATGTTAAAAAAAAAAAAAGTCTCAACACCTGTATCAGATGCTGTTTTTAAATGTAGGAAGGAGTCCAGACTTAATTCTGAATGTTTCAGCTCTGGAGACCTCATTTAGGGGTGGCAGGTACTGCATCTTTCTTTTGTGATCTTCCGGTGTGTGGTGTGTCCTGCCCCCTCTTTGCTGCCTCCCTGTCCCTATGATCTTTTCATAGGGAAAAGATGATGATCTTCCCTATGATCACTGTGCCTGACCTTTTCTAAGATGGTGGAATTGTCTGTTCCTGCTGCTGATCCAGCCGAGGTCTGCAGGTGACAGGTTAGCAAGTCCATGTTAGTTTTTGGGTTTGGGGGTTTTTTTGAGTGGGGCAAAAGTGGAAGGAAGGATATGAAGTACATTTGACATGGTTCACAAAGCAAGTGAGCCTGGGACTCTTCTCCAGGTTTTCTTGATGGCTTTCCATCTGGCATCAGAAAATATCACAGGACACAGACAAATGCTACTGTATTTAAAGTCAGGATGTGCTACAGGTCTATACCAGCATGAGTTAATAAATGTGAAGAAGTGAACAAAAAGTAAATGTTATCTCAGACGACAAAATAACAGGCTTTCATAATGACCTAGCATCCCTTCCTAGGACTGATGGCTTCCCATAAGCCTGAGCTCGTTTTTTTCTACCCTTGGGTATTCACAGGGAGAAAATGTTAGACAACCTTCTGTTCTTTTTTCCCCCCATCATTTTTGTAATGTTCCTGGGTACTGAAATACGTGTTTAAGGCTATTGATGAAACAGCCACAGTACAAGACAGCAGCGTTTCATCAGATTTCTTCCAATGATGTGAAACGTGTATCTGGATTTGCGAGAGCAGCACGGCAGTTCACATCTGAGTAGATTATGCATGGGAAGCCTGCATGTTAATGCTGTCTCTCCATAGTCCTGTATCAAGATTGATATTGAGCATTACCTTATCTCTCATCAAATGTTGTTATTCTCTTTGGCTGTTCTCATTCCTCCCTCATTAGAAGGAATCCATGAAGGAGGAGTGAAAAATATAGAAACCTGATTTGGCTCAGGAAGTCCTTGAGCTGAGAGTGGTTGGCAGCTGGAAGAGTGCCTAAGGGAAGTATTGTGTCTGCTCATCCCATTTTTACACACTTCTCTGGGCAGCTGTGTTGCTGCCCAGGCTGGACAGATGTTTGGTCCAACTTGAGATGCTCATTTTTATTTGTTTTTGTTATATTACTCTGACTGCTCGCTGACTTGTGTAGGCTTTCTGAGAGTCTGTAAACTCTTAGGTCAGTTGTGAGGTTTTTTGTTTTGTTTTTAAACATCCTTTCTGCTTAATTCTTATTATCACCTGCCATCCCCCATCCTCTTTCTTTCAAGACACTTGTCCTTTTGATGGGTGTTCCCATATAGGAGGACACAGGACCTCCAGCTCTGGAGGGAACAGGATCTGCTCTACTCAACACTTCTTGGTTGGGATTTCTTGCTCATGATCAGTAAGTGTGTGCGTGTGGGGTCAGAGACCACAATCTCAGCACCTGGTGGTGCCCAGCCCATGTTTTTACCTGCTGCCTAGAGCACTGAGGGAGCAGGCTGGGCAAGTGTCCCTGTCCTCCAGAGGCTCTGTGGTGTCCCATCCTCCATCCCTCCTGCTGACAGCAGATCGGGAGTAAGAGCTCCCCCACAGGAGGGAAGTAAATGTGGGCTCTGACTCGCCTCCGTTGGGAAACTAGATGCAACATAGAGATGAGCTGCTTGCTTTGAGGGGATGGAATGCCCTCCAAGTGGGGGGCCCTTGGTTGGACACATTAACCTGGCTCTGATTAACCTGTACACCAAATTCTACTTCAAGATTTGTTTGCTGTCTCCCTCTCTTTCTTGATTGCATAGGAGCCTTTGGTCTAAACACTTAATTACAGTGACCTTTTCCTTCTAGGCTGTGATAGTTGTAGTCCATGATAATAAAGAAAGATCTAGAGCAACTTATTTGGTTTGTCAAATAAGCTCAGCCAAGTCTTGAAGCTCATTTGAGGACAAATCTGTAGCACAGCAATCAAGTACACAGGCAATTCAGCAGCCTGAGGCTGAAGGAGAGCACCGGCTGGGCAGAAGTTTTTGTCCCACTGCACAAAGGCACAGACCTGTTGCATTACTACTGCATTTCCCATCTGTGGCTTTACACCAGATCTGCAGTATTTTCTCACAACAGCTCAAGCTCCCACAGGCCAGAGTTACAATTTAATCATAACACCAGTATTTGTCAGCAAAAGCTGCAGGTGACTTAAATGGAAGTGGTTTTCTTTCACCATTGAATGGGTGTTTGTGTGAGAGAATCACTTATTTCCAACTTTTCTTTAAAATCATATTCAAAGTAACTTGTGTTATTTTATATTAAATAGTCCTCCTACCCTCCCAACCCAACGTTTCTTTTCTAACTGGTTTAGCTGCGGGTGCTGTTCCCAAGCCTCTTTCTTTAGACTCAATATAATTTGAAGTTTTGAGAGCTACTTAGCCGTTTTCTAAGTTTAAAGCTTACTATTCAGGACTACACCTAATAAGATACTGCAAGAATGAAGTAGTTTGGAAGGAAGGCAATGGGATGAATGGACACAAGCTTTGATGGGCATTCAAGAAACAACCTTGTAAAGAACTCAGGATCAGGCAGGAGTGTTATTTAACTTCTTAATGAAAATGATGAGCAAATGCTCTTTGCCTTGGTAAAGTCTGCTTTCAACCCCCAGGGGCTGGTCCTTGTTCGCAGGTGTTATACCAAGAGTAACAGAGATTTATGCTAGTGGAGATAAAGGTGATCAAGTCTTTGGAAGGATGGGTCATTGGTGAACCCTCTCCCCCTTCTTAGTACAAGCATCCTGTACACCTAAATAGGTTAAAAGGGAAAATGAAAAAATGTTTGGATACAGCTGATGTTAGCGGTTTTGAAGGGAATGTAGGTGGGGGCAGGACAGATGTTGAACGGAGGGATTAATTCAAATTGGATAAAGTGCCTAATTTGCCTAAGAGGTTGCTAAAAGAAAATGACAATTTGCAAAAATTCTGCCTAGTACTGGGCTGAAGTTTGGAAGGTGAAAACGATTGTTTGGCAGCCGTTGTGAACACGGAGGGAGTTTAAGAGGTGGTCACTTGCCAGCGGGTGGCGCAGCCTGATGGGCAGTGGGATAGAGACCCTGATTCAGTTATGTATCATCTGGCTGAGCTCTCCCTTGTGGGTTATCCCTGCCTGGGCAGAAGACAAGATGAGACTGTGAGAGAGTCCTTGTTAGGAGAGGAGGAAGGATGAATATTGTGTTCCTCGGAGAGGGAGGTTTGTAGGCAAAGCACTCAGGTATGTGCGCAACATTACTTTGAAGTCTCCTGTAGTAGAATATAAATGTGTTTGCCTTCTTCCCAAACCACTCTCTCCATCTGTTTTATGTTTTAAGCACCTTGGTCCCTCTCTAATGTTTTATCACCTTGATAGCTCTTACCTTATTAAGTATGTCTGCTTCTATCTCTCTAATCTCTTCACATCACCTCCCCAGGGTGCTTTCTTCTTTGTCTCTTACAGTTCTCCTTTACCTGATGCTATTTTTTCCCACCCTTCACCGATGCATTGCAACCTCAGCTGACATTTCTGCTTTCCCTTGGAGCAGTGGTGAGGAAGCACTGCTTGGTGGATACCGGAAAGGGATTCAAAGTATACAGAGTGCAGCTGTAGTACCCTGGGGGAGCTGGACATCTGGTGTTCCCTGGGTTGGGAACTGGCCTCTCCAGGCTCCCTATGTAACTTAAATCAGCTCTGACCTTTGGTGGCATAGAAAAACCAGTCCTGAAAACCTCTTCTCTATGTTCATGCGAGGAGGGAATTTATGGGGCTCAGAAACTTTCCCTAATGTGGCAGGTGACGCTCAGAGGTGTTGCAGTAGTGAGCCTTTTGCTCCTGCACTGGCTCTTCCCATGCTTTTCCTCCTCCTCTTGGTCCTAGTGCACAAGGGCAGTTTGGGTGGCAGCTGAGGGGCAGGAAAACATTGTGTCAAATGGAGAGAGGACTTGACAATGAGAGCAGAAGATAAAGCAACCTGGAATAAGCATGGATTAAAGCCATTTGGGGCCTGGGGACAGACCCATATTTCCTCAATGGTGTGACAGGGGAACTGGCCAGAAGAATTGGAAACTGACAGGAGGGCTGATGATGCTGCTGCTCTGCAAGATGGTTTTCTATCCGCCTTCGGCAGAGCTGACCTGTGTGATCAGCCAGCTCACCCGAGAGGCAGAGAGCCCTAAATGTCCCCAGCCTGTGTAGACCTGTTCTGCATGGGCACCCCCAGGAGAACTGCTAACAAGAGCTGCTTGGATAGCAAAGGGGCTGTGGTCAACTGCAACCTCAGTGTGGAGCATCTGCAGGCTCAATAGCGTGTGTCCGAAGCACCCTGGCACTGCAGTAGCTCTTCAGCTCAGGAGGGCACTGTGCTGGTAGACCCAAGTCACTTCAGAGAGCCTGATCCCCTAGGAGTGGGTTTATTTGTCTGAGACTTGATTTCTCAGTTTCAGACAGACTTTTCACTGAGGGTGAGATGTGGGAGTGAAGGCCCACGGAGATGGCAGTACCCCACCTATGACTAGAATGGGAGCCTGATTTACCAACTTAAACTGCATCCCTACCTTCCCATGGACTCCCTGTCTCCTGGCTGAAGGGACATGAGGGGAATCTGAATTGTGTGTGTGTGTGAGAGAGAGCTATCTGCCATTATCCCATTATGTGTAATGAATGTGTATCCTTTGATTGTTGTCCTGCTCTCCTGGACTGCTATCAGCCAGAGTGCACCAGCTCTGTGCTCATCAGTAGCAGCACCCTGTCCTCATGGAGTGCTCTCATCAGGAATGAGACTGGCATTTTGAGTGCCAGCAGTTGGGCTTTGTTCCCTGGCGCTGGTTTCTAGGAGGTGATGAGGCTGTCAGTGGAGCAGTGTGTGTGTGTGAGGATGTGCGGCTGCTCCTCAGGTATAGGGACTCAAGGAACTTTCTCCAATTCCTGAACTCTTTCTGCTGTTGCCTTTTCTCTGCCTTCACTCCCCAGATCCCTCCTATTCTTTGCCTTGGCAGGAAGAGGTGTCCCAGTGTGCACAAGGCTTAAAAAAATGCAAGAAAAATTGGAAGTGTTTCAGCTTTTTTGTACATGTTTCAATTTTTCCTTGCAGTTTACAGCGCTAGACGCACTGGATCTTATTACATAAAGATGTTGTTTCTTGTCATTAATCCAATGTGCGGTGGCTGTTGGCACTCTTCTAATTTGCTGTTCTCCTTGGTGAATAGCTATCTTGTGGCATGTACAGACTTGCTCTACTCTAGCCCTGTTGAGAGTACTTGCTCTTTAACCCTAGGACTAGATGAAGTATCCTTTCCTCTTTTTGTTTTGTTTTAGCCTCTCAATTTTATTCATGATAGAAAAAATAACTCTGGCTGAAGCAATAGCAGTCCAGCAAGACCTGGATTACTCTTTCTGGGGAGCAAGACTTTCCAGGTTTGTCTATTCAGCTTAGGCAAGAGCCACAGCACTAAATTTTGGGTCAACTGGAATTGAGCACTGGATTTATGGCCCCAGTTTTGTCTGAAATGCCACTTTAAATTGCTGTGAGGATGGTTTCCACAGAAAGAAAACGACTATGGGTGCTCAGCTGTTCGTTCTCTTATGATTGTGACTAGAATGTCAGTATTAATGTTTGAACACCTTTTCCTTTTTGCCTGAATCAGGATGTAGAAAGCATTGTCGTTACAGCTTTTGTATGCTCAAGCCTGGTCTTTCAGCCAAGGATCTGACTAGAGCATGAGCTGCTGTTGTGGTTTAACCCCACCTGGCAACTAAGTACCGTGCAGCTGCTCACTTACTCTGCCCCAACCCCAGGGGGAAGAGAGAGAACCTGTGGGCTGAGATTAGAGCAGTTTCATAATTGAAACAAAGTAAAATAACAATACTAATACTGCTAATCAAAATAATAATTGTAATGAGAAGGAGAGAGAGGAATAACACCTGACAGAAAAAAGTAGTGTAGAATGCAGTTGCTCACCACTTGCTGACCAATGCCTCGCCTGTTTCTGACCAGTGACTGGCAGCTCTTGACCAACTCCCTGCAGTTTATATATTGGACAAGGTTTTCCATGGCATGGAATATTGCTTTGTCCAGTCGGGTCAGCTGTCCTGGCCATGCTCCCTCCCAGCTTCTTGTGAAGCTCCTCACTGGCAGAGCACAGGAAACAGAAAAGTCCTCGACTTAGGGTAGGACACCACCTAGCAACCACTGAAACACTGGTGTGTTATCAACAGGATTCTTGTGCTAAATCCAAAACAGCACTGTTCCAGCTACTAGGATGAAAATTAACTCTATTCCAGCCAAAACCAGGATAGCTGTCCCGCCGTGAAAATTTAAGGCTGAAATCAGCCAAACTCTCCCTTTCCCTCTGAGGCTCACCTTAGGTGTGTTTCTGGACTTCTCTATATTTCTTGCTCACCTAAATATAAAAATGATTGTGCTTTACCACTTGGTGGTAATTAAGAACTCCTTGAGTAATAGAAGAAGGGGAGGATGGAAACATAAGGAACTGTTGCAGAACCAAGTCCTCTGCTGTTCAAAGTGACACAACTAAATAAGTTGGCCGGTGCCTTTTCTTATGTTTTCAGACCATGTTTTTTCCCATTGTTCTCCTACTTCTGTCAGGTGCTTGAAGGATGGTGTTCACTCTAATGAGCAGCCAGATTACACTTTGTTTTCCTGTTCAATGCGTGGCTCTGGGCCTTATTGACAACACACTGTGTAAGTCCTGCTCTGGAGATAGGGTTATTGATTTCCTCATAGTCCTTTTTTTTTATCACGGTACTGCCTGAGTGCTCATCACTATAGAACCCAAGTGCTTCACAAACATTAATTTATCTTTACAATGCCCCTGGGAGGAAAGGGCTTTTCTTGGCTCTCAGCTTATACAGAGGAGATGGTAGTGGGCACAGATTGAAATCAGAAGCATTTACTAATTTTGAAATCCTAATTAGAAGTACATGGGATTAGTAATTTTCAGAGTCTGTGGAGTGTGGCACTTGATATATTCAAAGTACCTTAGATGCAGGAGTGAGCTGTCAGTCATCCCCCAAGCTGTCCTTGGGATTTCTGGTCTGCAGTGCATAATGAAAATAACAGAATTAGTGACCGCATGCTTGAAGCAACTAATCTTAGAATCATAGAATCATTAAATTTGAAAAAGACCTCCAAGTTCATCAAGTCAAACCTTTGACCAAACCACAGCACTCAGTGCCAAGTCCAGTTACTTCTTGGGCACTTCCAGGGATGGTTATTCTACCATTACCCTGGGCAGCCTGTTCCAATGCTTAACCACCCTTGATGCTTCACACCACACTGGGATCATGCTGATGTTTTTCTCCAGGTGATGCCATGGCAGCTGCTCCCTCAGCTTACAGTGGTGAGACCCTTGGCTGTGTAGCTCGTGCTGGATTTCTGCAGGGCTGGGAGCTGCAGCCTCCTCGGGGACAGCTGATCAGTGGGATTTTGCCTTGGCACTTGGTGGGAGCATCCATCAGTTATTGTTTTGGAGCCAAACACCTGTGTTAAACTCTTGCCAGTTTTGCAAGCAGGGAAATTTGGATTCTGCTTTTCCCATACAAGGAATATTTGGGAAATTTCCCATGTGGAAAATATGGTTCCACTGAGGGAATCCCATTTTGGTCTATGTAACTGTTGGAACTTCTGTCTGCTTTGTCTCAGGTAGTTCAGGTAAATATTAGTTACATGCTCTTTTGTGCCTTTGTATTTTGATCTCTTTCAGAGAGCTTCTCATCACAACTGTCTTTCAACAGAAAGTTGTCTTCTCAATTTCATGGAAGCTTTGCCATGAAAAGCGTCTCATTTTCACAGAAAAGGATTATTTGGGGCAACAAGCATAAGACCACAGGGCCTGCAGTGATTGCTGTAAGCCCTGAGTATCCAGGGTCTGCAGTAAGTTCTGGCTCATAACAGAGCAGGTCATCTGCAGAGTATGACAGCAGCCAGACACCTGTTCTTGATGATGCCTGGCTGCCAGGATTTGCTACTCCTGGCTGCCAAAATAGCTGCCCTGCTTTACAAAAGTGGTATGAACAAGGACCAAATACTGGGAGAAGTCCGAATGCTGAACAAGTGGATAGGAGCCCCATGGAGCCATATTTCAGAATTCAAATGGTTAATACTTTTTTTTTCTGTAATCAGTATTTTGATTTAAGGCCAAAAGTAAAGATTTTTCTTTATTTTTCTGACCTGCTGCCCTCTGCAGTACATAATTGCATAGCAAACAGGGCTAGCAGCTTTAATTTTTGACTTCCAGCTGTAACTGTTTGATCTCAGCCATACTGGTTGATTGTCTAAATGATGGTTTTGTATGTCATAGTAAAATTTTGGTTTATTTTGCCTCTCTCCCAGCTGTGTTTGCAAGTCTGGGGTTTGCTTGGATTTGGATAACTGATGTCTTGTGGGGGATAAAAGTACTTGTTTTTCTACTTGTTGGCATCTGTTATAGGAAATCTCATCTTTCCATTGGTGTGTTTCTAGGATCCAGCAGAGATAGATATAGCTATTTATTGTCAAATTCAGCTTCTTTTAGTCATAGGTATTTGCTGTCCAATGGGATGTATGGTTCTCTGTGTGCATCTTGATGAGGAGATAAAAAGGTGAAATGAGCATGGTTTAGGGTAATTAGAAAACTTCACAGCTAAGAATTGGTCTCCTGTGTTTCTGTTTGCAATAAATGATCTAGTACGCTGTTTGAGCTTTTCTTCCCATTGCAAAATTAAGTCACTTTGTTACCTGCGTTTTGTTTCCGAGGCAAGAGTGACCCCTCTGCATTTCAGCAAGCGTTTTTTTCTCAGTGTTGCTCAAGTAAGCTGTCTTGCTTCATTTGAGAACATGCCTCTCACTGATCTCTTCTGTCAGTGGCCAGTGCCATCCCAATTTGCCTCTGCTGCAAGCCTCTTTGAGAGACTGCTAGTTGATTCTTATGCAAAACAAGGCACCTCTTTGTTATTCAACTTGAAATGCTGCACATCTGGATGTGGAGAGACACATGCTTTTCTAAGGCTGTGACTGCCATCCTTTGGATGTAGGCACAAACTCTGATCGCCTGCACTCTGAACTGGCATTACCTGTGGCACTGAAGTAAAGCAATAAAACGTGTTGAGTGTTTCGCTGTGTTACCCTGGTCTCAGTGCCATGCTGGTGCAGTCACAGCTCCCCACTGTGCAAAAGGGTGGGGTGTGCATTTCTTGCCGTAAATGGTGTGTGCGCAGCTTCTGTATGAAATGTCTCAGAACTGAGCAACAACAAGGCCAGGGCAGGTTTTGGTCCTCCCCAAAGCTGTGAAAACCTGGTTATGCAAGTGCTGTCATCTCTGAGAAGTGTAATGCACACACACAAGCAATAAACACTAAAAAACACCTTTTGCTTTGGAGAATGTAGGTGCAGTTCTTGTTCTTTTGTTATAATGGTGTCAATTTTCAAGACTCTTGGCTGAAATTGCTTGGAGGAGAGACTTCCTTTGAGGTAGCAGGTTTTCTAATGAAAGCTGAAACAGCCAGTTATAACACTTGCATGAGAGCTGGAAGTCCAAGCGTTGGTGGGAAAGTGCTCTCACTCTGCTCTCACTACTCACAGGTGGGAGCAGCTGGTCCGCTGTTACTTCCATATTGACAGATGTCACTCTGAAGCAATGCTTATGTGGTGTGCTCAGCTTTTTCATAAAATCACAGAATGGCTTGGATCAGAACGAGCCTTAAAGGAACATCTAGTCCCAACCCTCCTGTCATGTGCATGGACACCTTCCACTAGACCAGGTTGCTCAGAGCCCCATCCAACCTGGCCTTGAACACTTTCAGGGATGGGGCATCCACCAGTTCTTGGGGCAGCCTGTGCCAGTGTCTTTTCACCACCCTCACAGTACAGATTTTCTTCCTATTATCTAATCTAGATCAACCTTCTTTCAGTTTGCAGCCATTTTCCCTTGTTCGGTCACCACATGGCCTTGTAAAAAGTCCATCTTCAGCTCTCTTCTAAGCCCCCCTTTCAGGTACTGAAAGGCTGCAATGAGATCTCCCCAGAGCCTTCTCTTCTCCAGCCTGAACAATCCCAGCTGTCTCAGCCTTTCCTAACAGGAGAGGTGCTCCAGCCCTCTGATCATCTTTGTGGCTCTCCTCTGGACTCACTCCAACAGGTCCACGTTCCAGAGTTGGGGGGCCCAGAGCTGGACACAAAACTCCAGGGGGTTTCCTCATGAGAGCAAGGTAGAGGAGGACAATCACCTTGACCTGGAGTTTTACTCAGTTTGTATTCTACTTGAAAATAAAGGGCAATTTTTTGCTACCCACCATGCATGACTACATAGTAATTTTTAGAAAAGCAAAGTGGATTTGTGAGGTGAAACAAGCTCCATCATCTTTTCATCTTTGGCATTGTATACCATAGTCTAGGTGCTGCTCCAAAGCATGCTTTTAAGAGGAGCTCACAGCCATCTGTTTGATATTTATGAGATTGTAATTTTAGATCAGGGAGTTTATTATTCTGTATTAAAAGGTAAGCATAAAATAAACCAAGCTAAAGGGCATACAACCTTTCAAAAGGTTTTCAGCCAGTTAAATCTTTCTCTCTCTTTTTCTACTATGTAATATTATTTTTGAAAGCAAGGTTACAAAACACCTGGATGTGTTTTCTGTTAGCTCTATGTCGAGATTGCAATTTAAATGCAACTGGCTGCTGCTCTTGAGGGAACAAAATGCCTTCTGAACTTTTGGGGGGTTTTTTGAAGGGGGACGGAAAGGGATAGATGGTGCTGGCATTACAGCTGACTTATTTAAATTACAGTTTGCAGTTAGCCTGTTGACCAGTGCGTTTAACTGTTCTACATCCCTCAAACCAGCTGCTGGAGGCAAACCATGTTCCAGCACTTTCCTGCCGTGGTTTTACTGTTTAATAGTAGACTTGAGTTTTTGTCATTCAGTTTTTATCACACTCGCAAATCTTTGCAGATTAGGTCTGGTATGGCTGTTTCTCCCATAGCCTTTATTTTGTTTTAAGCTATCTTTGTTCACTGCAAGTCAAACTTTCTATAAAAGGGGGATGATCCAGAGCTTGGCTGTTGTTTGGCTCCTAGTTGAGCATAGGTAAAGAATCCTCTCCTGTGGTACCTGCCTCTATTTCATTAGGAGCTTATGTGCGTGTGAGTTTGTCCTTAGATGGGCTTTTGAAATGAAGATGAATTGTGATTTATGTGCAGAGATGAACTGTTTGCCCCGCAGAGAACAGTACTAACAAATGTCCATATTGTTTTCTGAACCAAGGTACTGCTGAATCTCTAATCTCCAGCAGATGTAAAATTTGGCCTTAAAGCTTTGCATATAAATACATGTCCATTCGTGTTAGTTTTTCTGTGCACACATAACCATGAAATAGGGTTGCTTTCATGTATACATGCAAACTCTGCACACAAGTTTATCATGTGGAAGATGCATCTCTTCACTTTGTTTTTTGCATGGATGAGTGCAGCTGTGGTCAGCCCATAGCTTATGGATTTTGTGGGGGGGTTACTTGAGTTGAACACACAGCAAGACTTAAAAGCCTGTATGTGACTATTGCAGCTCCAGAGAGCACCCATGCTGGTATGCTGAGGTTCTCTGCATTTAATAAGACGTGTGAGTGGCCATCCAGTTTTTCCTCGGAATCCTTTTCCCCTTAACAAGTAAACGTTCAGCACCTCTTGGGACCAGAAAATTTTGCCACCCTGTGGTTTGAAGATACATCGCAAGGTGAAGCATGATAAGCGAAAGCCACTGAGATTTGTTACTGTGGCGGAATACTTTAACATCTGTGACCTCTATCTCAAAAGGTGGGGTTGAGTGACCTTGGAGAACAGCAGGAATCTTGTCTTGGGAAACCTGTGATATGGTTTAGAGTTGTGCTGTTGTGTGGCTGAAAGCTGCTTCATCTCATGAATCTCAACTGTGGAGCGCAAATGCTTTTTTTCTATTATAAGAGTGCTTTTAATGTATTTACTAGTTAATGCATGTGTTTTTGTAGCAAAGCTTGTCTGTAGGGTGCTTTCACCACTTGTTATGTCATGTTCATGGCAGAATGCAGGAAAAGTGGAATAAAACAGGGAGAATTAGGCCCTGTTCTCTAATTGTTCCTTTAATGGATTATCCTAATTAGAAATGCATTAATTAATAATTAAAATGCACTAATTTGTAATTCTGTAATGATCTAAGTAGTTAGTCTTTGCGAGACCTGAAGAGGAGATTTAAAGCCAGTTAGAGAGCTCTCATATGACATCCGAACAACATGCATTACCATTAATTTAAGCTTAATCCTTGCTTTTTGCCAAAATGCTCGTATGTACCTGCATATATAATCTCCTGTGTCTTTTGGGAACCTGGCTTTTCTCTTCAGCAGTGGGTTTTCTCAGGCAGTGTTCACACTTGCAGTAACAGCCATAGACTGGCTTTACAGGAAGCTTTACTTTTTCTCCAACTCTCCAGACTTTCTATACTACTATGGTTTTTGCACGCTGGGAGAAATAAAATTTTTAGCTCTGTCTCCTTAAGGAAAGTGCCTAGGTGTCTGTACCATCCACCTCTTGAATCCCTTGGTCCTACTTGAGTCCCTTTTGGCAGAGGAGCAGAGATCTCAAAGCAAAGCTACTGCAAGGAGGTCACGTAGACTTAAAAGACCACGCAAAGGCCTCTGCAGCAGAAATCCTGCAGTGTGCACTCAGAGTTTATCAGACAGCAGGGCCTCCACGTGGCTGTTCAGCCTTGGAACGCACTCATGCGAGGGAGCCCCTGCTCCCTGCAGAGCTCCTGTGCCTTCGGAGTCTGCTACTCATCTGCTTTAATGTCAGCAGAGGGGAAACCCTCATCCCTCAGCTATCCATGCAGCTTGGAAGATGAATATATGCCCACAACAGAAATGAGATTTTCTTCACCTTTATTTTTAAAAACTACTTTTCCTGGAGGCTCTGCCTCTGAAATGCATCTGACAGGTGACCTCCAGCCAGAAGGCTGCTTCCACCTCCTCTTCCTCCTGCTTGGAGTTTGTTTTCCAGTCCCATCTGAATGACTCAGTGGTGATTACCCTCCATCTTAATGCAGTTCGTGAAGGGAGGGCAACTCCACAGAGGAGCCCTGTGTTTCTCTGCAGGGCCTTGAAGACAGCCGTGCTGTACCAGAAGAGACCTGCAGCCCATGTCCCCGTGTCTGGCACTGCAGTGAGGCAGGCTTCCAGATACAACACATTAATCTGTGTGCACTGTATGGAAAGTTGTCACCAAATGCTACTGTTGGTTGTTGTTTTTTTTTCTGTGACCAAGGTGGAAATAGTTATTTCCACTTGTACTTCGAGTCCTGAATAAGCAGCATGCCTTGCCTCTGTTTTCTGTGCATTTTCCTTAGATATGCTATTTACTTTCTACGATTAATGCTGCTCAGAGCACCAGCGTCTGGCATAACAAGATAGAGCTCTGTCTCTATTCAGCTGTAGCTGCAATCACAGAATCATAGAATATCCTGAGCTGGAAGGGACCCACAAGGATCGTGGAAGTCCAGCTCCTGAAGCAGTTTGTACTGTGGCCACTGCAGTTACCAGAACATGTGGATCACTGTCCCAGTGCTGCTCAAGCATGCAGGAAGTTTTGTCTATAGCTGTAATGTAACTTTGAGAAAGCGTTTCTCGTCTGTAAGCACTGATGATGTAATTGACTAAATGCTAAGCGTTTTCTGGTTTTATTTTTCTGTTTGTGTGAAGCTTGTTACAGCTGCAGCAGAGGATCACTTTTTGACTGTGATGAGGTGTGGAGCTTTGTACTTCTAGTTTGATGATCTGTGATTGCTTTAGTTTTCTATATCTTTCGGCTCTGGGGATTTCTTCGTCTTTTTTTTGAACGATTTCACCCGGAATAGCTGCTTCTGCTGTCTCAAGCCCAAATTTGCATTTAATTGTAAAATGAATTTGCATTTCACAGATTTTTTTCAAAATCTCTGTGGCTTGGGTTAAGGTTAAATCAGCTTTCCACATGAGCCTGTGACTTGCTGAGTCCTTTTGTATTCTGTGTATGAGCCTAATCTCTTCACTAAAGAACCATATTTCCTCAGACTGACATATTTGAGCCTTAAGTCTGTCGTATGCATTTTCTGATTCATCTTTCCATTGATGAAGAATAAAGGAGGAAGGTCCCACACCAGTACCTCTCTGCACAAAAGAGGCTCCTTGCCTTGACATCTGTCTGTGCCCTGTGCCTTGTTTTGTCATCTTCCCCTTCATCTGAAAGCTGTGCATGCCTGCTTTGCTGGGAGCCTGCTGCAAGGAGGGATTGTACTGCCTGCTCTTAAAGGCTGTGGAGGAACAGCCACCCCCTCCACCCTAATTTCACATTGCTGCCTCAAATGCCATGGCTGCTGAGATTCGCTTGGTGGTTTGTGGTGGAGGGAAGGTATCATCTCTCTTTTATACTTTGTGTGGCACCTGGGATATGGGCCCTGACTAGACCAGGGCATGTAAGCACTGCAGTTGTGCAATTAGTAGTGCTAACTGCAAGGTCTCAGGCAGCAGAGGAACATGTTGGAGCTGGATGGCTGGGCATAAAAAAGGCTTTATTTTGTGACAAGAAGTATGTAGAAATTGTGAATCCATCCTGGATACCATCAGCACAGCTTTTTTGCAGTGGTGACAGCTTCTCTTTAATCTTGTGTGGGCTCCTGGCACTTCTGACCTGTGACTTCGGAGGGGCTAATTTGTTTTAACCTGCTCATAATCTTTGCTGTGTGCTGTCCCCAAAACTGGTGCTCTCCTCTCCACTTGTCAGGGTGTCTCCAAATGAGGTTTGCACCTCTTGCAGGGGGCAGCCCAGGGCTGCAGGAGGGATGCTGGTCTCTTGATACTAGATAGTCTCTATGGGGATGGGCTCCTCTAGCCCCATCTTATCTCTGCCCAGACCTGATCTCTGGCCTGTCAGTGCCTGCAGGACTCTCTCTGCTGCCACCTCCCACCTCAGTGGCCAACAGTATGCACCAGACTTGGCACACCTTGCTGTTGCATTGAGAGTGACTACCTGGTTTTGTCTGGTGGTCTCCGGTGGTATTGGGGGGAAATGCCCAGAATAGCAGAAATGGTTTCCAGTATCTGGGTGAGATAATTTTTCTTACAGAAAAATTCAATCTATCACTTCCCCCTTCTTGGCTTCCCCTTTTTTTACTTTACACTTGTTTACATTTTTCCCCTTTCAGTCTATGTCCTCTCTTAAAAGGAGCTTAAAAAAATGACCTCATAAAACCTTTGCTCATAACTGACAGAGCTGCCTTGACACTGAGGCACAGAGGCCTGATTGAAGGGGGAAAAAACAAATGGTGTTCTGGTTCATCTGAGAAACAAAATTATCTTCTTTTCTTTCTTTTAGTAAGCCTGTGTAAAATGAAAAGGGGGACAGGTAAAATAGAAGAGTTAAAATTCTGCACCAGGGAAGATCTTGGTGTGTTCTGTCCCTGTGCACAGTGTATAATTAAACCCAAAATAGAGCAGTGAACTGAGGGAGGGAGGTGGGCTAGAGGACCAAGCAGGGAGGGGGCAGGGTTACTCACTTCAGAAGCACTATCCAAAAATAAGTCTCTATTTCTTTCCTGCTTTGATAAATGGGCTTGGTCTCATTTAATACCATTTCTGGTTTGCTCTCTTTCCATCTTCATCTGCCCCCATTCTCTCTGCTATGTCACCATGGGATGTGATATCCCCAGCTCATGCTGGATCTGCTGTGCCAGAGAAGCACCTGCAATGAAGAAGACTGGCAGCTGTCCGGGAAGCACTAGGGAGTGATTGGCTTCAGGAATGCAGTCTGTGTTGATTTTAGCTTGTAGCTTTCTCTGTCTTCTAATTAGCTCAGTGGGTTTGGCTTTGTATTGTCTCCCCTGCCCCCCTGACTGGAGCCTTTTTCTCTTGGTCCAAATATACTTCCGTAGCTCTTCTTAGACCCACTGCACCCCCAGGACTTTTACCAGCTTTACATACTTTGGTTCTGTGCCTTATTTAGCTTTGATTTCTCTTCACTTTTTTTCCTTTTTCTCTTTGTTCTATTTACACATCTTCCTGGTTCTTCTATCTTTTTCCTCCCATTTATGCTCTCTGCTTTGTTTTTCTCTCATTGCATTGCATTTTTCTAGGGCATCACACTTACAGTATAGCCACGAGGTAAAGGCCAACGGGTTTGCGAAGGAAACTGCTTTGCAAGAAAGTGAGAAATTCAGGTTAATTGGATGCAATCAGGTCAAAATTTAGTTAATCTTTGAGTGGGTGGGTGTGTTAGCACAAGGCTGTGTATGCATGCCCAGTCTAGGGGCTGATTCAGGCATATTCGTTTCCAACTTTGTATGAATATGCACATTCCCTCAGACTAGGAGAGTGATGTGCATCTGGGGAAAACGACAGCAATACAAAAGTGACATCTCTTCATGTCATAGCAGAGAAAATTCTTCTTTCTCTGGCAAGAGAAAAAGGCTGTCAAATTGTAGAGTAAGGGTAGCTGTAGAGCTGTAACATTATAAACAAGAGTGAGAGATCAAATAGTGCATCCATCCTCAGGAAAGGATCTCCGTGTAGAGGGCAGAGGGGCATTGCCTTTGTGTAGGATGAAGAGAGGGAAGATTCTCTCAGATATGTCTATTGATTTTTGTGTGTGTGTGTGATTAAGGAACAGGTTTAGTTTTTCAGAGCTGTCCTATTTTATTTAGCTATTGAGATGTCCACTATATTTGAAGGTCTGAATGGGATTAAAAGTTAAAGAAATTGGTGCTGTAGTTTTGAGGGGCAAAGAAAAAAATCATTGAATCCTTCAGACTGGAGGGATTGTCAGGGTCCTCAGGAGTCCAACCTACTGCTCAAAGCAAGCTTAGGACTGAATTTAGGCTGGCCTGCTCAGGGCTTTGTCCAATTGGGTTTTGAAAACCTCAGAGTATGGAGTCTGCACCACCCCTCTGGGCAATGGCTGCACTATCTAAGTAGGGAAGACTCTTTTGCTTCCATTTCATTTAAAAGCCATTGTTTCTTTTTCTCCTGCTATGTACTGCAGTAAAAAGCCTGGCTCCATCTCATCTTTGTATGAGATAGAGGGCTGTTAGTTCTCTCAAATCTCTCCAGGCTGAACAAGCCCCAGTCTCTCAGCCTCTCCTTGCAGGGCAAGTCCTTCAGCCCCCTGAGGCCCTTGGTGGCCCTAGACTGAACCTGATCCAGTTTGTCAACAACTTTCTTGTGCTGACAGATCCAGAGCTGATCCAAGTACCCACATGTGGTCTAGCAAGTGTACAGTATGAAGGGAAATAAACACTTTCCTTAACCTACTGGTGAAAGTCCTGAGAATAGTCTTCATGCTCTTTGTTAGCTGCCTCTGCTGCTGGGGCAGAACCATATACTCCTGAACCTTTCCTTGCTTTAAAGCAAGCTGTCTGATTTGGCCAGTGTGGCATCTGAGTGGGGATCACCCTGCTTGACAGCTGACTGTCCCCAATCTAGGCCCCAAAGGAAAAGGATATGGATCATCATTTGTGCTGTGAATTTGGTATGTGGGATAGACAGTCTGCTGGGAGTGGTAAGGGCTCTGAAGGTAAGGTGGAGCTGCTGACCTTCTCATCAGAAATAAAAGGATGATTTGATACTAGGTGGAAGCTATTGCAAAGGGAACTGCTGCTTGGATAAGAGAAAGCTTGCCTCTTCCAGGGAAAAGCACACAAATCTCTCCAGTTCTCTTACTCATTTGGAAATAGTGACAGTCTGGCTTCTATCATTTAGTAGCATTAAATCAGGCCCATTAGAAGCAAAGCACTTTGAGTTTCTATGGCCAGGTACTCCTGTGGCTGAACATGTGCTGCCAGGTACTGCTAAAACACTGGAATCTCGTTTAGGTCTGCAGGGTAACAGTCATGTTGTCCATCTATCACACAGGAGGGCAGTTTAAATAATTTCAGTCCTCCTGCAGTCTTAGGCCTCACTGAGCGTGGTTCAAGGGCAGAGAACATGCCTGCAAAAGTGGTGCTCCACTGATCCAGACTCTGATGTGTACTTTAAATTCTGAGTCCCATTGTGGTGTGACAGATCTTTGTCCTTCACACAGTGGATGCTTGTCTTCATGCAAGCAGGTGTCCTCACCTGTGTGGCTTGGCGTGACCACTGAGCTGTGGGTTCATGAAAATACAGCCTGTGATAGATGTTAAAAAGCTCTTTTACTTCCAGGGCTGGTTTTGACTGCGATTATGGGCTAGAATTATTCACTTGTACATCTTTGCATGTCAGTAGCTGAAACATCATATTAATGAATTAAAGGGCATTTCTGAAGCAATTTGAATATGCAGAAACACGGTAGAAAAATCAGCAAAAGGAATAACAGATAATTTGTAGGGAGAAGCCATTCAGGACTGTAGGCTGAGTCCCCTTTCTTTTGAATTTTGTTATAAATCATTCATGATTAGGGTTTGTAGGAGGATGCCAGAAAATGGAGATGTAGGAAACTTCTAGGAAGCTGGAAAGAGTGCACTGTCCTGATGTAACCTCAAATTTAATAGAAACTTTGCTTCAAACATATGTTCTGTCCACACTTGGGGGAATCTTCAATGGAGCAAAAGACTTAATGCTCTAAGAGGAAAGGCCCCTGTAATGAATCAGCTGGTCCAACCAGCGGCCCATAAACAATAAGCATTCATGTGCTTCAAGTCATTTCCCATTTAGGGTCCATGTCAGAGCAGGGTTTGGATGACAAGAGAGCTGCTGCTCAAGTCGTGGCATCAGGCTGGGGCAGGAGGTGGATTGGGGTGATTCAGACACCCTCCCTCAGCAGTGTGAGGTACGTGGTGGCTCTCGGCTGTCTGACGTGGTTGGTTGCCATAGGAGCCTGGAGGTTGTCCATCTCCATGTTGCAAAGGAGACACCCACTCCATGTCCTGTTGATGCTTAAGGAGACTCCCTTATCCAGGATTGAGGTGACTTTGTGTCAAGGTGGGAGCTAAGATTTAGTCCTTGAGGAGTGGAGCCCAGATACTTTCTGTGCCGCCCTGGTAGGACTCTGAAGCCCCCAAGGAACGTGGCAAAGCACACAGGCAGAAAGGTGGATGCGATGCTGCATCGATGAGGGACTCTGTACCTTTTATCCTGTAGCTATGCAAAGGCAGCCCACAGGCTCCTGGCTGAAACTCTTTCAAACATCTTTATCTGTAGCGCCCTAAATGCTCGTGATTAGTTTTAATTCCAGCTATTTTCAGCTATTAAAGTGCTGCTTTCCTTGCATGGCCTCGTGCTTTTAATTAGCCAAAGCAAACCCATGTGCTACAAAATCCTTTCCTTCATCCAAAAGGGAGGAGAGTTTTATAATTTCTGCCACAGCTCCTCTTTCAGACACACAAAACAGGATCCAGTAGCTGGGCAACCCTCCGAGCTGCCAGGAGGCTGCACTGCTGCAGACTGTTTCCCTGGCATAGGAAGAGAGGGGTGGAAGACCCCCTTTCCCCCATGTATCTGTTCCTTGGCGATCATTGCCTGCGACGGTGGGGACCGAGGATCTGCAATACACACGTGCCATGTCCCCTGGGCTGCTGGCTGCTGAGTGGCACATGCAGCACCATGAGGCAGTGCCCACCTCTGCTCTAGTCCAGGCCCCCTCACAGACCCTCATCTCCTGCTCCTGCAGGCACCCTCTCTCTTCCTTTCTCCTCTGCTCTAAGCACAGATTTTCAGATAAGTGATACAATATCATCTTATTTTGTGTGCTATCTACTGTGCTAGCTGTATTCTCTGAACACAATAGCACAAATTACTTTACATAACAGAAGTAGGGAATTCAATAATAGCAACAGTAGAGGGAAGGGAGAAGTGAACCACTGAAAAAAACAAGAGATGTTTCCAGCTATGAGCTTTAATACACACAGGAGTTAAATTCAATGCAAGATTGATTTTTGTGGGCCAGTCATGAAACAACTGAAACACCTTGATATAGGGAGTGATATGGGGGAAATCCCTGTTTTTTCCTGAAATGCAGTAGAGAAGACAGGAGCATGGGGAATGGCCTTAGGATAGATGGGTACTCAATCTGCAAGAGCTGTCAGTATATCTCTTCCTAAACTGCATAGTGTGACCATGGTCATGGTTTTATTTTACTCACCCTCCCCATTTAAATTTTTTCCATTTTTTTCCCCCTCTCTGAGATGGTGATCAGCACTGCATATAACAATCTGAGTATGATTCCAGCCCTGAATTATAGAGGGCTCAGCACAGTCTTTGTATTGCTTCATCCTGTTCCTCCTGTGTTCTGACATCGTGGTTGTTTTATTTTTTTTTGCCACAGCTGCACAGTAAGCTGAGCTCAGCATTCAGCTGTTCCTATTGCCATCTAGACTCCTTTCTTTGGTAAGAGAGTTATTTCATAAATTTGAAAGATGTGTGAATAATATACAGTTTTCTCCTCTTTAGAGGTATTATTTGCATTTAGCAACATTGAATATAACTTATTATCACAGTCTATTTGCTTAAGTCTCACTCAGGTTCTTCCCTATTCCTTTTGGTCTTGGCTGCCTCAAATAACTTGGCGTTGTCTGCAATTTTGTCACTTGCTGTGTTCTCATTTCCAGCTAAGTGTGTTTAAAATGTGACACAGCCTAGAAATGAGTCTTTATCTCTCACGAAATTCACTGCCATAGTAAGGATTTTAACACCGATGCGGTACAAACATTGACCAATTTTATTCATTCACTAGCTTGTCACGTTTGAAATATTCAGGGGGTGGTAAGACACTATTTTCTTTAGTGTGTACAAAAAGAAAGGTAGTTTGTCACAGCATATTCTTCCAGATGTTAGATACTATGCTTTCAAAAATTATTTTATTCCAGTTGTGGGGCCTAACTTGAAAAGTCCCTTGTATAGAGGTTTCTGGATTGGCTTCTGAGGTGCTTTCCAAATGCAAAGTGTGGCTTGCCAATTCCCCAATTTGGTTTGCGTTACTGAATTTTTAAGTGATGGAGTTGCCTCATACTGCAAGTAATTTAGAGATCATTGGTGTAATATTTGGGAGCAGCAGCTTTTCGGATATAACATGTTGGTTTGTTCCTGAGCTGCTTCTCCTCTTGGCCCCTTAATCTTCAGCAGTGTTGTTTCACTTTTAATGCATAAAAGGATGGAAAAGAGGCCAGAGACAAAACTTTTAAAAGGGGACATTTAAACTAGTTTCTTCTAAATGAGTTGGAGATTAATGAATCTATTCAAGAGTAAGAAAGATGATAGCTTTTCCTTGTACAACATGAACAATAAGAGTGATATTGGGGGCATGGTCGAGTGAAGTGGGTCTTGAGGCAAAATAGGGAAATGGGTCAGGATAAGAGGAAATGAAAGTTTGGATGAAGGTTGCAGTGAAGGGAGACTCAGGAAAACTGTAATGATGATTGATTAGGCTTCTCCCTAAATAACTGTTGCCATCTGTACATCTGAAAGCCATTCAGATGTACAGCACACGTTTGGACAGTCTTACAGGTAATAAAGGTAAGTAAATTAGATATGAAGTTACAAATCAAAGTATCCAAAGAAAAGTTCATTGCAATTTTGACCTTCACTGTTAATGCTATTACTACTGTTATTTTTAGCTCTGTTTCCTAAGGAAATTGAGGTGATCAATGCCTCCCTGTAAGAACCTTTTGGCTGATTTCAGTCTCAGGTGGGTGGATGGAGGAGTGCAGTCCTACTAATGCCCTCATCCAAGGAAGGATGGGCAGAGCAGAGACATTGTCTGTTCTGCTGGATCCACCAGCTGCTGCAAGGCAGTGACCTGGGCAGGCAGCCTGCTGTGCCAGATGGCCAAACAGCACCCATGCAATGCAGGAGCATCCGTGGTGGCTGCCAACACTTGCCATGCTGGGAGGGCACACTATGCTGAGTAGGGTGCACTGATGGGAACAAGGAATGGACCCAGGTATGGTGGCAAACTGTTGAGGAGATATTGGGAACATAGGGACGAAGTAAAACATTGTGGTGTGATGCAAAGTACATAGAGTTGTAGGAGAACTTGACCTGAGATGTGCTGGTAGGTGGGCACACCCAGAGAGGATGAAGGGATTAGTTTTGTGAGCAGGAGAACTAATGATGCCTCATGTTTGTGTCTCAGCCCTTGCAACCTTCTCTCCCTGCAGTAGGAAAGGTCATCCTGGGGATCACTGGTACAGAGACCTTTTCCTGAAAAGGGGACTTCTGGAGGTTAAAGGCAAAAACTGTAAAAGCTTAAATTCTGCAGTTCAAAGCACCTTGCTCTTACTGTTACGTGGGAGGATTGGGAACTGGTTGTGGTAGACCTTGTGTAAACATAGGAAGACAAAATGGTCCCTGCTTTAAAGAGTTTTAGATGTACAGCAAGAAATCACATTGTAGAGCTGGCATGTAGTCCTCCTTTTTCCTGTGTGATTGCAGTTGTTACACACTGAGTACTCTAAGTTCTGGGAGGGATTTTGGGAAGAGCAAAATAGGAAAAGCAGTGAAAGAGAAAACAAGGGAAATGCCAAAGGATCTGGATGGGGTTTTTTTCCCCCCTCGAGCAGAAAATAATTAAAAGTTCTAATTATGGGTTGTTTGACTTAGCAACAAGTCAAGGGGAAGTCTGGAGGGAATTTACAACAATAAGAAAAGTTTCTGTCCTAGGGGTGAAGAGGATTTACTTTAAGGCTGTAGAAATGTTGGAGGCTTTCGGAGGAGGAAAGGGACAAAATATTTTGAGTGTTCAAAAGAGCTTTGTGCATGTGAAGGTGTTAGGCTGATGGATGCCTCATCGTGGCTTGCAGCACTTGCAACCCACCTCGAAGGCACTGGAAACTGTTGCTAGGATCCTTCAAGGGAAAAGGCCTGGCTGCTGCACATCCCTGACACTGCTGAATTGCATCTTAGTGCTGAGATGAGCTCAGCTTGTTGGAGCACAGTGCTAATAACAACAAGGTTGTGGGTTTGATCCCTGTATGGGCTACTCACTTAAGGGTTGGACTTGATAATCCTTGCAGGTCCCTTCCAACTCGGAACATTCTGTGATTTCTAGGGAGAGAAGCATCAGCTCAAGCACAAAATTAAGAGAAGGAATATCCCAATTACAAGTCAGTCAGACTGGAAGCCCTACCACTGCTTCCTTGGCTCTAGCTCAACCCCACAAGTCTTAGCAGTGTCCTAGACTTTACTGGCTGCCATCATCAGGAGTGATAAAGGCTGGAAGCACTTCCATCCATGATGGCAGCTGTTCCCAGGTACTGCTGCAGTCCACGAGGGAGCACACATAATTTTCTTTTTTAAAAGGGCATCAGAAGGCCACAGCAAGGAAGAGTGTGTGTGGAGACAGCACTACAGAGAAGGTGTTACCTACAGTCAGGAAAGCAGGTGTATCACAAATGAGGGGAAGGTGAGCAGGAACAAGAGATGCCAATGGTGAATTCCAGGAGGATGGAGGAGCTCAGCAGATAAGGCTGTGCTAAGGTCAAAGAGAATGAGCCAAGAGAAAAGCTCATGCTTTGCTTTGCAGAAGATGAGATCATTAGCTATCCCAGGCAGTTCCAGTGCTCTGACTGTCAGAGCCTGATCTAAAAACAGGCTGGGTCTCTGCTGTGTATAAAAATGAGAGGTGGCGTTTCCCTCCCCCTCTGCTTTCCTGAGAAGAGGGAGGGCTGCAAAGTGAGAATATGTTAGGGCAAAGGTGGAAATGTGCAGGAATAAAAGTAGTGATATCTAGAAAGGTGGCAGGAGAGTAATGGAGGAGAAGAAATTTGGAATTGTTACAGTGGGGCAGGGAAGTAGGTGGGGGGGTGGAAGAAGTGGGAAGTGACGTAAGAGGAAAAAGAAATGAGGAATACCCTGAGGGATGTGGGAAGGAATAAATAATATCCTGGGAGCAATAAAAAGCAGCAGGAGGCAGGGAGCAATGTTATTGAGACTTAGACTAATCTTACACTGAAAGGAAGCAACATGCTCTAGCTGCTCATAATACATGTGTGTAAGCTTCAGCCCTGCACGCATACACCTTTTCAACGATAAGGAAATGAGTAGCAAATTAGTTAGGAATTGGGAGCATTGTTCTCATAGTCTGGCAATCCATAAAGAAAAGATGGTCAAGTGCCATGACTGAAGAGGAGCTCAAGCTCAGAGAAGGCTTGGGCATTTGGCACTCAGGCTGAGCTAGATAAAGTAATGCAAAAAAATTTGGCTGGCAAAGCAATCTACGTGTCCTGAAACTGGCTTGTGTCACTTCAGCAGTTTTCACTGCAATACTATCTTTTAGCTGCATTTTCTTTGGACACTGAGCTAAACAAACATTCCTCTGCCCCTTCATCTTGCAGAAGAAGCTGATGTGGAGAGGGATAAAGATGTTGGGCCTGTGTGGTGCTGGACTGAGTCTGATGTGCTGGTCTGGCCTTTCTGACAGTGACTGGTGGGGAAGGTGACAAGTGCCTGACTGGTGCCTGAAAGGTGTCTCTACTTTCTGGGCTGTTAACTAGCATGAATCATAGCAGCTGTACTAATACAAAAAATTGTTTCTATAAATTGAAAATGAGATGTTAAGCAGGGTTTGCTTGGCCTGCTTTGTGAAGGTCTGACTCCAAATGATGAGAGGAAACTGATCCTAGAAGTGGAAAAAGATCCAAATGAGCATCACAGAAGTTAATGCTGATGCCCACTTTATCTGCTGCGACTCGTAGCTGCCCTTTACTTGCTTCATTCTCTGGCTCAGAGGTTGCTTTTCCACATACGACTCCAATATGCTTTGGCACTTCAAAAATCAAGCAGTAAATGTGATTGCTTTGATTATAAATGTCATCCAGCGTGGATGAAAGAGGAATGGCTGAGCTGATGTCATACTTAACTGCTGGTGATTAACCACAGCAGGAAGCACCTCACAAAAAGCTGTCCAGACCTTGCTGCAGGCAAGTGTGGATTTATCCCACATGTATGGGTTAGAGATGGGTGTAAGTGATGGGACTTTGAGTCTCTGGTAATGGTAACTCTGCGTACGGACTTATGTTCCTACAAATTGATTGGTTCTGTATTGAGTGATGTGGGGATCCTGGTCTTGCTGCCTTCTGTGGAAGAGTTCTGCTGTTTAATCATATATTGAAATTGGGAGGAGAGGAGGGAGAGCAGAGCAGTATTTCATTTCTGCCACATTGGATTTGCCATCTGCTAATGACTGTGTATGCTCTTGGCCCAGTGCTGGGAGCACAGAATTTCACCAGTTATTGGTTTTATTATTTTACGCACTTCTACGAGTTTTTTTCTGCTCAGATGAGGTCAGGACCAAAAGGGATGGCTGGAGTTGCCTTATCAGGCACCCTGCAACCATGAGCTCCTGTGCTGAGCCCAGAGTGAGCTGCCAAAAATGTACTGTCACACGTCAGAGGCTGTGAAATATTTTTGTGTGCTTTACAGCAGATGTAGGACCAATGCAATAGCAGATCAAAAATCTCCAACAGTAATATACTGTGGTGACAGCCCGGCCTGGCAGCAATCAAGGGTATTGCTAATGCAGGTGGTGCTTGTAGTAGGGAAGAGGATTTCCTTGGTAAAAGGGACCAGAAACCAACCAAAAGTTTCCCTTCCTTGGAGACAACAGTGTTCCCAGGCAGTCCATCACTTCTGTCACCTTTCTCTGAACCCTCTCAGGTTCTGCAAAAACTGTTGCAACCTGAGATAGCCAGTTCTTCATATTATCTGCATCCTTCCTCCTTCTGGTCCTTTTGCAGCTGGGCACCTTTTCTGATGGCACTGTGCTTGGCTGGGCAGTGCTGAGTTGGGTGCAGGGACACTAGCTCCTGTGCATAGGCTGTTGCCTCTCAAAATCCTGTGAGATGACTTGGAGCAGCTTTAATGTGGGTTTTCCAGGATAATCACTTTGCTTTAATTGACAGTGTCACTTATCATTGTGTTGGCCATCTGCCTTGCTTGGGTTAAGTCTCAGTCCAACACCCAAGGATTCTCTCTGGTCTTGAGAGACTGTTTTGAACTCCCCAAAATAACCTGTATCCTCTGCAGACTCTGTGACCCCCACCAAGAGCTCTCTTCCCACATCATTTATATATTATTTAAACCATCTGCACAGCACTTGCTTCCTCTACACTGAATTAATGTCCTTCTGAATGACTCCTGTTGTGCTCTAGTCTTCTAAAATCTAGTGTCATTTGTGTATCCCTTCATTCACTACCTCCTCCTAGGACACTGAACTTAATTACATTGTGAACCGTATTACTTAAGGGCTCAGACATTGTCACTTCTTGATTTAGTTCCTGCATGTTGCTGAAAATTAAGTCAGGAATTGCTGCTTTTGCTTGTGGGTGCTTGAATTAGCTGTTCCAAGAAGCAGTTGTTCAAAGAACAGAGGAGCTGTTGTGTTCTTTGTGCCAGCTTACAGGTGAATTCCCCCACCTTAATTTTCTATAAATTGTGTGTTCTTTCAAAACTGCATACCCAGCTGTCTTTAGCTAGAGCCCTGATGATGGAGGTGCAGCATGGGATTATAAATGTATTGCAACTCCCGGGGTTCTGAATTCATGCAGAGTTGATGGTATGATCTTCTGCACATATTTTTCCCCCTTAAGAGTTTTAAGGTTTTCTGAATTAACTCCACTGAGGTATTGAAAAGACTGCATTATTCCTTCAACCCTTTGGCTTGAACTCACTTTTCTATATAACTTGCAGCCAGGTATTATAATATCTCATTTGCTTTTTAGTGTTCCACCAAGTTTCTGTCATTCATAGTGTATTAGTCATCATCCATTGCTGGCATATCTAGTTCACCTTAAAATCAGCCCATTTTGAGATGTTTAAAGCTAGGCTTGAAGGGGAGAGAGGGGAGTAAAAGTTAAAAAAAAAAAAAAGAAAAGGCAGTTGTAGAAATGCTAATGTCAAACCTTCCTCCCTTGTTTAAGTCTGGGTAGGGTGTTATTTGATCAGTCTTTCCTGCCTCTGTGTCCTCTGACAATGCAGGAGTTGCTGAGGGAAGGGGATTGATTTCTGGGCTTGAATTTGCTGAATAAATGGTTTGTTTCTTTATCTGCTGTAATGCAAACAAGCAAATTGGAGTCAGCAAGTGTGAAAGGACTGTCAGTAATTCCCCTTACTTCACCCTGCTGTGTAAACCCGATAGGTTTAAGGGGTTGAGGGCTATGGGGCTTTGCTCCGTGTGCCTACTACCATAATATATTGTGCTGGGAGAAGGGCTGCCAGCTCCGGGGTATGGAAAATGAAAGCAATCTCCTGCCTCATCCCATCGCTGTCCTTCAGGATTGGCCCCTCCTGAAGGGGGAGGGTGGGCACTGCAAAGCAGCCAAACCCAGTTTGGAGAACGGGATTGAGCATCCTGGGGAATCGGGTACCTTCCTCCGGGGAGGGGAGGCGGGGGGTGCATATGCCATCGGCTCTGAGATTATGCCAATCCTTCACCGTAGGGCTCTGCAGGGAAGAGGCTGAGGGGACCTCCCACAGATTAATCTGGTTAAACTGTTCTTCACAGGGCAGATAATCTCTGTGTCAGCATTTGTGAGTTCAGACCCACTGATGAAAGCTACTCTGCAGCCAGCTGGGAGCTGGATAAATAGGGCAGATACTGCTGAACATAATGGCTTTCAGCACTCTGTACAAACATTCGAAAGTCAAAAAAACCCCAAGCCCAGTGGAGAAAAAGGGGCCAAAATTGCATGTTTGAAACTGTCCAGACATGTGTAGCGTCTCAGATGAACACTGGGGACAGCATGAGAATTCCCGATGGTGCTTCTGGAGAATTTTGACCTGGAACTGGGTTCAGCTGGAAATTGCTGATTCAGAGAAATCAGCATAAATTTGTTGTCACCCTTCTGCCCCCTGGAAACGATGTGCGCGTTTTAATCAGCTCAACGTATTTCCTTTGGCTTTATATGGTAATGTAAAAGTCAACACGGTAATGGTGATAGTCAAAACCCTGAGGTCAAAACAAATGTTCTTCAAACAAGTCAAAGCAAAACGTATTCTTGAATATATTGTTTCAGGCCACTGCAAATTAAGATGACACAGGCTTATGGCACATGACATTTGACTTCCAACAACCTATTAGGAATCTGTGGCCTTAATGTCCAAACAAATACTTGATAAATTCAGTTTGCTTCTCTTATTTTTAATCGAGTTCAGTTTTAATAACGGCTGTGGGGCTGACAGCTCTGAACAACGAGCCTTAATGCATTTCTGTAACTCACATCTTTAAAGCTTGATGTGTCCTGGCAACTCCTCCCCCATTTTTGAAGCTATCTTTTATCTTTTTTTTTCTTTCAAAGCTTCTAATGTTTCCTAGGTAGACATGAACTACATCTATCAAAGCCCCAGTTTAGCTGCAAAGTGGATGGTGGGGTCGGCAATGCAGCCCATGTGGTTTCCCCCACACATTGCTGGCTCCAAGCCCACCCCTTGTGCAGGCTCGGAGGGTTTGTCGCATGCTCAGGCTGCCTGTGACAGCCCATCCAGACTGCACAAATGAGAAGAGGCAGTACAGGGCTGAGGGAGCAGTGCCTGGGCTGGCACAGGAAATTTCTGCGGCCACCAGGCTTTGCAGGAGGGGTAAAGATGAAGCCTGGAGGGTATAGAGGCTTTCGGATCCCAGTTCCACCCACCTGTCCAAGACACGTGATATGCTTTCAGGTGGTTTTGGATAGGATAGTCTGCTTGCGAGCTCACCTTAAAACAGGCACAGCCCTGCAGGAAACATGGAAGGGAGGAGTCCCCAAGGCTTCCTGCTTGTCCTCCTGCCATCCCTGCAAGAGTGGAGAAGGCAGAGGGGTGAGTGTTCCTAGTCCTCCTTTTTTGTTGGCTTCTGTTTCTCAGAAAGGATGAGCAAGTGAGGGCTGGTGTTGGGAACCAGGCAGGAGACAGGGCTGTTGCCTTCCCCCTCCATCGCAGCGTGGAGGAAGGGCTGAGAGACGGGACCAGACATGCCGGGGGTCCTTGCTGGGCATAAGCAAAGGTATATCGCACCAGAGATCATGGCAGCAAGAGCCCTGTTCCCACAGAGTAGAGCCTGTAGTACCCCTACTCCTGTATCCTCCCCAGTGCCAGAGCAATGTGGGGCAGCTGGGGGGAAGCAGAATACAAGCTCCCTTCCAGAGCTGGAGTGCTGTGAGGAGAGGAACAAGTAATGGAAATTGAAATGCAAATTCTTTTTCTGAGTGTAGAAAAGGCCCCCATAAATCAGGAGTGACAAGAACACAAAGACACCATCAGGATGCATTTGCACAATCAAGGGATGTTTCATATATCTGAGAGAACCAAGGCACAACCTCCGCTCCTGAAATAAACCAAATCCATTTTTTTCTCATCAGTGAAGCAGTCTCTCAAATTCCCTGTTTGAAGAGCAACAGAAAAACAAAAAGGAGATTTGAGCTAAATTCTACTCAGATGAGGCATGTTTTCTAACCCAGACAGGAAAATATTTGTTTTAAAGGGTCAGTGAAAAATTAGCAGTTCCTCTCTCCTTACACATCCAGAAACATGATAGGGATCTGCATTTTTTTCCCCTCTAGATTTGAACATCATCAAATAAATGGTACAGCTGCTGAGAACTTTGATATAATTGTGTACTCTAGAAACAGAGTAACCTCATGGCAAAGGAAGAGAGCAGAAATGCTGGAACAGAGACCCTGTACACAGAACACCAGAAAAAGGAGCCCAGGGAGCGCAGAGAGCTTTTTCCAAGGCTTGAACCTAAAACTGTAGCTAAATGTTTCACTAGCCTGCGCACAGGGCGAGGCAAACTAGAGGTGCTGCTACAGGAATAGGTGGAAGTTTTAATCTGAAATCAGAAGTGACAGAGCTGAATGGTTGAATATGGTCAAGCAAGCCCTGCCCTGGATTTTAGCTTCACTCTTCATCATTCTGTCATAAACCCCAAATCCATCTGTCTTTTGCTGTAGTAACTGATAAAACCCCTGTGTCTCGCTGTCTTCCATGTTAGACTTGAGACCGGTCTTTCAGGCTTACTGACTGGCTTTCCTAATAGACAGTGTGTGCTGGGCCTCTCTCTACTTCCACTTAAAGATTCCTGAGGAGCCTAGCTCCCATGGGTGAGATATCTTTATCCCAGCCTAGCTGTGAGCAAGTTTTTTGTGCAGTTTTCAATGAGTGTCTTAAATCCAGGTTGAGCCTGCCCAGCGCTATCTCTGCATTGCAGAAAATGTGATCAGATATGTACAAGTGGTCTCATAAATCAACCGTAACAAATTTGTGCCCTGCTTTTGACTGCAAGTGTGTGGTCCTGTCCCACAGGTAGTGTTGGGTCACCCTGGCAAGACTGAAGCAGTTGCCATCTTCTGTTCCCCTGGTTTAAGGCCAGATTGGATGAGGCCCTGAGCAACCCGATCTGCTGGGTGGTATCCCTGCCCACAGTGGTTGGAACTGGAGGATTTTAAGGTCCCTTCCAAACTAACCAAGCATCTAAGACATGATTCTATGTTGATGTGTTAAATGGATGCAGAGCTCCACAGACTGATGGAGTTACAGGCTATTGCTGCCCAATGTACAAATACAGGACCCTTCTGCTGAAAAGCCTTTGCGTGGTAAGCACTGGAGCTGTCCCAGTTTGTATTTCCTTCAGCTGAGCCATCATCCTCAGCTATTCCAGCTGTAGAATGGGGATTAGGCAGACAGGCTTTACTGACATGATTTGTACTGGGTTAAAACTTACAATTGAGTTATGCAGGCTCTGTGTTAATAAAACCTTTCCATTACACCACCACATGCTCTAAAGCACATTAGAAAGTGGCTGCATTGTGAAGGGCTTGGGGAATTCAGATCTGTTTTCCTGCAGCTGTTTTTCTGTCCCTGCCAGGGTAAGGTGCATAATGTGCCATTAGCTTCCATCTGCTAGGGCTGGAAAGAACCATCTCTGTTTCTAAAAGATAGCCCGTATAAACTTCCTCAGTGCTAAACTGCCTTTTTTTACCTTTTTGAGCCATTTCACAGCTAGAAGAGAAGCAGGAGAATTTCTAGAATATGGGAGGCTCCTTCCTATGGAAGGGTGATTCTCCCTGGACCAGGTACAAAACTGGTCATGTTTCCATAGGAATGCCATGTGTTTCACGGGTTCCTCCTCTCCTCTGCCTTGGTTGCTTTATCCCAGTCTTGTGCTGTGTCTCACCAGCCTGCTGGTGGACCTGTAAGGTGAGCTCTGGGGTGAGAAATGAGAAGCAAAAACTTCACCCAGAGTGGTCACAGTGTCTGAGTGAAAAGGGAATTTTAGTGCTACTCTTGCCCCCAAAAAAGCAGACAAACCTGTACATGCATATTTATGCTGCTCCTTCTTGATGTAATATGTAAGAAAATAAGCATGGATTCCCAATTTAGGTGCTATTGAGATTAGATGTGAGGTAGCCACGATTTGATGGGGTCTGGGGAGGGGAGATGGTTGTCTAACCCTGACTCAAGTTGTCAGAGTCTTACCTGTGTTTGGAGAAGTTCTCTGTGCTGTGGACTGACAGGTGGCTGCTTTCCTCAGGACCCTGTCTGTGATGATGGAGGGCTTTGCTGGCTTCAGTGGCTTTGTTTTGGATCTTGATGGTGGTAGTTACAGTAGAAGGTGCTAAAGGATCACAGCAATTCCCTCTTTTCAGTGCAATGAGGAGAGAGAATAATGATTTCTTATTTCTCAGTTTCTTTTAAATTAAGATTAATTGAAAAAGTAGGGGAGTTCTCAAACATGGGAAGAAAAGGCCTTCTGAAGAGAGATTATATTTTCAAATAGGTATGAATGGTTTAAAACAGAGGACTTTGACCATTTAAAAATAAGTGCATCAAATGTGTTATCAAAAAGCCTGGGCATTCTATGTGAAGAAACAAATCACTTGACAGACCATCAGGTCACTGAATGTTCATGCCTGGCCAGTGAAAGACCTGTATCAGCTGATGCTTGTCCTGTGTATGTGGCCTATATCCTCGTGTATGTTACAAATGTGTGCATAGGCATACTTGCTTTGAAAAGCTGTAATGCAGCAGCCAGTAATGGGGCCAACATTAGTCTATCATTTCTTTTTTATCCACCTTCAGACAAAAGCCTGTCAGGCAGCATCCGGGAAGCTGAAAGGAAGAGTGTCAGAGGAAAATTGTGACTACTAACAGGAGAGGAAAGGATCAGGCATGTGTATGAAATCTTTGTGGAAATGGTCTTAAAGCACAGAGAGACAGGACCACTAAAAGCTTTGTACATGACAGGGCAGCCTGATGTGACCATTGTCATTTGGAAACTTATGGCTCTGTCAGGCTGAAAAGTTTTTTTGAAGTGTTGCTAAAACTAATTATCCTGGAGAAATGAAGCTAAACTTAAACAAAGAAAAAATTATAGTACGGGTCACTGTGCACAAAATACTAGTGCAAATGTGATTTTCCTTTGTCCCTTCCTCCCCAGTTTTAGTGGCAGGTGGGTAGGAAGAGTGCAGAGTGAGGGAGAGTGGTGTGGGGAAAACTGCTTTATCAGCCTGGTGCAGCAGGCAGGGGTTTGAGTGGGTGTCTGGCTCCAGACCTGGCACACTGTGACTGCCCTGGCCCCCAGCGCTGCCTGGCAAAGGTGCCCATGGGGCTGCAGAACCTCAGCCATCTTGCTGTTGGCTGGGGATTTGTCATCCTCCCCGACGGCAAAGGGCTGGGGTGTAGAGCTGGCTTTGGGGACAGGCTGTTCTTTCTGTGAAAGATGGGAGCTCTTTTGCGGCCACGCATCGAGATTTACTGTGGGTGCACAGTGGCTCTCTCCTCCCGGTGTGCCAAGTCTGTCTTTACTATCCTGACCTATGCTCTGGTTTTTCTTTTCCTTCCACTCACTGTCATAAATAATCTGAAAGCTCTTTAAATGCAGTGAAGTTAAGTGGGTGCTCCAAGCATGCCTGAGAGGAGGCTGTGCTGTACGTGCTGTGCAGGTGCTGACGCCTCCTGCCTCAGCATCCTGCCATAGGAACAGGTGTGGCAGCTCCTCTTCCAGAAAAAAAACCAGTGGCGCAGAGGGGGTTTCTCCTTTTCCAAAGAGGTGTTATGACAGGGCTGTCCCTTCTTTTCCTCACTGATAAATGGTTTCTACAGCTGCTTGAGGGAAAATATTTTTGACCCTTACCTGACTCAGACCAAACCAAACATGCTTCCTGCACAGCACAGCATCCCATGGGGATGGGCACTTGGAGCACTGTGCTTCCTGGCAGCAAAATGGATGAGTGCTTGTGGCATGGGTCAGTGTCAGGCATATAAGAATTTGGAGGAAGGAAGTCTTGAAATATAAGGGTAGATTATGAGTAAGGAGCCTAAATCTTCTGTGGTAATTTTTCCTAGTACACCTCTGTCTCTGCGTCTGATTCTATCTGGGCAGGAAGAATCATTCTCAGATGAATAAAAGGATTGTGTAGAGAAGATGAATTTTGTTAAGTCACTGCTAGATGTGTTTGAAAAAGGATACTGCACGTAGGGTTTGAAAAATAAATTTGCAAAAGTTGATGGATCTTCCAGATGCAGGTATCCTGAGTCTGGTAGTAGATGGTATGCTATCTCAGAGAACAGCACATGAATCCACTGCTCCTGATGGGTCCTTTGGCAGGGCTGTACAGGGCATGAAGCAGACATCCTAATCCACCAAGACCTAATTTATCACATATTTCTGGTCACTGGTGCTCCTCATTGACAATGTCTCATCTTGCTGAGCTGGACAGGTTACCAATAATTTTGTGACTCCCTCTGCCTTGGCCATCTGCTGATCCAAGGGCTGAAACATCTGCATCATGATGCAGCCTTCCCTGCAGTGGCCCTTTGCAGGCTGCTGAGACCCTGTGGGAGCCCCTGCCCTCTGATTAGGGGAAGATGGCTGGGTTTTGTACTCTGCTCACTGATGTTTTGTACTAGGTATGTCCCAGCTAAACAATCATCTTTATTTCATCCTCATGATAAAGTCACTTGACTGTTAAAAGTGAAAGGGAAGTGTTGGATGTGCTCTGTGGAAGTGATGTAGTTCAGTATCATGGAATGGTTTGGGTTGGAAGAGACCTTAAAGATCATCTTGTTGCAACGCCCCTGCCGTGGGCAGGGACACCTTTGCAGTGGCAGTATTGAATGAGTGTGCACTGTGGAGAGGAGGCAGGAATGTGAGAGTAGGTGACTAGTGAAGGTAGTGGAACCTGCATGGGACGGGAGAAATGCACATGATCCCTTGGTGCTCCGAAATTAATGTGACAGGAGATTGATGTCTGTGCGGTAATGAAGAGTAATCCAATAAAGAAGCAGCTCCTACAGAGTCAGACAGAATGGAGGATGGTTTTTAAAACCAAAAGGCTCATAAGAGACTCTGAAAAGAGAAAAGGAAATACTTGGCATGGCTAGAAAGGAAGGATGGGGTAATGGTCTAGGCTATCACTGGTGTGTCCAAAATGAAGTGAGATTAATGCACAATAAAAATTTCTGACTGGAAACAGTACAGGGAAAAATAAGTTCGACTGTAAACAAGAGGAAGAAACATGTATTTCCAGAGGCTGTCAAAAACTCTAGAATAAATAGAGTGTGAAGTTGAATCTATATGAAAACAAATAGGTCACAGGAATACAAATGTGGCACCACTCCTAAATCTGAGTAGAGGCGATGAATACAACAGGCAGAAAGACATCAGAGAAGCGGTAGAGCTATGCTGTACTGATTGATGGAGGCTTTAGCTAGCCTGCCCTATTAGCAACATGCTGTGTAGGAACTGCCTTTTTCAGAGACGGTCGTTCTGCAGTCAAATGTGCTGGTAACTTGTGCTTGTACAGTGTGCTTCTATTAAAGGAACCTGGAGTGCCCTTGGAAGGTATCAAATTCTTTGGCAGATTGGAAAAGAGAGAGATGTGGGGGTGTTAAACTGGTTTTAGTGTTACACTATCACAACCATGGGTTGAGTTTTATCTTGAGGTCCCAGTGAACGTATCAATAGTAGAGAGTGTGTGCCTTCTGGCTCTTGCCTGTTCATCCACTGCACGCCTGAACAGCCAGAAACTTCTCTGGATGCAAGGAGCCTGGCACTTATAATAATCTCTATTATTATAAGGCAGCATACTAGTTGCCTCTACAAGTGGAAATTGGACACTTCTCCCATTGTTCCAAGGAAAGATTTTTGGGAAAATAATTTTCCCTGTGCGCACTGTCCTCATCAAATGCAGCAGTAGTGGAGACAAAGAATGATCTTAGGTCAAAGATGCTGGAGAACAATTTGGGAGACTCTTGCTCAGTTCCCAGCTGTGCCCCATGTCTCCTGCCTGCCCTTGGGTAAATGCATTCATTTCTCTGTGCTCTTGCTTCTTGTGTGCAAAGCAGAGATCATAATGCATCGTTAGCCTGTCCTGTTCAGTTAGATTAAAAACCCTTTGGAGCAGGCAGCATGTTCTACCGCCTGTTTATGTAACATTTTGCATAATTTGATCCTGGCTAGCATCATCCAGGACACGTGGAGATACCTCATAAATAATACTAATAATATTTTAATATTGTTAATGCTTAGCACATTCTCACAGCATTTAACCTCCCCCTAAAACAGCACTCAGCACTGTCGATATCGGCAGTGATTGAGCATGAGTCATGTTGGCTCCTTTCCCTGGCATGGTGCAATCTGTCAACCAGCCAGAAAACTGAGGCCTTTAGTGAACATGTACTGGGTGTCAGGAACACCCGGATCTTAATGCAGTAACTTACTGTGTCACTGCTGGGTAATGTTGTTTGTTTTGGTTTTTTTTTTAAAGTGAGCTCTGGTCTTTGGCCCTGCTGACTTGAGACAGTGGGAGCCAGAAGCTTGGAGGCTTAGAGCTTCAGTAATCCTGTTGGCTGTGTTAGAAATTAAAAGTATTACACACTCCTGAAAACCAGTCTCTTGAAGCTCATGCATTGGAAAATCCAAACCAGGGGACACTTTTAAAAAACCCTGCTCCTCTTCTGCCTGCTTTCTTTTCAGTAACAAAAGGGAAGCATTTATGTACCTTAAGAGGTAGATGTGGAATTTAGTGAAAGTTCACACTGTGTCTTGAAGGAAAGTACTAGACCACTTATATCATCACATTTTCAGACTGCTCTTTGTTGCAGGATGTAAGAGGAAGGATGGAAAAGAGACCAGATGTACTAGGAGAGTGCTGACACATCTGCTCACCCACAACAGGCTCTCTTTTCCTTCTCAGATGAGAAGTTTAAATACTGAGAATCTTTCCCATCCTTCACAGGTACCTTTGTCACACAGACACCTCAGAAACTTCAGGGTGCATCCATAGCCCACTTGTGTCCTCGAGGAGGTTCCAGCAGCTGCTGTGAGCCTGCATGCTGGCTGAAGCTCCTAGCTTCCAGTTATCTGCTGAGACAGATTGGCTCAGTCATTTGCAGTCTTTTCTCCAGGCACATGTCCTGCAGGACATCAGTGCCAAATCTTCCAGAACACCCTCTGGGAACCAGGGTAGAGTGGCCAGCTACAAACCTTCCAAAAATTAAGAACTGTGAGAAGGAAAAGATGCGCTCAAAATAGGGGGTGGTGACAACTTAAACTTTGAAAATTATGTTTTAATTACAGCCAATAATGAAACACACAACAGGAGCTCATACCCAGCTCTCTGTTACTGCCCTGCTTTTTGCCTAGACTGTATGCAATTTCTTCTGAGTGACCTTACCTGAGCGCTCCCTACACTTCTGAATTAATCTTTATTTACTTTGCTGCAAAGCTTTGTCACCACGTGCCTTTTTTTTTCCTGTACTGAAGCACTCGTCAGAAAAGGCTGCTAAGCTAAGCACCAAGCATAGGATTTAGTGATGCTCCAGCCACTGAAAACATCATGCCACTGGGAGAAGAGAGAAAGGATAAAGCTACTCTGCCTTTCTTTCTGCCCCTCTAATCTAGGACTTCTACCGGAGACAGAGTACCCTCGAAGATAATTTAGCCTTGGAAACTGGCTGTCTGGAGGAGCAAGGTGCTCATTTCCACATCCTTCACCAGGTGATGTGCTGGGGTGCAAGATACTGCCCTGAAACCTGCAGAGAGAAGAGCCCCTGTGCAGAAGGGCATACACAGCTTTTAAAACTGTGAGAAGGTCCATAATCTGCCTTTTGTATTTTCATTGTCATCATCACATTCCTGCAAGGCAAGATGACCTTTTATTAAAGGTGCCCTGCACTGTCTTCAGACATATTTGAGTTGTACATCCCTCTAAGCTCAGCTTGAACTTGTGTGGCCTTTGACGGGAATAGGTGGGAAGCTGCAAAGAATGGAAAAAGCAGTCTTTAACATCTGAAAACTACTATGGACTAGAAAGACAGCAATGGTGAATAAAGAGACCAGTGCAAGGAAAAGGAACAGGAACACAATTATTGCTTGGTGGGCTTTTTAGCCCTTTGGCGCTGGTGAGGTTTGTTCTACCCTATTTCCTCTCCAGGGAAACGGCTTTTTATTCAAAGACATGTTTCCATCATTCCTTTGTTCTTTCCGTAAAGTTCAGCACCCAGGACCCAAATCTTTCATGGGCCTCCAGCCTGGGGGAGGTAGCTCCCAGCTCAAGCCTAAGCAGCTGCATAGCAGCACCTGCTTCAGGAGGTTCATTGGAGTATCCTCTTCTTGTCCCACAGATGGTTTCCCAAAGCCCACTGAACCTAAAACCCACAACAAGAGGACAAATCCTACACCCATCCATAAACAAACCTGACAACATTAGGAGCAGTAAGGAGGCAGAAAAATAAGGCTTTCCTTTTTAAAATTTCTCTTCCCTGTCCTCCCATATCTATAATCTCTAGTTCTTTCCTCTTCCTTTCTTGAAACTGAGTCACACAAATACTGCTGTTACGGTGCTGTATTTATTTAGTGGTTATGTCTAGTGGGCCCACCCAAGATAAGGACTCTATTCAAACCTATCATGATATGAAGGCGAAAGAAGGGACTGCAGCACTGCCAAACATGGCAGGACTGTTGCATCAGTTTGACAGGTGCTGAGGAACACTTGCACATTTTTGGATGAAGCTGCTAGGTGACAGGGCAATGAAGCAGAGAAGAAGAGGGAGAATTGGGAGATTTTTTTTCCCTTTCCCCTTGCAGAACACAATTTTTATACTGTAGAAGGAAATTTCCACCAAGTAAGCTTGACCACAGCAAGATTAAATCTGTTAAAAAGTCAACACCCAACCTCCATGGCTCAAGCTCTGGTTAGAGAACTCCACCAGTCTCTCTGATCATATCACTTCAGGTATCATGGATGATGGGGCACTGTATCAGAATATTCAGCTACACTGGTAAAATTCAGATTTTGTCACTCTGGATCACATTTCTAATTGAAATCACTTCTGGACTGCAAATACCTTCCTGTTTTGGCCTGCCAAGTTCAGCTCTTCTCTGGAGCAGAAGTCCTGCTGAGTCCAAAACCAAAGACTAACTCTTCTAAGGTCCCTACTTTGCCACTGGTGTCAATAGGGAGTTGCTTGTGCTGTGTGAAATATCAGTAAGCAACAAGAACTTTAAAATTTGGATCCCAGTTTTGTGGTAGGGGGTTTCCTCAGCTGGTCCTTCTCTGGTGTCCATTACTCCTATGACTCCATTTGCAGCAGCAAGCAACTGCTGAACCTGCTGCTCTTGACTAGGAGATTTTGGAGCAAACCTCTTTCACCTGTCATACAGCATAATAGTGTTCCAAGCTGCAGTCCTATTGCCTCATGCTGTGACCTTGTTGAAGCTCCTAATGTGAAGCGAGGTCAGATTTTGGATAGCAATCTCCAAGGCAGAGCCAGAATGCTGCAGGAGGCACCATTTGGGAGTCAGCAGGAGGTGTGATTCCTCAAGTCAGTCTTGAACTGGTTCCACAGCATGGTAGAGTATTGCTTTCCTGGCAAGAACGACACACAACCACAATCCCAGCCATCTGAGGATATTAAAAACCTCTTTCTTCAGGAACAGTCATTACCTCTAATACCCTGCTTAAGTTTAAACTTGGGTAATTACTTTCATCTGACCTAAAAAAAAGATTCTCAGGTGGGTTTTTTTTCTAGGTACTGTATTTTTTCATGCTTTCTGTGGTAAACAGCTTTGTAGGAATGCTGCACACTGTTAAACAGATGCTCTGCTGCACCCTGAAAGATAGATGCAATTTGGAGGTGGGTCATTATCAGTCGAGAAGCTCTGGGGCTCAGCTGCTACAGGCAGGAGGTAATCATTAATAGCAGGGCTGTGTAGCAGCATTGATGAAGATGCATGGTACCCGTGAGAGATTTGAATAATCAGTGGTGGGATCTGCACACCTCTCCTGGAGAAAACACCCGGCTGCTTTACAAGACCAGTGTGTATCCATGTAAATGGTGTGACAGAATTCTTGGTGTAACTCATGCTGGCTTTAGTGCTGGTGAGTCCTGACGGTGAAGGGTATCTTAAAGAAGTCTTGCTTTTTCCCTGAAGCCTCCTGTTTGATTAGGAGCCCTACACAAGGTTGTTGTCTTGTTGTCTCCCTTTTTCGGGAGTATCTGAAGACTTGTCTCATTGTGTTAATACCTCTGTTTTTTCTTCAGGTTCATTCTTAGCCTCTCTTAATCTTCACTGTATATTTTTCCTGACAGAAACTTCTTTCTATTATTTTTGGTTTTAGTGGAGTTGAGAGTTTAATGGATGCATTTAGAATAAATCATTGAATAAATCATTGTGGAAAGAGTTTTAAGAAAGGAGAGATTTGCTTCATTTTGTTTCTGTAATAAAAAAAAGCAAACCTAACAAAATTTTTCAAAAGCCATCTTCAGTCCTTGCCAGACTCTGAAGGGGAATATGATGTGGTGCTTGAGAAAAAAGTGACTTAAATTCAAATTTAACTTAGAACCTAATCAAAACTGAGCTATGCAGCCAAAAGCCTGTGTGGCCTGGTACAGGACCTACTTTCTGAGCAGTCCTTGGAAGTGAGATCAGAGAGTCTGACCTATGATGCCTTGTGGTTTTGGTGTTTATCTGATTTAACATGGGAACAACTGAGTTTTTGTCTTTTCTAATGAATCTGTTCTTGATAGAAAGTCCCTTCCAAAGGGCAGGAACATAGAAGCATTGCCAAGCATTTAAAATTTCTCTGCTGCATCTCCCTTCTGCAGTTTCTTGTCCTGCCTCCCAGTAACACCAACACAAGTTAAGTCTTCCCCAGTGCCTCTCAAATCAATGTAACAGTTTCACTGTGTTTGGCAGTACCGCAGTCCTTTCCTTGGCATCGGTATTATTGAAGACTTGAAGACCTTAGCAATGCTCCTGTCAGGTGCCTGAAGTTCAGGTGCTCCTCTTTCATGAGAAGAGTGTAGAAACGATGACGTGATGAAAGCAAACATGTACAAGATCGCACGACATGGGAACACCTAGAGCATGTCGACCTTGAGTGCTTGCAAAAAAGCTTTATAAATTGTCCCCCCCTGGCTTGGCCACCATGAAATCCCAACATTGCAATGCTGGGTGTTGGCATTTCACTTCCAACAGAAACTCAGAACTCAAAACCAGGGGGTTCAATGTTGGGTCAAAAAAAACCCAACTTTTTTTTCCTGCTATGTTGAATTTTTTCTTTGCACTAAAAAAGACAAAGAAGAAATGCTTCAGTCTTTCCAAAGTAGGATTTTAAAAGTTTCTTATTCTGAAAAATGTTTTGATTGTTTTGATCTATTTGAACACAAACACATTTTGAGAGGTGTTTTTCTTCGAGTGAACACAGTGTTACATTCAACTTCTTGTAGTGAGTTAGCTCAGCAGATTGAGGCTGAGGAGAAAGAACCCTGTTGATTCTGCCAGGTTTTTTTGTAGGAAAAGACAAAACTCCTATGCATCAATACAGAAGGAGGAACAAACCACAAAAGCTGAGTGGTGGTAAGAAAAAGTAGGAGGGGGCAAAGAGTGAAACTTGCCTGTAAAAACATTTGCAAAAGACAACAGCAATGAGGTAGAGAAAATGAGCATTTCTTTCCTTGCAGCCATTGCTTTCTCTGACCTTTACAACAAATCTCTCCTTCCATTATGAATGGAATATTAACTGTCCTGCTTTGAGTACAGCATCCTACTGCCTTCTTGCAGGACAGTCACAAAACCGGGGAGGAAAGTAGGGAAGGAACATAGCTCTGTCCTTAGCTTGTTTCAAAAGGAGAGAAAGAAAATGCAATCACAGCAGACTGGAATGACAGGGTGAAGCTATTTAGCCGGTGGGGAAGGATGGTGGGATGAGAGGTAGGTGGGGAGGAGTCCAAAGGGGAAGCAGAGAGGAGTGTTCATGCAGATGTGACGCCGAGTGCCCTCAGCTGAGCCTGCCTGGCACCAGCTCAGAGATGGGAGGCCACATGGAGTTGTACTTAGGAGTGGCTGGTGTTTGGGATGTGTTGCTTGGGGCTCCATGTTTCCACTTGAGTCACTGAACTGCTCTTCTCTCCATTTTGGGGCAGGAGCAGGTTCTGCCATGACCAGCCATACCACATAGGTATGCTGGCTTTCCCCCCTTGCTATAAATACTTTATAGTCAGGCATTTCTGCTTCACATTAAACAGGTCTGAGATATTCAGGACTTTAACTGGCACAAGGCATACCCTAGGAGTAGTGTGGAAATAGCAGCAGGAAACACTGAGGGATTGTCATGCTTATAAAGCTTATCTATTTTCTGCGCTGTTAGGAGTGCCAGCCTCTGGGGAGCTACTTGTGCCTCTGCAGGTGATGATGGAAGAACAGGAGAGGGGACCCAAAAGTACTGTTTTATTTTGCTCTGTTGTATTTTTGTCAGTGATAGAAAACAGCGATTAAGGTCAATCCCAAGAATCTTTAGTGGTACTCAGTTTTTAGGTGCAAGGTATTTACAGCTCCAGCACAGCAGATGTTTCTTCTGCTCTTTTGTCATTCAGGAATTGAGCCCAAAAGCTTTGCCTGTCTTCCATCACCTGTTTCTAACATCATCTTCCATTATGCAGAGTTGTGTTGTCAAGCACTACCACAAAACATGTCCCAGAAACATCTGCATATCTCCTTAACTGTCCTGTAGCTTGTGGCTTTCAGTGCATCCCAGGTAGTTTGGGGTGAATGATGGGTCTCTCCTGGTGTGTTCTGGTGATGCATGTCCCTGCTGAATGTATCCCCATCCCAGAGTTGCCCTGTCCATAGGAAGACGGGGTGGAGGGTCCGTACATACACAGAGGCTCTGGCCGGCAGCTAGCCGAGCCCTGTTTGGGGTGCAGGACGGGGCTGGCACCCAGCAGCCAAGAGAAATCTTGCTGCCACAAGCAGGCACCAGCTATAGAACCAGTGCAAGTTTTGTAGGCAAAATATAGTTAATCTAGATATGGATCTTGATGTCCCCAGACAGTGCTGAAAATGAACAAAACTTTTTTAGGGAAGAGACACTTACGTGGATAATGAAACTAACCCATGGTTACTCAGTGATCCTTGTGGGTCCCCCCATCTGAGAATATTCTGTGATTAATTTACGAGACGCTTCTCTTTTGCTGTATTTCTTTTTTCAAATGAGGTCCGTGGTCTTTTTATCTGAAAGGGTTTGAATCAACTGTGAACTGTCACGGGGGGAAAAGCCCTCCCTTTAAGCACAAGTTATTACATAGTGGATTGCTGTGAATTTTCTGGTACCTTCCTCTGAAGAACCTTGTGGGGCCAAGGAGAGAAGCTGACCATGGGGAGAAATTGTATGGGTCCCCTTTTAGTTTCCCAAATTATTTGCAGGCCCCAAAACTCACTGGGAAAGATATTGGGAATGAGGCTGTGGGAAGGGAGAGAGCAGTGAGCAAGAAGGGCTGGAGTGGGGCGGGGAGAACATGTGCATGGGTTTGCTTGTAATTAGGAGATTTAAACTTTGAAAGAAGTTAATTAATAATGAAACTTCTGACTGAATGATGCAGATTATGAAGACTGGCTTTGTCAGCAGCTGCAATTAATTACAAGCTCAGGCACAGGGAAAAGGAGGGGGGTGAGGGATGTGGGAGAGGGGAGGCATCACCAAAAGAAAGATGATAAACCTGGCTGCAGGCTGTTGCTGTGGTGACAGGAGGCAGTGGCTGTGGTTGACAACGGTGACACATTGAAGGCAGCAGATAATCCTAATTACCCCCTCCACCGACCCAAGCAGGCAGCAACCCCTCCTGATTCGGAGCAGGAGATGCCCTGGTTTTCTCCTTGCACTTCCTTCTTTTCTGCTGCAGGTTAGATGTGCTTTTTCAAGGTTTCCAACTGCTCTGAAAGGAAAACCATGGGGCAGTGGCTTTTTCTAGTATCACTGTAATAGCCTGGGATGGCCAGCAGTTCAGCAGCATTCTTGGGAAGCCTGGACAATGGGGGCAAACTTTGAAAGCTGATACCTAAAAAGCAGGGGAGAAGAAATCATCTGCAACTGGCCGCAGCTTTTTGAGCAAGAAGATGAGATGAGATTGCACATCTGGCCTAAGTTTCAACCTTTTTGGGAGCACTTGCCATGGCTTGTCAGGTCTTGTGCTTCAGGGTCTCACCAGATGCTGACAGCACCCTGCCATGGTCTGCATGGCCTTGTGGGGAGTACTGCAAGGCCGGTGAGAGAAACAGGGAAGTGTGCTGCCCTGACATTGCTGCTGCCACAGCACATGCATAGAAGTGTAGGTCTGTGTTAAATAAAAACTCCTGACTTTCACCCCCTTTGCCCTGAGTTTCCTGAGTCTGGCTGTAGTCAGAGTAGTACTCTCTGCCTCCAATTCTCTTGTGCTTTCGGGAAAAAAGAAAAGAAGCCAATTGGCTTTTAAAACAATTTCTGCTTTTCATTCATTTTGCATTTATTTAATTCAGGAACGTTCGAGGCCCTGTTTTTGTCCACATATCTTCTGACCTCCTTATGCCCAGGGAGAAGGACTTTTGCAACCTGGCTCAGCCTGCTCTGAAACTGTTTTGGCTCCTTGAAGAATGTCATTCAGCACTGATCCTTCTATCAGAGCTTCACTGCTGCTGCCTTTCCAGTAACTGTGAAGCACCTGCTGCAAAACGGAGTGGCTGAGAGAGCTGGGGCTGCTCTAGCTGGAGGAGAGATGGTTTAGGGAGATCTTATGCACATGTATTGATATCTGATGAGAGGAATAAAGGACACAGACTGCTCAGTGATGCCCAGTGACAGGGCAAGAGGTAATTGGGACAGCCTGAAAAGTGGGATATGTCCTATTTGAACATAAGAAAACACTTCTACTCTGTGTAAATAGTCAAATGCTGGAGCAGGTTGTCCAGAGACATTCTGGTTCCTCTGTACCTGAAAATATTCAAATCCCAAGTGGATGCAACCCTGAGCAATCTGCTGTAATTGATGCTACTTTGAGCAGGGAAGGTGGACAAGACAACCTCCACAGGCCCTTCCAACATCAACGATTCTGTGGTTCTGTAACTCTGAATGAAGATGCCAAACAGATTCTGGAGAGTCCAGAAAAGAACTGCAATCTTAAAACCCTATGTGAGCTAATGAAAACCTCTCAAATTGCTTTCCTGGGCTTCGGATCAGATCATTAAAGAAATGTGCAAAAGAGAAGGTGGTGGAAAGTTGAAGTTGTGTTGCGTAGACTGCTGAGGGAAAATACTTTATTTCTGCCCTTTTTGTGCATTCCTCTCAGAAAAGGGCTCGGGTTTTGAAGCCTACATTGAGGGTGGGCTTCATGTGCATTACTTTGTAGAGCATATGGGATTAGCTTTGTGAAGGATAGTGATAAACACATTCTTAAAATCACCTTAGAGCACAATGGGAACAGTAGAACCAGTGCCCTGCTCTTGTCTGATTTTGCAGCTGAAGGTAGCTCACCACAAACCTGGTGGGGGAGAAGAGAGAGAATTAATAATCTTCTAGATAAGATTGTGCAGTTTAGTCATAAATCACTGTCAGAGAATGAACATGGAAGAGTTTCTCAGAACAAACCACAGAAGTTGAATGTCTTTCAGAAGTGATCAGAGATATAGGCCACTGTTTTAGATTCAGTACTGAAAGGACTGAAAATGGATGCACTCAGTGGGTTGTATTTTAAGTAGATAATTTCGTGCCTCTTCTATTTAAAAAAGATAAAATTGTCTGACAGTAGAAACTGGGCAAATATGTTGTTGTAAAGTGTGTAAAATGCCCAAGAATGTTTCTGCCAGAGGCTGGAGGTCTATTCACTCTACATCACTGCTTTGCAGTGGGAACACTGGAAAGGTATTGCACAAATGCACCCACTTTTAGAGCTAAAATATTGTAAATGAGTTCTTGAATAAGCATGTATCAGGCTTCAAAACTTCTTCAGGAGGAGAGCAATGGTGAAGAGGGGGCAGCTAGAGTGCGTAGAGTACAGAGGTCACACATACACTACTTCTCTAATACATAAATGAAGTGGCACTTGATGACATTATAAGACAACAAATTAATAATAAATAGGAGGGAACCGTTTTTAATGTAAAGTATAATTAGCCAATGTAGCTCAGGGCTGCCAACTATTATTGAAGCAGATATTTTAGCAAGATTATCAACAAAGGATTTAAATGAATAAGCAAAGCATCTGCAGAGACACCAGTGTAGCTGAGAAAACAATTATAAGGACTATCAATCCTCATGCTTTAGGGCATAAACAGCTGGGGTCAGAAACACAATTTCTCCCCATAGTTACTGAGTAACTTGGGCACATTGTGGAGTTTATACAGCATGGGTCACTGCTGGAAGCGTAGTAACAGATTAGATGAACTGCTGGCACTTCTTTACCCCCAAGTTTCTCTGAGAGGGCAAGAGGGAAAGTTTTAACATCACATTGTACCCCCTTCCCAGAAGGGCAATAATCACTAGGCTCACGTAGAGATCAATCTGCCCCTTTTGGTTTAGATCCCTAGATCTTGGAGATCTCTGATACATTTAGGTATAGGCCACCTTGGGAAGTCTCTTCTGTGTATTTGGGAGATTCAGTAAACCACTGAGGGAAGGGACTCAGCAAACCAACAGGAGAGGAGCAAGCATGTGCTTGACTGTGGCAATGATTTGACTTGTGTAAGTACTTTAGGCCTTTTGTGCTACCTCTACTTTCCTTTTCTCAAAAGAGTTTTGGCTTAATCAAGGAATGGAGTAGTGATGAACTGAGTGGGGAAAATGTAGGAATGTAATAAATCGGCCTACCAGCACTTCTTTCCCTTAATCTTCCTATTTTGTTACTTCAAGCCTAGAGGAAGCTTATCTCAGCCATGATGCTTTTGCAGAAGTTTTCCTTGACTCTTTCCCACCTGGTTCGAGTGTGTCAGCATGATGGTGATTTTGCTAAACTGTGTTACCCTGGGAATGTACCAGCCATGTGAGGATATGGACTGCCTTTCTGACAGGTGTAAAATCTTGCAGGTAAGCAGATTTCCTTCTTGTTGTGACGGTGCTTCAGTCCAAGTCACAAATTTTCATGCATGATTTCCTTCAGTGTGTGGGCGATACCTTCCCAGAGAGGCTGGCAAGATTGTCCCTGGCAGTGAGCTATCCTGTTGTAAAATGGCAAGAGCTTGCTTTGAGGAGGGGAATGGGACAACAGAGAGAATGAATGAACTCTAATTGTGACTGTGCAATACCGAGCACTTGCTCATCTTCCTGATCCTGCACATACGCAGGGGTTTCCTGACACACTCACCTACAAGATACGTAGGTCAGGGTTAAGCCAGGGAGAAATAACTAAGGTTACACAATCCAGGCAGAAGAGAATAGCAGCCTCCAATGTATTTGGTAGTCCGGTGATGTGCAAGACTATTACTGATTCAACAGATACTGTGGCATTCAGGATGCCCAAAGGGAGAGGAAATAAAAGGAATGCTTAGAAGGGCCATGAGTACATCCAGCCTGTAAACACATCAGCTGTGCTTGATGCTTCCCCAAAGAGAAGATGACAGCAAAAGGTGTCATCCACAGTGTTGTTGTGGCTAAGACCTTCAGGTATCTGAAGCTTCTCTCTGTGATGAGTGTGTGCTGTCCAAGCTGTGCATGAAGCTGCACTATGTCCTCAGCTGAGCCGTCTGCAGCAATGTGATGAGGAATCCCTCCTTGGGAGATCTTGGAAAAACAGTGTTTTCCTGGCCAGGTTTGGATCTGCTGGTGCTGAACCAACACTACTTTTCAAGTCTATGTAAGGAGTCTGCATCTGTTACTTCACCTGTGGGTGAAAAAACTATAAAAGCCCTCACTGAACTTGAGCAGCAGGAAACTGTGATGCCAGGGCTACGCGGAAGAAACTTTTCCAGCCCTGCCTCTATCTCATATTCAGGAGTACTGAAATTATTATTTTTATCACATTCTGTGTTTTAAAGTCCAAGGCTGAGAATGCTTGTCAAATATGCTCTTGGGTTTCTGTTTGGCAGGTGTTTGATGATTTCATCTTTATCTTCTTTGCCATGGAAATGGTCTTAAAGATGGTGGCCCTGGGGATCTTTGGCAAGAAGTGTTACCTTGGAGATACCTGGAACCGCCTGGATTTCTTCATTGTCATGGCTGGGTAGGTTGATATTTTCTGGGTTTGTTTATTCTGGGTTTACTAGAGTCTTGTATGGAACAGAAATGATGTAACTGAGGGGAAAGTTTCCCCTCTGGTGCTACTGTGATACAGCTGCCAAACTGGAATCGGGCATGCTGGGGTTAGCAGCCAGTGGAAGAAAGAGCAGACAAGGTAGCTTAACTCCTTGGCTGATGTGCAGCCGTCTATGTAGCACATCTTCAGTAGAGGGTGCTAATTTGTACCAGCTGAAGAGGTTGGCCAGAAATATTTCTGGGGTTTTTGTGTTTTTAAAATGTCTGGGTAGAAGAGGTGTAACCTTTTCCAGAACCAAACTAAAGCTAGCATTTCTGTTTTCAGCAGCAATGTTTCAAGGGTAGCAATGTAGGGTTTTTTTATGCAGGACTTCTTGTTTTTGTATTATACCAACATTACCCACAGTACTATTGGGACAAGTTGACATTTGAGGATTTTTTACAACAAAGTTGCTATGGTGAAGCTTTGATTTTCCCCTCTGCATGTATCAAGTGGAAAGTCTACTAGAATCTGCCTGTTAAATCATAGCAAAATGTCCATTTCTGATACCAGTGGGATGTGCTTTTTTTCTCGGAATTCTAATTTTCAATTAGAATGCCTTGTGGTATAATAAAAAAAATTTCAGAAATAAATATGTAATATTGCTCTTCTCACAGGAAAAAAGTGAACGTATTTTCAGAGAGAAGCCCTCAATTTTCTTCTCCTTCAGCCAGGAATTACCAGCTCCACTGCTGCCTGGACTTGCATGTATTACTGACTGAGCTAGCAGTGAGTTTGAGCTCACTTTGCAGAGTTTTCCCCCGTGGTGTGGAGCAGCACCGTCTTTATGTTTGCTTTTGACAGAGTTCTTCTACAGCAAGACTTGAAAGTCATTCCCTCTGGAGGAGCAGATAATTGTTTGCTTCTGGGAGGAGCAGAGATTTTCAAACTCAGTGCAGCTGTAAAAATATGAAGGCTGATTCTCGGCCAGGTTGTGCATGAAAGGAGGACAGGCAGATGAAAGCTGTAGGCTTTTCTAAATTAACACAATATGTGTGAGATGGGAAGACCTTTCTTGTATCTGAGCCTGCTGTGATTAACATCTGATTTAAAATGGCCCGACATGAGGAGCACCAGTTTAAGTTAAAGCCCCTGAGACATCGTGCTGAGAAAAGCCAGATCATTGTATGTTCTAGCCTGAGCTCCTGGTGGCAAAATTGGTGGAGACTGGATGCAGGGAAAGCAAGACCCTAGCAGAGTGGCCTTTGAGGAAGGAAAAGCTGGGTAGGTTTGAAAGTGGGACCTGGGAGCCTATGGTGCTCCTCTGAGTGGGTGATATGCTGCAGTATGCTGGGAGAAAGACTCTGCTCCAGGTGGGCACAGGAGTTACCAGCATAGGAGGTAAAAAGGCTTGGGAACTGGGGGTCTTGCTCTGCCTGGGGTCCCTGCACGCATAGGATGTGAGTGGTGCTATCTGAGGAGATGGTGAAATCAGTGGGGCAGTACTAAATGAAAGAGGGTGAGCTCAAATACTTCATGCAGAAAATAAGCGAAATCCACACTACCTTAGACAAGAATGGAGCAAACTCCATTTACATATTTCCTTCTGTCACCACTGCTGGCAGGAATTTGAGGAGAGACAGAGTCTTTTGTGCATCTGATAGCAGTACTAGGGGAAAAAGCTCATATCTGAACTTCTTTCAATGCCAAGGAGACTGCGAATCAACTCCTTAGATATAAAATAATCTGCGGGGAGGATTTTTTATTTCAGGTCCAAAACTGAAAGAAATTTGTTTCCTGATTTCTATTCAATTGTCCTCATTAGGTGTCAGAATGAAATGATAGTAATCTCATTAGAATATCTGATCTCAAAGGACTTCTGCTAAAGAAAGATTTTTCCATTTAGTTATATAGAACTAATGACTATATAATGTGTTTCGAGTTATAAAAGCTTGTGGTTATTAATTCATTATTCTTTGAAATTCATTAAAATTGTCTGCACTGTTTAAATCAAACCCAAGGCTTTAACTTGTCCTTACATACTGTAAGCTTTTACTTAACCTCAAATATAAGCTCCAACCTTTATACTTATTGTTCCCACACCTGGATCATGGCTTCAGCTTACTGTGGTCCAGATGCTGCCTTAGCATTCTGATTTAGAGAGAACACCTAGCATTAGGTCTTGCACATTTTCTCCATGCCAGCGAGTTAGGTCCTGATCAGACGCTAATCAGTTTTCTCCTTTTCATCATCCTGGGTTCTCATTTTCTGCAAGGGAGGTCATAAACTTGGCTCCTAAGGAAACATCTGTGATGTTGGGAAGCAATGTCCAGCCTGGCATACATGCAGCTTCTCTCAGTTTCAAGAACAAGGACTGTACTTCCCAGGCCTTTCTCTTCCCTTCTCCCTTTCCAAGTAAACACCAGAAAGGCAGCAAAGGTTGCAAAGAATAAACCATAGCATGGAAAAGCGAGGTGCAGGCAGGGCCCATTCTGTGGGGCGTTCCTGGGCAGCTGAGATGTCTCCATCTGGCTTGCTGCATGCCAGCACCTTTTCGCAAAGACCATAATGACTATTTGCTGCTATGGCCCCAGACAGTGTTTTGGTTACATAAACCATGTATTCAGGCAATCATTTGTAGTTATTTCCTCGCTTCCTTGGGAAGCCAGAAGCTATAGTTTTAGTTAGCTGAATTCCCTCGTGTGCCCCTGCCCTGCTTGCCCCTGCTCCCCACGCAACCCAGCAGCTCAAGGAGGAAGACTCCATTGTCACTAAAAATGTTCCGTTTCCATGGCGATAGGAGCTGACATCACCAGAACTTTCTCCCCTCTCGCACACGCCCTCCCCTAACCACCTTCAACATGTTTTTTTCCTGAGAGGGTTAGGAAAAAACCCCAAAACAACAGTTATAAGTCAATGCTCTCCCTCATTGTTCCCCTCAGAGCTCCAAAAATCATATGAGGCAATTTGGTTTGAGGAGTGCCAATGACCTTGTGTGCACAAACAACCAGGGCTGCAGATTCAGCTTGTTGATGCTCCCGTTCCCAACTGCTCGCTGGTGACAGGAGGTTGAAAGCTCCCAGACGTTTCAAGCAGACTGTGCTCGTCACACCAGCTGTCCTGGTGGGAGTCCCTCTTCCCTTCCGTTTTTGATTAGGTCTTGTCTGTCGTCATTTGTTTCCCACAGTGATGGGTGCATTTGGAGAGCTTGAACTGAGGCAACTTCAGAGGGCAGTTTCCTTGAGTTGAGAGCCTATGATGGTTTGAAAGTTGAGATAATGAGAAAGCTAATCAGATTGGAAATGTCAGCCAGAGTCTATATGTGTGTGAATTTAGGGGAAGAGTCACTTGTTTCTGGGCTCATACTCATCAACTTTTAAAGCCAGGCAGTTCTCTAGCAATAAAAGAGTGAACAATTTCCCCTGCTCGCTCTATTCTATGAGACAGTTGCATTCACATGTGGTTGGAGATGATGCCACTGTACGTCTAGGAACAGAGATATCAAACCTTTATATATCTGACCTGAGAGTCCCCCTGACCTTTGGGGTATGAATTCCATGGAGGGAGTGGTTGTTCTGCCTCTTGTGATCCAAGTGCTGTAATTAACCATCTGTGGTGGGAATTCTGTCTGTCTTTGTCCTCTTCTGTGGCATCCCTGGGACACGTTAGGGAGCAGAGGACTTCACTACGTGGCTGGGGGGTGATTGTGATTACAGGTGTGTCCTCAAAATATGCCAAAAATCTTTCCTTAGCTGTTTGTTGCTTGAAGTCCATTGGCTGAGGGGAGGGTGGTCTATCTTTCAGAGAATGCTGTCTGTACCTCTCTCCATTATCACAGTGGAGTTTGCCATGTAGATCTCAAACTGTGGTCAAATCCCATCCTGACCTTACCTTTGGTATGAGGAATGGCATTTTGGATATTTTGGCTTTTTGAGATATTCTTGCAGTGTTCTTAAACAGCTTTTAAAAGTGGTGGACTTCAGAACAAGACACAGCACTCTGTCAATGCTTCAGTCTGCTTCAGTGCCTTTAGTTGTAATACTGCCTCTCTATTCCTGTCTGAAATTTCCTGTTTCCTATAGCCGAGTATTGCAGTAGCCTGTCCATTCAATCACAGCATCTAGCTATCAATTCATTCAGCTGCTTTCTTCATTGCCTCCAAGCTTTAGTGGTTGGGGTTTTTTTCTTGTCTCTTCTTCTAAAGAGAGAAAACCCCTTCCTATTAGTAGGAACAGTAAACTTTGTTCACAGATGTATGTTGGTTCCATTTTTTCACAGTGAAATACATATTATTTGCATTTCCAAAGCGGTTCATGCTGTTCTGTCCCTGACTTGTCATCTCCATTTCTTTTCTGCTCTCCCAAAAATATGCCTCAACTGCAAAATCCATCAGTGACTTTTTTTAGTTTTCTGTCAGGTTGTGATAAATAAATAAAGAACAGAGTGGCAAGAATTGTGCATTACAGAAGTACATCTGCTCACAAATGAATCCCCGTTTAGTGTTACATGTGAGGTTTATTACTTAGACAGTTTTTCTCTAGCTAATGTATGTCATGATCATTACATATCATTCCAGCCATATCCACCTAATTACTTGTGTGAACCAGACTTGTAATCTCATAAGAAATTATGGCACATTAGTTTGATGATGTCTATTTTTCCTTAAACTTGTATTGGGTATGGTTAATTCTGTTATCCACTTTTAATGCATAATCTATCCAAGATCCATATTGAAAATTTCATTACTGTACTGTCACCAGCATCAGTCCAGTCATTGAGATCACTGTGTACTGGCACAGCATCAGAATTCCTTTGACCCTTGGATGCTTTCCCAGTTTTCTGAGTCTAATCAAAAATTATCAGTACTGGTCCAGATCTTTTCTGGCCGTCTCTTTTAAAACTCTTGCATACAAATTGTCCAGGCTTGCTTATCTTAGAAAATCCCTATTTAGGCACAGCCTAAAATACTTAATCACAGCTGGAGCTGAAATTAGCTCATTATGATCAATGGTGCACATACATCATCTGACCTTCCCCAGAGGACTTTTTTTTAAACTGATGTTTTCTGCCTTTTTTACACTTAACACAATTTGGTTTTCTCATTCCAAAACTTATACCATTTTATGTGCTCATTCAGTTCTCCTACAAATTTTCTACAAGTCCATCTCTTAATTTATATTCACTGGTATCACCTTCCCCTGTCCTGCTATTACATTGCTGCTTTTGCTTTCACTTACGTTGTACTATCTTTTTAGCCTGTTCACCTTTCTTGTCTCTACTGAAGCTTCTTGGATACCTAATAAATATTCCTAAACACCACTTGACTGTACTCCATAGTACAGTCTTCATGAATTGAAGTCTGACTAGTCTGACACATGGAGCTATTTAAAAGACATGTAGATGTGACTGGTGCTTATGGGCAGGGTTTAGTGATGGACTTGGCTGGGTTGAGTTGGACTCAAAGATCTTAAAAGTGTTTCCCAATCTAAATGATTTTATGTTTCTGTGGCTGTTTCTGTGTGGTTTCAAATTCATGAATATGGCCTCTCTAATCCACCAAACATAGCTGGTACTGTCGATGACCTTACATGATTTGGACATAAAACATGCAATCAAGTCCTAGAATTTTTTTTTTTAAAGAACTTAATAGACAATCTCTCTCTGTCTTCCATTCTTGAATACAATTTTCTGTGATTTGTAAGGCTGGGAACTTGCAAGGAGATTTAAGTACCTCCAATGCATTGCTCAAATTTAATTCTTAGAGATGGATGGGGAGAGTGCTTTTATCAAGAGAGCTAGTCAGCCTGTCTTCTGGTGTGATCTGGACATACCTAATTACTTTCATAGGATCATAGATAATCAGGGTTGGAAAGGGCCTTGTGGGGTCTCCACTCCAATCTTGTTGTTCAAAGGAGGTCAACAGCAAACTCAAGTTAGAGTTGTCCAGTCAAGTCTTGAAAACCACCACAGATGGAGATGGCACCATCTCTCACCATCCCACCCCCACTGCTGAAGTATCTCTGTAACTAGTCTAAACTTCCCTTTCCTCTTTGGATTTATGTTTGTTGTGTCTTGTTCTCCTGCCCTGTGGCACTGTGAGGATTCTGGCTTAATCTCCTCACTGACTGCCTTGTAGGTACCAAGGAACTGCTGTTAGGTCCCACCAAAATCAACTCCTCTCCAAGCTAAACACTCCTTCACAATCTCCACATCCTTCAGCCTCTCCTCACAGGACAAATGCTCCAACCCTGAGCACCACTGAACTTGCTTTGATTTATCTACATCTTCTTTTATTGGAGGGCCAAAAATCAATGTGCTATTTTAGACATGGTCTGTCAAGTGCAAAGTAAGGGGCATAATCCCTCCCTCATCTACCTGCTGCAATCTGGTTGGTGCAACTTTGTATGTCATTGTCCTTCCCTGCATGGACTTGTGTCACCTGTCCCCCAGGACCGGCAGCTCCTTCTCAGCAGCACCACTATCCATCAGTCCAGCCCAAACGCAGCACCTTGCATTCATCTGTTGAATTTCATGAGGCTCCTGTCAGCCCATTTCTCTAGCCAGGAGGAATTCTCTATATGGCAGAAAATTAATCTGTAAGTATTTTGTCACTGATTCCGTACTAGAAAATGCCATTCTTGACAGAGTGTGTTAATCCCCCTCTCTTTCTGTCCACTTGAGCCTCCCTACTAGGTTAAAATCCTGGATTTTAATATTCCTTTCATGCAGATTTTCCCACCAGGCCTTCCTAATGCCATTTAGGCATTGTGCTCATTAAATGAACAATTTTTATTCTCTTTATTACTCAGGCCCCTGGCACTGGTGTATAGGAAACACTATTTTTCTCCTCTTTACATCTTTTAGTGCCTTGATTAGTTTTGTTCTTGACATGGAGGTTCTGTAAGAATTAACTCTTTTCCTAGTTTTATCACTTTCCCCTTTGGTCTTTCATTTAACAATCTTCTGACTGGTCTTTCTCTCAGTTCTCTAAAACCTAATTTGTCTTCTAATGAAATGCTGGTTAATATTTCTGCACAGGATTAGCCCAGTGCTCTGCAAGTCTCATGCTCTAAGTGGCTGGCCAAGCAAGCACTTCGTTACTAGATTCCTCCATCATCTTTTTGCCTGTTGGCCAGAATGTGCCACTAGGGAGTTCAGCTGAATATTTCCTGTCCAGCTGCTTCAGAAATGGACATAGATCCAAGTCTATCATATGTGGTATATCTATCACGGTAAGAGAAACAATTAGTTTCAAAACACATCATCATGGGTAAATACTGTCCTTGAAGTCTGAATGCCTTCCTAAATTTGCTTTTTACTTTCACCTATAGTATGGCAGCACAGCTCTCCAGGTATCTCCATTTCCTGTCCAAAGCATCCTTTCCTTTCTGAGTAGTTATGCAGCCTTTGGAGAAGGTTTTATACAGCTGGAGATCTCTTCTCAGGCAAGCCTGACAACCCCTTAGGCTGAGCAGAACACTTCTTCTCACTCACTGTGCCTTTTGGCTAGTTGCTTCTTCAGGAGTGCTTTATGCAGCTTCCTCACCAGGAGTCCGGAAAGTATTTCTATTAACTGAGATACTACTTTTATATTCTCTTTCTGATAGTTATCTATTGTCCTTGAGTTCTGTTCCCCATAATTCCTTAAATATGGCATCCTTTCCACAAACTTGGAGTGATGACGCTTCCGAAATTCATCCATCCAAGCTCTTTCCAAACATGTGCAGCATAGCTGTGAACACCAACTTTCTCCTTAAGTGGAAAGCACTTACGGCCCCAAGTTCATCCCTCTAAATTTCAGCCTAGGAAAGGCAACTGGCAGCTCTCTAAAGGATGTGAGGTAGCAGCCCCCCATCCTCAAATGCCCACCTGTTTCCAGGAAACAAATCCATCACTGCATGGTGTCCTTCCACACTGGGAAGATGCCTCTTAGCCTGAAAAACACCAACTGGCCTTAATCTCACAAGATGGGGAAGTGTGTTGCCAGTCTTCTGCTTTTTCTTTGCTTTTAATTAACTACAGTCCTTCAGGGACCTGGCCAGAATTTGCATAGTTATGACTTTAAAATCTCAGATCATTAAATACTTATTAGCAGCAGGGTAAACAGCAGAATGCTCAGAAAATCCTAGTTAGCTAAGGTTCGATGCCAAATAGAAGTTTCTATAAAATTATGGCAAGTTAAAGGAAACTGTAATAAATACAGCAATTAGGTGTTTCAAGTAGTGATCAGAAAAAGATGGAAACCAGCAAGCAGCAGGCTCAATAGCATCTTAACCAAAGGTAGAAATAGCAGCAGCACAGCCCTCCCCTCCAACATGCACTCTCTTTTCCCTCCTTAATGATACTAATTATTTCATTTGCTTTCTCCCAGTAAAACTATCCCTCGATGTGCAACATATTGAAATGAAAGCAGTCATCAAAACGAAATGAATCACACCAGAGAAGAATCAAAACAAGGAGGCAGCGCTACCCTGCCTGCGTAACGTGTAGCTCTCAATTATTGCCTCTGATTTTTTGCCTTCCTGAAAGCTAATTCCCTACCACGTGAGTGTTAGGTTTATTTAAAAAATCAAAACACAAAACCCCCCCAAAATGTAAAACCAGCAGGCTCACAGGACCAAAATGCAGACACTATTTTTTATTTTTCTTCTTCATTTTTTTCCCTGAGCAGTGAAATACAGAGCTCAGAGCCTGTGTTCTGACTCTTGGTTTTTAAAAGTGAGGCCCCATCACTCGTTTTCAGTCATCTGAGCTTGGCGAGTCCTTCTGGCTTTCTTATCACAGTGTGAAAACCTGCTTATGTCTTTTTGTATCATGTCTCTGAAACTATTAAGAAACTCTGACATTTTCTCTTAGTACACAGTTTGGAGAGAAATCTGAGTGTTCCAGGGTGTGAAATAATCACATTCCAGGCAGCAAGGGACCAGTCTCACAGGCTCTGGAAGCTTTCAGAGTCTTTTGCTTGCACAGCAATATAAAAAAAATAAAAAGTAAAACCATATTTTGTTCTGGACGGGGGATAGTTGCAGGTTATTTTTTTAAAAATACAAAGCATCACAGCTAGGGAGCTGACTGTGTAATTAGTAACTGATCTATCACTCCCTGAGGAAATGTCTTTTTACTAACAGAATTATAGACTCTTTATTATTATTGTATTTTATAAATGGGGGGGAAAGAGTGTAATATTTGCATTTCTTGTTTTACCAGCAAGGCTTTTTTTTTTTTTACTTCTATCTTTCAGCTTTCGTGTCAGCAGAGAGTTGTCTTTTTGCAGCATAATGAGCTCTAAATTTAAAAGAGATAAGCTGGACTACTTAGCTTACTACACTGTGGTTTGCACAGCAATTTGGAAGCCTACTGTGTTATTCCATTTTTTCTGTGGTAGTTGTTGAAGGGATTTTGGATCATCTGTTTAGAGTGCATTTTTAAGCCTGGCCACAGAGGCACCAAATGGTGCAAAATGGGTGCAAATGCACAGTTTTGTTCTTCAGGTATATCTATCTATCTATCTGTCTGTCTGTCTGTCTGTCTACTCATCTGTCTCAAGTGAGCTGATAGGAGGGTCAGTGCGGGACTCTGCCTGGCAGCCCTGTTCCTCCTGCACCACGATGTCCATATAGCAAAAGATCAGGTCCAAATAATGAAAGTCTTTAACTTTTGCCGTAGCCCACCGGACATTTGGGGAAAATAAGGACATGGCTCCAGCTGTGGAGCAAAATGGTGGGCATGGGGCAGAAATCTTAAAAAAATAGGTCCTGGCTGGGAGCCCTGCTGGGCTGGCAAGCAGCCTGTCTGCATCTGCTGGTACGTGTGCATCCTGTGGCTGCAGCCTCTGAATGCAAGCAGTAGCCCTCCTCTCTTGCCCAGTGTCTGGTCAGGCCCCATCAAAATCTCCTGGCTCTGCTTCTAATGTGTCCAGATGGATTTACAAGAGATTGGATTCATCTTCCAGCTCTCCTTGTGTACAAGCTCAGGCATATCCAGCCTTAGCAAGGGATGACAGGAGGTGTCTTGAATACCACATATGCCCCATGCTCTAGACTTTCATCTTTTTCCTGCCTATCTGTGTGCTCTTCCTCCTGCCTCATTGCTGTTACTCCAGTGCTGGTCGTCCCCACTATCCAGGCGGTTGTGGACCCCAGTAAATGGATTTTACTGCCTGCCTTTCCTTTCCACAGCACAGATTGAGCTGATGGAGTCTCTGGGGTAGCCTGGCCAGCCCTGTTCTCCACGTTCCCTGCCCATTGCTACACCTCTGGCCACAGGGGACCAGGGCTGTGTGGATCTAGTAAAGCACATGCCTTTTTAAAATTTCCTTTCCCCAGGATGGCTCAATAATGTAAGAGGGAAATATGGAACCACTGGAGTGCCTTGTCCAGCGAGAATACCAGCTTTGCTCCTTCTTTGTATAGTAGCCACAGTCTTTGAAGCCAGAGCAGACGCAGTGAGACCTTCTTCTCATCCTGGTCTAGATGACTGAAGTGGAAGAATTTAGGGCTAAATCAGACTCCCACCACCCCCAAAAACTTCAGGTGGAAGATTTCAGGTGTGGGATGACTCATATATCAAGGGCTAGACATTTTGGTAAATGGAGAGATGTCAGCTCCAACTTCTGGCACAGATACCTGAATAAAATTTCAGTCATGGAAAACTGACCGTCTTATGTTTTCACTATGGACTCCTATGTTCTAGATCCTCAAAGTGGTAGAGATCCCAGTTTGCAAAATTTGATTGCCAGACCAAGGAGCCGAGGACAGAAAGGCATATTCCTGTACACAGAAGACATTGATTAAATCCCATCTAGCCACGTTATAGGTACACACCAGTCTTTGAGCCCTGACGTAGCTGAGAAACTGAAGGAATTCAGAGCAGAGACCAATCAAAGTCTTCTGCCCTGGTCACATCAGGTGCTCACAGATGTAGGGATCAAACGGCAGTCCACAGACAGGAAAAGCTTCACTTCCCACAGAGACTCATAGCAAGTCTGAAATTACAGCTAGAAAGTCACAGCCATGAAGTTTTTGCCTTCACTGCCAAACCTAAATTTATTTGACAAAAAAATATGAATTGATTAGACTGCAGTTAATTAGATTTCAATTGAAAACTTCTATCAGAGAAGGGGAATTAGGCAGCTTTTGAATTTGACAAAAACATATTGGCTTTGTGTCACAAGAAAAATACTGCCTCAGTATTTTTCATGAATAATTTCAGAATATGTTTTAAATACCATTTCTTGGCTGCTAATTTTCAGCAAATAGAAGTTCAGAAGCCAAGATTAGGAATGTTAATAAGTATTTAATAAAGGTATAAGGAGATGTAAATATGAAGAGGTAAATGGTAATGTTTGAACTGTTTTAATAATGGATTTCATAGAATGTAACTGCAACGTAGCAGCTTAGCTGGGCGTTGCATAAGTACATTATCTTGCGTCACACGTGCAGCAGATAAATTCTGAATTTTCTGGACTCCTTACACGGCTTTCATATTCTCACTATGCCTATTTTAGATAGTCTTAGCTTTCTTCCTCCATCCCACTGGTCAGTCTACTCTCCTGTGCCTGGCACAGAGCCATGCTGGCCGCGCATTTCTGCTGTTGGACGATGAGCGCTGCTCTTCTCGAGTGCCAAGGCAGATCCAAGCCCACTCTCGAGCTCACAGGTGCAGAGGACAAAATAAGTGCCAAGGTGTAGCTGATGAAGCTGTTCTGGTGTCGTCGAGGCCTCACGAGCATCAAAGGTTTCCATGCCCCCTTGTCCCTGAGTACTCGCTGCCTGCTCCAGTGGCGTGACACGGGACAGAGGTACATGAGACCAGGCACGTTGTGGACAGGGTCAGCCTGCTAACAAATTGCTCGCTTGTTTCCTGCAGTAGCTTGGTCTCATCTCTGTTTAACTCCAGGTCCTTTGTGTGTTCAGCTGAGCAGATTTACCTTAGTGGAAAAATACAAAGGAAAGTCAAGGGGCAAATGGAAAACTGGGAATTAAGGAGAAAGAATAAAATGAGAGGTGGAAATGTTGCAGGCAGGCATGCGTCAGAGGGATGCAAAGAGGCAGGGAGCAGGTGGGATGCCTTAAGAGTAGGGAGAGAGGCAGAGCTCGAGTGGAGAGGTGTTCCCTGCCAGGCATCATCCTGCTTCTGCAGGATGAACCCCATGCATGCAGCCAGTGTCCCTGTCCCATTTCCCACCCTGACAGTGTTCCAAACACGCATCAGTCTTAAGATGTGAGGACACTGAGTGTGCCAATCTCCTCTCCTTCCAGAAGAGTTTCATGTGGAAAGTTTTGGAGAAGAAAATCTCTAGCAAGGGAAGAAGAATTACTGTAAATATTCAATTGTCTCGACAGCTCAGTGCTCAAATTCCATCACAGATGAGAAGTTTGTCTGATTTAGCATAGTTTAAGCTTCTGAACCTGTCCCTCCACTCACCTACTCACACCAGAGGCTGCAAAATACTTTAGCGGTGCTAAAAATGAGCTGCTATTTCCTTCAGAAGAGATGCATTTCACCCTGTTACCTCCTAATAAAGTGAAAGTACTCACAAGCAGCACAGTCGTTTTTTTTTACTTTCTTCCCTTTCTCACGTCCTAGACTATGTCTTTCTGCCCCTATATCTTGAAGAATTTATGGTGTTTACTAACAGGACATGCTTTAAGCAGCCAAGAAAGAGAGGAAGACAAGATGAAGGGTAGTCAGGTCATGGGGGCTACCCTTGCTCATGGCACTGAGCTGCTACAAAAACAAGGACAAGGAGCCTGGGAATCTCCGGGAGTTCAATAGGTGGCAACCAGTTTGTACTAGCTGTAACATTTCCTTGCTCTTGGTTTACAAACACCCAGAAAACGCAGGATTCTGCAGGTTGCTGGCATGATAAGGATCCAAAACCCACCTGCCTGAGAGTCCAGATAAGCACAGTACACCTGACCCACCATCACAAGATCTCTAGACACAGGAAATGTGAACCTCCTGACATAAACCTGCTGACAGCTTCTGACTGATCACTTTCTGCAGTGAGTCCTTTTGACTCTGTGTCAACCTGGCATCACCTGCACGTATGGCATTAGGAAATGGGGTACAGACCAAACCTAGAGTGGGTTAAGTGTCCACGGTTTCCAGGCTGTAGGGAGCAGGGCTGCCTGGAGAATGATAATAACAAAAAGAGCTGGGCTAGCAATGCCTGAAATGCTGCAGATGCCTGGAGACTCCAGTAGAGTAACTTAGAGATCCTATTTCATTAGAGTAAGGAGGCAACATTTGGATTCATCGGTTTTAGCTACGTAGCAGATGGGTGGGTTTTTGGTAGTCAGTGGAGTTTCACTGCACCTTGGTCATCTGCATGGTGTGAGCATGCTACCCTTGCACAAAGAGAAGTGTGAACATAAGCTGACACTGAAGTGATCACTAGGAAAGAAGAGATGAAAATGAGAGGCTTTGATGCAAAATTACACTGGAATTGCATTGAAGTTGTTTGGATACAATCTGTGTGACTACAATAGTCATATCTCATGCACAGGGATTTAAGCATCCTGGATTTCTCTGTTATTACAGCCAAGACCAGGAGGCCTCAGGAAGAACTCTAGGCAGAAGGGGTCTGTTAAACGAGCTGAAGCCCTGGGCCCTCCTAGGGCTGAGTTCATTTTTGTTACAAGTTGCTCTCTAAAAGATTTAGCAGTTGCCCTTTTCTAACCCATCCTTGGGAACAGCCTGCTGTTTTCCCTGGCAGTGTGATTGTCTGTTCAGCTTTTCTTTCTGGCTACACCGGAATGTAATGGCAATAAATCTGTGAATCTATGGCCGCTGAGGGCTGCAGGAGGCCGGCTTGCTGCTGTCTGAACCACAGAGTTAAGGCAGCATTTGTCTTGTGCTGAAAGGACCCACGGTCACTACTTTGAGGATTAATAATTTTCTAGTGACACAGGGACTGTACTACATAGGTGGCAAACTCACTCCAGCTAGGAGAGGGCAGTGATGTGCACCTGGTCAAGGTTACTCATATGCTGTAGCCACGAGAGAACAAAACCTAAATGGTGTGTAAACATTTTAAAATTAATTTTTCATGGCTAAGGCTAAGAAAAGATGTCACCTCTGCCCACTGATTTCATGTCAGCCCTATTCCTGTGCTTTTCTCCTCTGCTCGGTTTCTGTGAAGGCCACAGTGTTCTTCAGGACTTCCCATTTGGCTCCTTGCAGTTCAGAAAAAAAAACACTTTTTGAAATTAGATGTATTTTGGGCTAACAGCTTACTTGGTATTTGACTCCTTTTCAGGTTGTTCTGCTACTGCTCAAAAATAATTTTTTGGGGTTTTTTTTTTTGCCTTCAGAGGCAACCCAGTGCTCTTTGGGGATGAGTGTTTTTGGGAGAGGAAAGGAAGTTCAGTGGGACTTCACCAAGCTTGGAGGCCTTTATGCTTCTGTGCATGTCCGTACCCCCACAACAGACTGCAGCATGGGGGCTCCTTCAGTCAGGAAGCTGCCTCTGTGTGCCAGGTCTCCGTGAAGACCTGTTAGCTCATGTCCTGGGAGCAGTACAAAAGTGTCTTTAGTGTGCTTTGCCCCTAACTGTAGTTCCAAAGTTTCAACAGGTCTGTCTAATTCTAGAGCAACAACACGCTGATGAGACAATTTTGCTTTATTTGGAGCAAGGTTGGTCAGTGCTTACTCAGGGCCCTTTCACTGTGTGCCTTTGCACCATGCAGATATGTCCTGTAGTCATGTCCATGCATTTATATCTCGGTGTGTTAATCCTCCTTTCATACCCGCTTCCCAGTTTCACCTGACTGGATCTTAAGCCTCTGTCTATCACTAATTCTTTCTGTAGGCTGGTTGAATATTTCTGCTTGATTTGGGGTCAGGGCTTTTTTTTGGGGGGTGGGAATATTTTGATTATCTTCATGAAATCCCTTGTCTCTTCTTCTGCACTTGGTATATGTGGAACTGACAGCTCCAGGGAGGTAAATGAATGCCACTGCATTTCAGAGGAAGAATTATTTCATGCAATTACCCTAAAAGTGCATGAGAGAACAGACTGAAAGGAATGAGGGAGAGAAAGAAAGAGAGCATGAGAGAGGATAATCACAACACTTCAACAAGTTTACCCCATCGTGTTTGAAAATCTATCACTCTGACAAGTCCCCTTTGTGAAAGGTGTAGACAGATAACCAGGCATTAACTCTTCAAGATCCTCTTGAATGGAGGGTAATCAATAGAAGGATCAGTCCACTGGTCCATTTCACTCGATGCCTCTCCCTGATTATTTTTTACAGACTGGCTGTACCCCATTTCCCCTCTCAGAGTCTCACTTTAGCTCTCTCATTCAGTTCTCAGTGATTCCTGGTCAGAGGGATTTGGGTCAGCTTTGGGTTGGCTTGTGAGTCTTTCTGTATAAATTATAATGTTTTTGTTCTGAGAAAGAGTGCAGTAACAAAAGGCTGTTCCCCCAATCCCTTCCCGTCTCTTGAGTCTTGTTAAGAAGCCAAGGAAAAGGGAAATTTTTGTAGTTTCATTACTCATGTCTGAGAAGAGATTCAGTCGAAGCAGATCCCGTCCTGACTCTGCTGCTATTTCACCTGCCAACTTTGTCACCCTCTTGATCCGATATGCACATGAGGGTTACCCAAGAGAAGCTGGTGACAGCGGCCCATGTCTTCCTGGAGGCCTCGTGCACCTATGTTCATAAAAACATGAAAGATGCTTTGAGGTCCTCTGGTGGAAATTGCTGGCCAGGATAAATTATCGGTATAATAGTTTCTTGCCATGCTTTCAAAGAGGTAGGACATCTGCCATACTGGGTGAGGAGAGAACACTGGGCTCAGGATTGCTGGGCCAGGTCACTTTTTGTCACCTGCACCTGCTGCTCTTGCAGCAAAGCCAATGTATTAGTCACACTTCTTTTCACTTTGAGGTTATTTAGAACGCATGTTGCTGGGTTAGGAGAGCTAAGGTCTAGCATATGTCCTAAAATTAGGCTTTTCCCCTTTTGGTTGGTGTCAGAAAGGAGTGATTCACAGCCATGGGGGAAGCCTTTCCACCTAGTCAAAACAGTTAGGGCTTTAAGCAAAGAGGGTTTGTTTCTGTGTGAGGTAAAGCAGCTTAGCTGAAGCTGCCTCCCAGGACCATATCCTGCAGTGGGAGATGAGGGGAACACGGGGAGCACCCCACTGTGCTGCAGGTAACTCCCAACAAAACTGGCCACACAGCTCCTGCACTGCTGGCCTCGTGTGCAGTGGCCACCCCCAGTGCGTGCCCTGGCCAGGAGCACGAGCTCCTTGCCAGTGCATCCTCACGCGGCTCCTTCCTCTCCTGACGCTCACAGCAGGTACGTGTTAGTGCAGCTCCCGGCCTGAGCCCACGTGGAACGCGCTCACCGCTCGCTGGGTTTTCTGCCAGAGGAGCTGTGGGCTCTGGGCTTGTCCCGTAGGGCTCAGGAGACTTCAGTTTTGCTTCCAAAGGCTCAGGCTTCATCCCCATGGCTTCTAGAAACTCTTCAGTGAAGAAATGATAAATCTGAGGCTCAAGCCAAAATTATGGATTCTTTTAAACTTTCTTTTTTCTCTCTTTTTTTCTCTCTCTCTCCCTCTTCTTCCCCTTCTGCAGGATGGTGGAGTACTCCCTGGATCTCCAAAACATTAACCTGTCTGCGATCCGTACTGTCCGTGTCCTGAGACCCCTGAAAGCTATCAACCGTGTACCTAGTAAGTTGTGCTTCCCTCTCACACCTCTCAGCTCAGCTTGTGGGGAGTACCTGATCAATAAGGCAGCGTGTGGTGGTGCTGTCCCAGCAGGGTTCAGGTACAAATTGAATAGAGGCTTCTGTAGGGTGTGTGCAGGCTTTTCCCCATCACAGGGCCAAGAGGTGTTGTTGGATGGGCAGGAAGACAAGAGTCTCCCAGCATATCTGCCCTGGTCATCCTTTGTGCATGGCCATGTTGATGGACCTTCGGGAACTGAAGGTGAACTGTGCAGTAAATGAAAGTGCTTTTTCTTCCTGTTACTGAAGGACATCACAGGTTTAATGATGTCTGCAGCCTCAAAAAGGCCTGTGTGTGAGGTCTGGAGAAGGATGAGCTTCGGGAAGCTGGGAGAATTTGTTTGCTCAGGCTTTCACAAGGCCTTCCAGATCCTCTCATCTGAAAAAATTTCATGCCATTACAGGTTAGGGGTGTGTAGCACCAACTCATGTTTGTTTCCTCCTCACCTTGCACTTTGTACTCTCTCTTTTGTGCCAGCTATCACCTCTGTGAGCTGCTGTGTGAGTATGAACCAGGCTGAGCACCGCTGGGCCTGGGGCTGCCACGGCTGTGTCTGAGCCTGGATGTGTCAGCTCTGGGAGACTTTAGGCATTTCTTCTGCAAGTTTTTCAGTCTTACGGAAGGGCGGGAAGTCTCTTTGCTCTTCTCCATAATCTCCCTGATCAGGCTGTCCGCAGTGGCTAAGACCTTGCCAGAGCTCTCCTAATCCTCTCAAGCTCAGATGCTCCTTTTTCTCCTCCAGACCTGAAAAAGTTTGCACAGTTGACCTCCTAGTCGGCATCATATGTTTTTCCTTGTGCCAAAGTCATTTTCATGGTGTCACTTATTTCTTGAACATGCTGTGGAGGTAGATTTCAGAGGCTTTGGCTCCATGTAAAGCCCTTCTATAAAGGAATCCTGGATGTACTTTTACCTTTGAGCAATAGCCCTGAACAGAAGGCGCTGAAATGTGTGAAGGAGAAACTGAGGGACCGTCCCGTTTGCCCAGCATGGCAGGAGGGGACCAGGCAAAAGAGCCACTGGCTGGGGCACTGAGAGAACAGCCAAGAATGTAACAGGTCCATTATGTGATCATAAAGATGAGGGTCAAGAGAAGCTTTTGGCTATTCACTGTCAGCAAAACAACTCCCCCAGTCTGTCTTCATCTCTGTGGCCCTTCTCCAGAGAGGAGAGGGCTGAGTGCCAGCCCTGGTCCTGGGGTAGGACCTTTCTGTGAGGGGGTAGCCTGGAGGCTGTGCATGGCAGGCTCGCCCCTTCCAGGAAGATATGGGCAGCTATGTGACAGCAGCACCATCCTCGTGTTGTGAGCCTCCTTTCCTCCCTGCTTCATCAGGCATGCCATGAGTTTGTGCTCAAAGACTGCTTTGAGAGCCTGATCCCTGTTGTCAAGGTAGACTTAACCTTGGAGGCAAATGGAAACATCTGGAATGAGAGCCAATTAACTCTTACAGGTGTCTGCCATTATAATTGCTGGACAAGAGTGGTCAGGAGGAGAGCTTGCCTGGCAGAAACTTGAGGCTTTCTATTATTCCTGTTTATCTCCTGGAATAGCCAGAGCTGCCCCAGGGAGGAACAGTGTGAGCCATGTCAGAACTGACCCACCAGGGACCTGCTCCATCCATGCAGAGGCACCAGAGATGCTTTCCATCATCTTTCCTGACCTTTGTGGAGCAGATACCATTGAATTTCCCCTGGCTGTCTGTGCCCTGACACTGCCTGTTTGCTCTTTTCATCAGTATAGAACTTTACCTGTATGAAATGGATGCTGTTTTAATTTCCACTCTGTGGTTAAACCTTTATGTATTTTTCTTGCTACATAAATCTGTGGTTATATGCAGAGAATGTTTTGGAAGAAAGACATCCGGCCATTAATTAAAACAAAAAAAGGAAAGAAACTGGATTCCCTGGGAGAGGAAGCATCGACTTGAGGGCGGAAAACTAGCGAAGAGGCTGTAAACAAAGGCTTGTGATAAATGGGAATGAGCTGCATTAGAAGAAGGTGCCTAGTGGGGTACAACAAACATAATTAATGGGACCTTTGGCCACAAATCTTTTTTTAATGTCTTTTTAAAGTTCTTCATTACTAATCAAAGCAAAAGCAAAGTCTATTAGTGAGATGTACTGATGATACCAAGCTGTAGGTGTTGCAGGTGCTACCAAAGAAAGTGGGAAATAGGACAGCAGGTGGCAGAGGGAGATTGAGGTCATGGTTGTGAGTGTGAGATGTCTGGGGAGAGGCAAGGAGTGGGGGGTGGTTAATCCCAAGGCAGATTTTTGGCCATATTCCAAAGGCTATGATGGGACCGGGTGGCCCAGTGTTCACCTTGGACATTTCAGAGGCTTCCACATGCACACCCAGGTACGAACTGAGGAGTCCAGAGTGAGGAGCCAGAGGAGTCTGGCTGTGTGGACTGAATAATGGCAGTTTATTATGAGGAGAATGGACAAAATGATTAGGAACCTGGCTGATTAGAGCATGGGTGGAAGAGTGCTCAAGTGGTCTGTCAGGTAGGTTATTTAGCGCTCAAAGAACTCTACTAATCTGCCAGTGTTTGAAAAGTCCACATATTTACATAGAAATTTCTGGAGAAGTTTGAGAGAAATTTCACACTACATGAAGCAAGGAAGAAAAAAAGGCGCTAACAGAAAATTAGGAGAGAGGAAATTCAGAGGGAATTTCTAAGGAAACAGTAGCAACGTGGCAGAGGAAAAAGTTTAATAAACTTATTTTATATTCTTGGCAGGTGGGCAAGGCTGAAGTTTAAATGCCCAAATTCCCAAACTGGATGTGTCTAAATTCTGCTTACGCATGCTACTGAAAGCCCTTCCTCACAGTGACACTTCCGAGGCTTTGAAACAATATCCCACAAGGAGCTGGCAAATTCTATTTGCCAGTGCTGTACTCATTATCTATGGTATAAAGGATGTATGAAAGGATGTAAAGTCTCTCTGAATCATGACAGAAGAAGAAAAGGACATCCAGTGTAACCAAAAGGTGGTAAATGTCCATTAAGAATGACGGTTTCTACCCTGCTTGTAGGTACGCTGTAAAACTTGCTGCCGCAGGAAGTGGCACTGTGCAAGTAAAGGAAGTAAAATGGGGTTTTCCAGGAGACGCCCCATCCCTGGAAGTGTTCAAGGTCAGTTTGAACAGGGCTTTGGGGAACTGGATAGTGGAAGGTGTTCTTGTCCTTGGCAGGGAGGTTGGAAGTAGATGATCTTCAATGTCCTTTCTGAACCAAACCATTCTATGAGAACTCACATGGAGACACTTCTAGATTTCAAACTTCCTTTGGGGTTAGAGCTGATCTTTAACTACTGGTTATCAGCAATTGATTGAATTTCTTGCAATTCTCAGCAGGACGTGCTGCTGACCATTTCAGATTTCCTGTCTGAAGGAACCTGGGGTTCTGCCCCGCCTGATCATTCTTCCGTTCTCATGTAATCTTTGGAGCATACTAGAGAAAACACGAGGCACCCTGGTCTTGTAATATGTATCACACCTTCATTAACATTTCCTCTTATCTCTTGCATTCCTAACTACAACCCCAGGAACTCTGCCTTTTGGAGTTACATTTGAAAAAGCAGGAAATGAAAAATCAGAGATTGGTCTGGTCCTGTTGCCATGTGATTCAGTTCCATGGCAATGAGCTGGTGTGACAAGCCCTGCAAGTCACTGAAGAACTGTAAAGAGTAAAAAAATACCCTCCATGTCTCTGTCAGAGGTAGTTGCTTTCTGCTCTGGGCATGTCTGCGTCCTGGCTTTGGGGTGAAATTCCACATCCATCTGTTGTTATCCTTTTGTGATTGTGTGGCAGGTTGCTGGGTGAAATATTGCTCTTTGTGCAGGCTCTTTTTTTGTTGCTTCTTCTCAAGGCAAGGCACAAGGTTGGGGGGGGGCTGGTTTTGTTTTATTTTTGCCTGCTTTTGAGCAGTGAGTCTGTGATCATTTCTGATAATTTGAATTTCTTGCTCTTCTTTTATTAAGTTTTTTTGACATTGAAGAAGGAAATGTTTCTTCATTTTACTCTTTCTTGTTGCATTGGCTTTATGCAAAGAAGAGCCCTTGCATTATGTTTGATGTCTTCCACTTTCCACTTACAATTTAGTAGCTGATTCATCATTTGGAAGCAGATTTCTTCAGCTGAGCACACTGTATGGAAGTGAAGGAATCTGTTGCAGAGCAACTTCACAGAGTAGAAAGTGTATATATGTGCTAATACTCTGTATGTAAGTGTAGCGATACTTATGTGGAGTTATAGGTATTAGAAAAATAACATTATATGGTTATTACTAGGTGTACAGGAAATAAAATTTCAGATTTGTGTGAAGTCCCGCTCTTTCTAAATGTGTTTTTTTTCAATCAGAACAAAAATAATCTTTTCCCATCCATTTTAATACAGCTTTATGCTGGCTAATTTTAGGTGGATTGTTTTGTTTGATGTTTTTTCCTATACTGGGTCCTGACAAAAAATTTTAAAAATCAGAAATCCCCAATCATGCCATTCTAGTATAAAAATCCTTTCCTCTCTTCTTGTCCTCCTTTTCTTTTTTGCTGAATGTTTTAGTAACTATTGCATTGTTTTTATTTCAATCAAATAGCTTTTTTTTCCCTAGTACAAGTGCTGTGTATTAAAATCTTGGTCTAGTTCCATTTTTCTTTATTAATGATTGTAATTATAGTAGCTCCATGGGTCCAAATAGACTGGAGTTTTCTACTTTTCTTCTACAGATCTCAAAGATATAAACCACAGCTTGTTATTTTCAGTCTTTCTTACGCTTCACATCAGGTTAGTGGGATCCAGTGAGTGTCACCAACAGACTCAGGAATACAACTGACATCTCCTAACTTGTAGCTCTGCATTCATTTTGCTAGACCAAAGCACCAATATAAAAATAATCTGAAGCATCTGAATGCTGAAATGGGAAAAGCAGATGTTTAACATGTATATGCCTGCTTTAAATCTGTATTCCACACCAAGCTACCTGTGCTTGGCACTGTAACAGTGCCTAAAACAGAGTAATCTGGCTATGAACCCCGCACTTGGCATGGGGGAAAAGTGATGACATTTGCTTCTCTAAATGTGTTTTTGAAGAACTAATTTCACTGATGAGTGTGTGTGAAATGAGCTTCTGACTGAGATATATTAGGCTGTAAAACAGTCTCATTTACAGCTAGATCAGACAAAAACCAAGCGCATTTGACAGGCACAGTCTTGCCCTAGCAGTTGGAAATGCAAAGGGATTATGAAATTCCTCTTCTGAGTGCCCCCCACAGGGTCTTTGCTTCAGATGCTTCAGTGTTTTTGCAAGAGGACTGTCAGTTGCTTGTTCTCTTCCAACGCTGGTTCTCTTTCAAAAATGTACTCTTCCAAATGACTCTTTTGGAAGTACATTTTTTCCCCCTCTCAGCTTTATTTGTGAAGCAATAGCTGAAACTCAGATACCGTTGATTTTTCCAAATATTTAAACTTACCCAACTCACAGTTCTTTGTATGAGGTGCTCTGTAAATATTGATTATCACATCTCAGTGACAAACAAACCACACTCACAATCATGTGCAAATGTGTATACACACAGATTTATCCACATACAGCCTGAGCAGGTTAGTAAAGGCACAGGAGCGATATTCTCTTGCAGCACCCATACAAAAAAGTTAAGAGGTCACAAAGCCCTTTTCATTCCCTGGTCAGGGTGTGTGACCCAAATGTATTTAAAGGTGAAGCTGCCAGCTTTCTGAGGGCTCTGTCCCAGACAGGTGGGCAGGAAAAGGATGGAGAAAAGCCAACAGGAAATGGACTGGACCAATGGGGTCAGGTTCAGTCTATGTCCTCCCTTCCCAACCAAATGGAGGAAAGCACTGAATCGAGCAATGTGATTTATGCTTGGAGCATGCCATTAAAGGATGCTTTTCCTCCAAGAGGGGGACAGATCAGAGACAGAATTGCCCTCAGAGCTGCACTATCCTGTATATGCAGCTCTTCATCAAGTCAATCAAGCCCTAAATCAGATGGGAATGCTTAGGATAAAGGGAAACAGTGCAAAGGGGAGCAGAGCAGAATGAGGATCAATAGAGACGAGAACAGAGAAGAAGGGGGGCTGGAAAGAGAAATGCACAGGAGGCAAGTGGTAGGGTTTGCCAGGCACAGCACACAAAGGCCTGATGCACCTCTGTGTGTAGCATAATGCAGAGAAGTGGGGTGGAGGAAATCAAAACTGATACAAAGTCAAGGACGGTATAAAGAAGACCTATTGACTCACAAATATGCTGGATGGGTTTGCAAATCAATGCTTCTCTGAAGCTTTTTAACAAACCAAATTGTCTCTAACCAGACCCACATTTTGTAGTGCTGGAGGAAGCCTTCAGAGAAACCTGGAATGGCTGGGGTTGGAAGGGACCTTAAAGATCATCTCGTTCCAATCCCCCAGCCGTGGGCAGGGACACCTTCCACTAGAGCAGGCTCCTCAGAGCCCCATTCAGCCTGGCCTTAAACACTGCCGAGGATGAGGCATCCATAACTTCTCTGCATGTTCCAGTGCCTCACAACTCACAGTAAACAATTTTTTCCTGTACTTAATTTAAGTCTTCAGTCACTGAAGACAGGCTCCAATTTTATTTACTTGTTGTCTGAGCTCAGTGCTGTTTTTCATGTAGATTCCAAGTGTGCAGTGTATTGCCAGGTGTTTAACTGGGTAATCAAAGTAAATTTAGGAGAAAAACCCCCAAACACAATGAAAATTATATTCTTTTGTTAATGTAGCATCATGGCAGGGAGCTGGGAAACACTGAAATGCAGGAAATATAGACCTGGAAATGCCTTGTTTTGTACCATACATTGCTTAGTTTCTATTTTTTGTGGTCACAGATCATGGGAGAAAGTAATATTTCCTTCTCTGAACCAGTTCGCTTAATTTCACTATTATTAGCAAGTATTCAAAGGTCACAAATTGTGTGCTTGTAGGTTTTTCAGATGTCTCTAAAGACATGAGATTTGAAAAAGGAAAAATAATCACAGATTATATTTATTTTTCCTGTGGCTTTCAGACCTTTAGACCTGTGACTCGTATTTTTTTTTCCACCCATAGTAGCGGAGAATAGAAACTTCTCTCTCTCTCTCTTTTTTTTTTTTTTTTGGTGTAATCGGAGATTGTCAAGTCAGAGCAAGATTTCACACCTGAAGGTTTCTGCTGTGCCTCCCAAGACTGACGATAAAAATCACAAGAGTCTGTAATAGCACTTCAGATTTTGTCTTACTGGAAGTAAAGCAAGCCAGGAAAAACACCAAACCAAAACATTACAGAAACTAGTCACAGAAAGGCCTTTGATGGAATCTTTATTTCTCCCTTCTCCTGTAGGGGAACCTGCAGAGCCAGAATTTTAAAAAATGCTTAGTGCCTCACAGCTCCCATTGTGACAATTCTGCTGCCTGTTCAAACAAGCTCAGCCTCCAGTGTACACAGTGCTCACGAAAGCCCAGCCATGTATTTTGCTGCCTAAATGGGAGCTTAGCTGTTTTGCAAAATCTGTCCCATGGGACCTATCAAGCAATGGATACCATGGAAATGTGAGCAATAATGACAGTGTATTATGGGATGAATGATACTGTCATATTACACTAATGCAAATGAAACTGTGTGTGTGTGGGCAAGGCAATTTACAATCATAACCTTAAATTTCTCTATCTTTGTGTATTTTGGGACCGATTCTCCTGTTCGCACTCAATTCACGTAACGTCATGTCATTGCCTGCAGTAGAAAGAAACATGATTCATGCTAGTGACAGCAAGAGGAAATTAGCCCTGTTAAACCTTAACCAGAAGTTGCATCAATGCTGTTTTACATAATATTTTGCATTATTCTGTCCCACTTAGACTGCAGTAGAGATGTGTAAAGAACTTAAGGATATTTATAGAATGGAGGCAAGTGGCTTGCAGCCACAGCACTGGAGTTGACTTTTGTCCTTGGTGTTGGGTGGCTCCTGCAATTCTGAAAGAAAAGCTGGCACTGTATGTTTTTAATAGACTCTTCACTGAAAATGAATGCAGTCATCATTGCAGTGATAAATGGGGAAAAAAATGAGATGATCAGTGAATGAACTACTGTAGCAGGTGGTAGTAGGTGTTGCTTATTAGATGTTCAGTATTACAGAAAAGAACAGAATGACAGAAATCCCCCAGAGAGACACCTCTCTAAGAAATAATCTGACACCTGTCATCACCGCTCCAAGACAAGGTTGCTTAACAGTCCAAAGCTTGCAAGGGGATAACAGCAAGAGAGTGAAGAAAGGGGCTGCTGACTGGGACACTTGCCTGCATCCATTTCTGCTCATGTCATGGATTATGTGGCTAGCAACCACGCTATGGTGGCACGTACTGAATGCCACTGCCTGTGGAGGAGGAGTTTTCTGTTGTTATCTGTGAACCTTAGCTGGGCTTACAGCATCCATAATAAGGTGCAGCCTGCTGCAGAGCTTGGGTGTCTCCTTCTTTTTGGATGACAGAAAAGCTTAGACTGTGGCCACTCTTTTTCCTAGAAATGTCAGCATTTAAGTGTTGAGGTAAATGCTCTGGATTTTGCTCTCTTTCTTGAGGCCACTGCAAGCCTGGGGTCAAGTCTGCAATTAGGAGGCTTCACTTCTGGGATTGCTTCTTCACATCACCTGACAGCACCACCTGAGCCCCCTCTGGCAGCCTGCTGATCACTGTGGCTCTGCAGTGCCTGTGTGTTTATTTGCTCCTCTTCTCCTCCAAGGAAAACAGCTTATCTCTGGTTTCATTTGCACTCTCTTCGGTGGTTGTTTTAGCTGAACGTCTGTTGGGAGGTGCTTTAAGTGGTACATTTTTTCTACCTTCTTACTTTTCTTTTTGATGCTCATGACCCGACCTGGTCTATGTCTTGCTGTCTAACTGAAAAGAGCTGAGGTCTGTGTTAGTCCCGGGCTCCCAAAGGAATTGTTTCTACAGCCTTGGAGCAAGCTTAAAGAGAGTTTTTTCTCTTATATGAGAGAACCTTCTCTGGAAAGCTCTGTTGTTCCAGCAAGGTGAAGCTCTGGCCAACAGATTTTTTCTGGAATTCTAGTCTCTCTTTTGGCTAGCTCAGGCTTAAGCTGAGGTGAGAACTTAGGGGCACTTAATGTTTAACCTTGATTCAGTATTCTAAGAGAAGTCACTGTATGAAGATGAGGCTTGGTGTGCCCATGCTACTGAGGAAACCAACAACAGCTCTTTGTACTGGCTGAAGCTTTACAAGTGGTGGAAATGTCATGTTTTGCTATCTTCTGTGATTACACTGAGGACTGACAAAGATAATTTGAGGTTATGTCATCAACAGGCAGTGTAGGATGAGATGTCTGAGCCAGTCAGGGATGCTAGAAGGGTTTGCTTGTCGGTAAGCTGAGAGTGGGGAGTTGGTGAGGAACTGACCAGTGCTCCTGAGCTATGGGTCATGCTGACCATCTGCAAGCGCTAAACCTCCAACTCTACATGTATCCTGCAAATACACCCAGAACCTGACAAAGAGATTGATGAGAAGACTTTGCTTTTCTCTGAATGAGCTCAGCATGTTTTTCCTTAGCAAGAGAACTGGATTAAGGTCTCTCAGTACCTCATCCTGTCAGCTGGACCTGTCTTTCCCCAGAGTTCATTTAATTTGGGTCTGGCCATCCGTCTGGACATGCCGTCTCTTGCCTTGGCGCAAAGCAAGCGGTGATGGTTTGCAATGCGAGTGAGGCTGGCTTTGCAGCTTGAGGACAAAGCATCTGGAGCTGCACACTGGCTTTTCCAGTTGAGTTTCTTCAGCTTGTACGTGTTTTTTTGCAGAGGAGGCCTCAGTCAGGAGGAATGCAGCAAAGGGAAAAGATCTGTGTGGTGAGGGAAGCTGGGGGTCATAATGTTGGTGAGCTTGGCAGTGTGTCTGCTGTTGGACCCACAGCTGATTGGTGTCTCTTGGCAGTAGTTTGGCCCAAGTTTGAGCTGATATTTATGAATGCAATGTGTGAAATGACAGCTAAGCCACTGGTCAGCAAGAGATCAGTGAGGATAGCCACAAGTTGGAACACCAGCTTGCACTGTGCACATAAACCAAGATTATTTTAACTGCAGGGGTTGACTGCAAAATAAAAAAAGTGCGTGTCTCTCTCTGTGTACTTTCTGCACAATCTATCTGCTGGAATGGTTCCTCGGTTCTGAAAATTTCCATAAAGGAGCATGGACAGGAAAATCATGCCAACCACATGGTAGCTGGATGGACTGCCATGTGTCCTGGGGCAGGGGAGGAAGGAAAGAAGGCACGCTTGGACAAGCAGCCTGGCTGAGGGACATAATGACACTTCAGTCTCTGCGTTCTGTCGAATGTCCTGCCAGCCACAGTCACAAGTGCTGATGGGAAGCAGATTTGGTTTTGTTCCAGTTAAAATGACAACTCGTAGCTTGGTTCACAATGCAGGTGAGATGGGTGCTGAGAATTATGTTCTCCTCCATCAGCTTTACCCCAAGCAAGGGAATGATTACCTCAAACCGCTATCTCCTTTTGACTTCGCATGCACTGGCTTTGTCCCTCACGCTATAGCTGGGGCGGATTGAAAGCCTCAGAGGTGAGTGAGGTACAACAAACCAGAAGGAACAGGGTTTCCGACCGCTCCTAAGCCAGTCCCCCGTTCGTGTCACAGGGCGATTAGCACTAGGGAGTGAATCAGCTCAGCTGTCGGTCCTGGCGCTTGGGAGGAGGCAGGCGGAGAGAAGGCGAAGTGACAGCGCTGCTGAGCAGGGGAGGCGGTGGCGTGTCGGGCACACCTGCGCCGCACANGGTTGATGGCGAGTGTCTGGAGGGAGCTAGGGTCACCGTAGTGTCTGCAGAATTTGTCAGGAAGGGCCTCTGGATGCCACCAGGGTGAGACAGACGATTTCCTTCTTCCGAAGCCCGGAGGGAGCTCAGAGACTTTGCTCAGCCCTGTGCTTCTTTCTGACAGGTCAGTTCCTGGCACTTCTCTCACCTTCCCACCATTCCTCATCCCTGTGACATACTTTCCCCTTATTTCCTGCTGTGTTTGAGTGCTGAACGGATCTGTGGCTTTGCTCCTGCAGGATATCTTACCAGAAGCAGCCCTGCCTTCGAGGTACCGTCGAGCACCTTCTCCCCGCCTTGCCCAAGGGCATGGGTGAGCAGCAGGGAAGCATTATGTGAACATTGTTTCATGAGGTCCCTTCCTTGGATGCCCACAGACGAGGCCATTTCATTTCCTCCCTTCCCCTGGTCTCCTGGTCAGAGTTAGTGGAGAAAAGGCCTTTCCGAGCCCACACCTGGCACTCATGAATATTTAATGTTTCTAGCTTTTATTTCCCTTGGAGAGCAAAACCCTTTCACATTTGATGCCCTGGAAGGCTGTTTGGTTGCTGAATGTTGTTTCATCAATGCTCTCCCTCCTCGCTCTTCCTCCAGACTGCCCAGCCTCTCTTCCTTTCTCTTCTTGAGCAGTGTTTCCTTTTTTACAAAGGATGCTTCAGAAAAGGTCATTGTCCCTTTCATATCCCTTCCTTACTGTGAGCCAGCATGGCTTCTGCTCTGCCAGTGGTAAAGGACAAATGGAGATGTGGGGAAAGGCAGCAGTGGGGAGGGAGGCCAGCAAAAGTGTGCACATAACCTGAGGAGCAGCACAGAGGCAGAGAGGAGTTGCAGGCACAGCAAGAGAAAAGTAAAGTGGCAGAGCAGCAGGTAGAGGCAGCAGAAGGTGGGAAGAAGGCAGCAGCAGGATTTTGATGCAGAACTGGCTTTCCAGCACCTTTCAGAATTTGTCATGCAAGATGCACAGGTGTTGCTGTGGATGGCAGCCTGTCCAGTGAGGGCCCTTTGGAAAAGGGGGACGTCCCAGTTCCCCAAAACAGAATACTCCCAAAGCTGCACTGCCCATTTCCATTGTCGGGCAGTTGCTTTAGAGACCTCATTATTTTGGCCACCAGGCTCTACGGTAAATCATCACCTGTTATCCTTAGGCCTTTCAGCCTTTCTCCCCCCTTCTCCTGCAATTGCATCTGATGTTTGAACGTTTGGATGGGTGTACATTGAGAGCCAGTCTCATATCTACCGTCAGCAGCAATAGGAAGAGAAAGATGAATCTGTCTAACTGTGAAATTAAAAAAAATACAAAACAAAACAAACCCCCTTTTGTTTCATTTGGACTTAGGACCTGTCAATGCTGAAATTCTTTGTGAGGTGGAAAAGACGCCAAGTGGTGGGGCCACCTGCCAGTTCTTGGGTCGTGGCCCCACATTCCCCAGAGCGCCTGACATGAGGGCAATAGGTATAATCTTAGAGCTGTGGAGAGCATAATCTTGTACCATCAGTAATCTCTCTGAGAGTCAGGATGGAGAACGTAGGGGCAGGCAGGATGTCTCCAATAAAAAGGCAGACAAGTTTTGCACGTCACTTGCTTTTCCTTGGAACACAGACAAAATCAATTTCTGCAAATTCTGACCCAACAAGCGTGCTGTCTGTAAAATTCTGGTGGGAATGTCTGTTCTGTCTGTTCTGCATTTCAGCGTAAGGGCAGCCTCACTTCTCCCATTACCCAGCTCTGAAATGGAGCGAGCACCAACTGATCTGAGAAACATCACCCCCTCTTGCAGCATTACTGGCACAGCTTCCCGTGTCGCTTGGCTCTCCCTAATGTACTGACCAGGACAGTTTATGGGAGCTACTGAGCTCATTGTGACTCAACATTAATGCTGGGAATGCAGTGCTACAGTGAGAGTGCACAGTCTTGAAGTCCAAGTGCTGTCCAGAGCATTTCTCCAGGGCCCAGCAGGTCGCAGTGGCAGGCAGCAGGGCACTGTGGCTCTGCTGTTGGACTTGGTGTGCTGAGAGGTCAGAGAGCTGTCAGGGACTCAGGGCATGGCTGCGATCCCCAGCGAGTGGCTGGAGCTGTGCCCCTGCTCTGCCGAGTTACTGATGTACTCGTCTAGAAGCTGCCTCACATGGTGACTGGTGACACAGCTGGACAGTCAGGCAGCAGGGCTCAACTACTGCTCCACAGCCTGATCTTAGAGCTAGTGCCATCATCCCTTATCCTTCACAATCCCGTGTAGGCACTGTTAAGCATCTTCTCCTTCCTACGCATCACCTACCTGTCTCTTCTACCCTGCTCTGTCCCCAAAACATTCTCTACTAATCTAAACAAGTCTGATGTTCCACAGCAGGCACACTTCTCCTTCTCCCTTCAGTGTTTATGAATTCCATGCCTGCCTGCCCCACCACAGGTACCACTTCCCTCTCTGAGGCGTGAGCAGTCCAGGGAATAGACATGGAGCATAATGTATAGTTTTGTGTGGTAATTACTTGATGCTGGGTACACAAGGGGGATTATCTTGTGCCTCAAAGGGCTGTCAGAGAATCCTAATCTTATCTTCCCCTCCTCCTTCCCCTTCCACTGCCATCTGAAGTAATGAATTGGTTATAAATACCTAATTAGCTAATTATTTGCTGGCCTACATGGAACATCTTCAGTGAAGGAACTCTCTGGGTACTTGGGGGAGGGACCTCCATAGAAGCAAGACGAGACAACCTCGTGAGGTGTGCACAGGGGTAAAGGCAGTACTGTGATGCTCAGAAGAATTTCTAGACTTTCACCATCCCTGGAGAGCAGAGGAAAAGCCATTAGCTCCATGGAGAAATGAGACTGTGTTACCCCTACTTGCGGCTGTGAGCTGAAGAGCCAAGGGGAAAATAAAACCACAGGAATAATTCATTAGGTAATTAGAGAGTAAAAAAAAATTTTTTTTGGAAACATTTGCACTGGGCAGAGGTTCTGTGCTAGAAGCACTTTGGGCTGTGCCTGCTACTTGTGTGGTCCAGCCCCAGTGGGGCACAATGACTAGCCAGGGGAGGAAATTGTGGTCTACGTGACTGTCTCTTGATGATACTTTCACTGATAAAAACCCAATTATCTATGCCAGTTTACATGTTCTGGAAAGGTTCATCCCCCTGGCAGGCTGGCCTTGGTCTGTCAATCCAGATCTCACAGGTTACAGCATGCAGTTGTTGTACTGGGATGACTTTCAGTCTGAGCCATTGGATAATGAGGCTGTAGAGCTGATATGCCCCTTTGGGACAGTTGTCACTCTCTTGTCCTTCTGCAGGGAAGGGGGAGGGAGGGATGTCAGTCAGATAGGTGATGGCACCAAAAGTCTCATTCTCTTTTCTTCTCTGCTGCAGATGGAGGCCTAAGGTTAAGAGATCACAGCATCACAGCAGCTCTGCTGGCTGCCTGTCAGTAGGGGTTAGGACAAGAATGGGCAATAACCATAAATCTGGCCTGCTTTGGACAATAGTTAATTTCTGACACTCTGCTTTATTTTCGTGGGGCCTTTTAAAATTTTTTTCTTTTTTAATGCTTATCTTGTAATCTTTTTTTCCTTTTCTTCTCTTTCCCTTCCTCTATCCCTTTCTCTTTCTCTATCCCTGTGTCCCACACTTGCTCCTTCTCGTTCTCTTCTCCCCCTGCAGGCATGCGCATCCTTGTGAACTTGCTCCTGGACACCTTGCCCATGCTGGGGAACGTCCTTCTTCTCTGCTTCTTTGTCTTCTTTATCTTCGGCATCATTGGGGTGCAGCTGTGGGCTGGGCTACTCCGCAACCGCTGCTTCATGGAGGAGAACTTCACAGTGTGAGTGACTGGGAGACAACGTCTCCTTCCTTTCTTCCAGGGATGTTTCTCTTTCCCTCTGCCTGCTCATGTCTTCTGCCAGGCTCTCTGTGTATCACTTACTCCAAGTGTGGGGTGATAGTGTGCAGGGCGTTGGTCACGTCTTGGAGTGGAAAAGGAGGGCGGGCAAAGACAGCTGGTTTTCTTCTGTCTTCCCAGCAGGTGTCTGGGCTTATTTGCATTTGATTGAGGCACAGGTTAGCATGGCTGCCTGCTCCAGCCATGCCCAGTAACACAGGATGGTGCTCCCACACCCAGAAAGACCCGAAGCTCTGAAACATGCTGTCTTTCTCCTGAACCTGCTCCCTCTTTGGAAAACAACACTCACAGGAGTCTTACAGAAAGCCATAGTGCTGCCTGATGCATCCAGGGACATCTTTGGCACCTCCAAAATGGAGCTAGGGTCACTGTTTGGACAGTGGTGCATTACCTGTGGAGGGACACTGAGAAGTTACTAGAAAACTTCAGGAGCGGAATTGCATGTGGCCAGTGCCATGGGGAAGGGATAGAGGGCTGGTGGGAGAGGTGTCCCACAGCTGGGATAGTAGAAGTGAGAGCATCTGAAAGCAAAGAATGAATGTTTGAAAGGGACAAAAAACTCGTGGGGAAACATGGGAACAGTTCTGGCAAAGAGAGCCTGGAGCCACACAGGGGTCAATTACAGGTGTCTCAGGTTTATTCGGGGGGTTCAGGGGTGAGTCTGCAGAGCACAGCTTTACTCCTCCCACAGGCAGTGGGGTGGAAAAGCTCCTGCCTGCCATGAATTCTCCGATTACCCAGTTTCAGGACACAGCTACTCCTGTTGACTTTCTGGCTTTAGTAGATCTCAGGCTTTAAAATGTTTTCTTAAAACCGTATGCTAATCCCAGGCGTGCTATCAGTGTAGACTGCTTAAAGAAAACCTAGAGCTGTAGATCAGTTTAGACTGATTAAACAGTTCTGAAGCTTTAGATCATCTCAAATTGGAAAAAAAAAAGCGTGAAAATACAATGTGCAGAACAGCAGTGGAGTTGCAGAGCAGGAGCTGCTTAAAGCAGGCATTTCCTGTGTTTATTTATTCCTTGGGGAAAAACTAATGTTTAGGATGATTGTCCTTTATGTAAATCAGGAGTAGCACTTCTTTAATGAGTGTAATTACATCCATGCAGAGTTGATGTAACTGAGAAGTGAATTGGGGCCACAGCCTTCACAGTGACAGATGTTAGAAAATATCTGGCTGACTGTTACTGGGGAAATCAATTCTGAAGGTACCCATGCACCAATGATGAGGATGAGTTACAACATATCTTTGTAGTTTACTCCTGCTTAGTTCAGAATCAGAGACTGTCTTTGCTTTTTCATCAACACCTTTTCTCTTCAAATGACACTTAGTGAAAAAGTCTGCATGTGCACAATGTGAAAGTTGTGCATTGTAGCACTGCAAAGAATATACCAGATAAAGTTTAATCCATTTTTTTTTAATCTCCACCTTTCACTCTTCTGATATTAGCTCATCTCCAGCTAGGCAAGCATAGATGATTTTAATTATTCATGCATTTGGGATGTGCTTGCATTATTTGGAAAAAAGACATGAACTTGTCATGAAACATTGCACCCATAATGCCAGCTGTCAAGGAGGAGTCAAAGTTAAGGTTAAGTCAATTTTATCTTTCCATTTCCAAATTTTAAGGCTTATCTGTGCAATGTTAATTATGCATGAACTGGATTTTTTTTAGAAGTACAGAAGGTTCACTACCAAATGTTATAAAACATGTCCATCAGCAGTTACATATATGAACATATTACAGTAAAGCCTGATGAACTTCCTTAATGTCATTGCATCTGATTTAGCTTTGATGTTAATGGGGAGAGTGATCAGACTGCAAATCTCTGCATTCCAGCTTTTCTTCATCTCCACGCAAGCAGATTGTGTAATTTGGCATGGGGTGATCTGATGGCAGGAAAAACTCGGAAAACTGGGGACTCACCCTAGAAATGTCCTGGTTTTCAGGAACCCTGTCTTTCTTCCCCTTCTCCTGAGGCAATAAACCTGGAAATCCCCTACCCAAATACAGTCCCTATGTCAGAATGGGGGTTCCCAGCTCCGCCAGTATCACTGACAGGAAACTCTCTGTCACAGGAAATTTGACTATGGGTTCTTTTGCAGACAAGGTGACATTGTCCTGCCCCCTTATTACCAGCCAGAGGAAGATGATGAGATGCCCTTTATCTGCTCGCTGTCAGGAGACAATGGAATTATGGGCTGTCATGAAATACCCCCACTGAAGGAGCGAGGCCATGAGTGTTGTTTGGACAAGGATGATTATTATTATTACAATTCAGTCCGGCAAGAGTTCAATATCAGTGGCATGTGTGTGAACTGGAACCAGTACTACAACGTGTGCCGCACCGGCAACGCCAACCCGCACAAGGGTGCCATCAACTTTGACAATATTGGCTATGCCTGGATTGTGATATTTCAGGTAAGTCTGAGTTAGCCTCCTTACAAGGCTCAGGCTTATTTTTCTGGTTTTCAGACTCAGTCTTTCTGGGCTCCAGTGGTAGTTTCTGCAGGGTGTGACAGAGATACAAAGTAAAGGGCCTTGCAACTCCCCTGGTAAGGGAGACAGCGTACACATGAACAGTGTTCCTGAAGATGGGGAGGGACATAGAGCAGTTCCAGGTGCTTGCCGAAATAAGCTCCATTCTTCTGCCTGGGTTGTACCAGTTTCCGCTTCAGTCCAGACAATTGTAGTAAAGGAATCTTTTTTTTTTTTTTTTTTTAATTCCAAGTACGTGTTGCAGATGGGAGCTAAGTTCCATGGCTTTTTTCTTTTCCTCCGCCTGTACACGGTGTCCAGTCCAAGGGGCACAGAAACCTGCTGCGGGTTTTCCCCTGCTGCGACCCAGGGAAATGAACTGTCTTAATGAAATATTCCTGCTGTGGACTAGAATGATCTCACAGGCTTTGACAGTATGCCAGTGTCACCAAGCAGTACCATGCTGATTTCCCAAAATGGAAATTTGGCTTCGTTGAAATGAATTGTTGTTTCTCACCTTTCTTGGGCTGCAACCGTCATGCCAGTATCTGCTTGTATACACTGAGGAATGAACTCTGGAATACCACTTCCCTCCTGTTTCTCTTGTTTGTCTTTGCAGGTGATCACACTGGAAGGGTGGGTGGAGATCATGTACTATGTGATGGATGCCCATTCCTTCTACAATTTTATCTACTTTATCTTGTTGATAATCGTAAGTATAAGGTTTCATGAATGTCAGCAATGCAAGCTAAGAGCCTACAAAAACCAGGTCTGAGATCAACATACATCCTGGGGATTCTAGGAATCTCAGAAATCTGGCTAGTTGATTTTCACCAAGAGTTTGTGGCAAGATCACGTACATAGTTATCAGCCAAGTTATTTTCTTTCACTCAAAAATATATTTAAGATAGATTTCTAAAGTCATACGTGCCCAGTATAGAATAACGTTCTCACTGGCAGATCTTCTTGCAAAGTAAATTCCCCAAACCAAGTGGCTTAAAAGCCAATTCTTTCTCTGCCCTTCTACTTGGTCTCTATACATTTTTGTATACTCTTGAGTAATTTTTGAGCCATGTTGAGCCAGGAGCTTTTGGCAGCACCTGGATTTCTCAGGTTCAGAGTCTCAGATTCACATTTTGTTAGATTCAGGATCTGTCACGCTGAATTACTTCCTCGCTGTGAACGAAAAGGAGCAACTGCTCCAAAAGTGTCAGCTGTCCAAAATAAACTGGCTGTGTGAGATCTCTTGTGGTTGGTGGGATGGAAAAAGAGAAGTGTGTCAGCGATGAGAACTTAATAAGCAGTTTATAAGCCCTGTGGATTTATACAAATGAAGTTTGAAGGTTGGTTTTCTGTAAGGATATTTATTATCTGGACCTGGGATGAGAGTTGAGAAACATGGTGCCATTGCCTCTCCATTCCTCAGGCTTCCCTTGCATAAGTGCATTTTCTTGGAGGGAATATCCTGTTTCGAACAAGGAAGGTCTTTGTTTTTATGAAGAGTCTTGCACTTTGGTCACCTGGGGGACCAAAGCCAAGAGTGAAATGGAAAGACATAAGATGAATTATGGGAAGTATAAAATCTGTACGTGGTAGATTCAATTTTGTTCCAGGTCACTGAGCAAGGACCTCAGTGTGTATTTCCAAGGCCTACGAGCATTTGGATGGGATGATGAATGGACCTGGCTAAAACTCTGGTCTTCATCCAACACTTGTCCTATGGGGCCATGCCCTTCAAGAAATAGGATCTCTAGAAGCAGTAGCCCAGTAACACTAACAGACTTACCTAGTACAGGATATAGTTGAAATTCAAGTTGGCATGCAATGACTTGAGATAAAGCAAACTTTAATCTGTTTCTGTGAGAAATTCTGCAGCCTGTACATATGGAGGGTGGCCCAAAAAAAAAAAAAAAAAGTATTTGCCCTTTCAGGTTAGATAACTTATGAAAATCTTACTGAATCCTTGATTTCACCCTGCCTTATGGCCTTCTACTCTCACAAGAGAAAGACAAGGAGAGAAAAACAGAAATATGACCTACTCCCTGTGGGCTGAAGCATGAACCTGGGCAGTAGAGGTGAAATATACTTTAAGGAATGTTGCTTTTACTTTGAGGCTGGAGAGTCCCAAAGAGAGTGCAGACATGTGATTGCAAGGGATGGGGTGACGAGGGGGAGTTTCCACAGGCTCTGTTCTCAAGGGCAAACTGAACATCCACTGGTTTTTGTGAGTTCACAAAATAATCATTTCCCATGAAGTTTGTTCATATATCCCACAATGTAACAGATATTTAGTACCCACCTGCATTTGGACTTCAAGCAGCATGGTCAGGATACGCCAATTTGTAGAATATACTGTTAGACACAGACTTAACTCCTTGTCCCACAGCCCCAGTCTCTCCCAGAGCCAGGAAGGACTGTGCAGGGTCAGTGTTTAGCCACTGGGGCACACATACCCAGTCTTTTGTAGGCCGGTTCCAGAAACTGCCCCTCCCCCCACATTTCAAACTACAGAAATTCTGTCAGCATATTTTTGGTTTCTAAGTATCTTCCCAGTGCTGGCTCACATCGTGTGGATTCACAGTGATTCAAACTTTGTCTCTGGATTTGCAGGCACCGAAAACCTTCAATTAAGCACTCCACCTGAGATGTTACTGCAGAGTGTCATTGACATTTCTAGACACTCCCTCCTCATTTGCAGAAGCCATATAGGTTTATTTCTGTCAAACACAGAAGAACATGAATCTCAGGTTACTTTGGGGACTGCTGAGAACAAAGGAGTCATATGCTAGGTGGAATATTTTCTCTGCCTTTGGTGGAGTTAGGCCAAGGAAGTGTTTAGCTATTCTGCTACCTTCTTGGTGCGTGTGATGCATCTTTTGCAGCACACAGCAATGCCACAGTGCAAACTTGCTATCACTTGGCTGCATTTTCTGTCTGAATCTTCACATAGAAATGGTAATCCCTCTTTAAATCTCATGAAGTATGGCCCTTCCAGCCTTTATCCTTCCCTCCTCCATGGATGGAAGGCCTGGCTTTCTAAGCAGGATTGTTCTGATAGTCATACTTTAAGCCCTGACTCTTTGCTTTTCTACACACATTCTAGCCTTGGCTCAGACTTACTCTTCTGGGGCTGGATCTCTGCAGCTTCTCTCCAGAGCTGTGCTTTCATCCATGCCTTTTTTCCTACAATGATGTCTGCAAACACCTGCATAAGGGCATTACCTGCTGCCGCTCATATGGCAGGAAGAAGGCTCCACCACCTGGGTGTACTCCCAGCACAGTTAGAAATCCTGCATGGATGTGCTCCTCTGAGGTGAAGGATGCTGACTGACCCTGGCACTCTGACCGGCCTTGTAGAACAACCTGGGAAAAGCATTTTATGTATTCAGCAGATTTTAAAATGCTTCCCCCTTGACCAGAGATCAGAGATGTGATATGAAGGAAGGGCTGCTCCCTGCTCTTGGGTCAGTATTTCATTTGGGATTTCCTGCTTGAGGTCCCTCTGTCTCTTTGACACCTCTCCAGCTCCTTGGCCACTTACATGGCTCCTGGACTAGAGCAAGCTCTTCTGAACTGTTAGACTGGCATCTGCAGTGCAGCACTCAGAGGCTCCTTGAAGTGCTCTGTGCCTACACATGTGGGCCTCAGAAGGCAAGCTGGACATCCAGGCATAAGCAGTGAAAGTAATGGACAAGTTGGCATCTGCAGCACTAATCAGATTTTGTTAGATATTGCAGAGATACGGCTTACACCTTGGGCTGAACGAGGCCAGGATCTGCTTCATCAAAGCACAGCTTAGTCTCAGGGCTGAACAGGACCCTGTGTTGGGGCTCTCAATCAGGGGTCTCCATCTGCTTCTGTCAGATGCTTTGACTCCATGTCCGACACCTTCCGTCTCTCTGCTCAGCCAGCTGAGATGAATCACTCATTTAGGAGCCTTCTGGGGCCCTTCCTGTCCTTCTCCTAGCTGGGAGGCAGTGCCAAGCTCAGCAGAGCCTGAGAGTTTATGGACTTGCCTGTGGTTTTAAGGATTAACCAAGCTAATTTGCTTTGTGTTTGATGTTCCTAGCTAAAAGGATAAGTACTGGGGAGTAGTGGCCATATCCGGTCCTCTCACTCCTCCCCTTTTTGTTCATCTGGTGGGAGATGGCAGCAAACGGTGACTGTGAAGACAAGGCTCGGTGATGTGAACCTGAACCCCACTCCAGATTCAACCCTAGGCTGACAGTGTGGTCCTGGTCAGGGCATCTCAGCCCTCAGCTCTTCTGCTTGTGGCCTAGAGAGAAGGTGTTGCAAGCCCTAATTGCTTGTGGTTTGTGGAGTTGTGGGAAATTGCGAAGTACCGGGCAGTGTCACAAGCAGTGTTCCAGAAATGCTGACACAGCTGGTGTCCATCTCCCTGCCCTGCCTCACTCAGTGCCACCTGAGGGACATAACCAAAAGGGAAAGCTCCTGTGGGTGTCATGCTGCTGAGGAGAGTGCATCAGAGAAGAATTTGGATTCCCAGTCATACTCTCATCAGTTAAAATAAAACATGCAAGACATCACAGACTAGGGAAAATGTTGGGTGAAGGCAAAGGAATCCAAACGAGTCATTATTTTAATTTTCAAGGCCACAGGCAGAAGCTGAAGGGAAAATAGGCTGAAATATGGGGGAAGGAGAGAGAAGAGAAGGGCTCAGTTATGAAGGGAAACAGAATTAGAACAGCTTTGAAGGGTGCTGAGAGGAGGAGGGGGGGAAAAAAAGCCCTTTATTTTGAGATACTTTATTGTCCTTATGTTGAATCTGCTCAGAAAGAGCTTCATGTTTCAAAGGGTTATTGAGATGCTAGCAAGGACACCTTCCCTTTGGACAAAGGTGCTGGGCACCTGTGTGCAAGAGAAAGGGTCACCCAGAAGGGCAAGCTGGTCAGGGGGGCAGTAAGGGCTGTGAACTGAGGGAAAGGCTGCTGGGATAGGTAAAAAAAGCTCTGAGGTACTTGCTGAAATAAACCCCTTTTCCATTCACAAGTGCTGGGGTCAGGTTATCATCACCTTTGCCTGCTCTGTCCCCTTTGCTGGAAAGGCTTTAAAGAAGAGAACACAGGTGAAGACAAGGGCAGGACTGAATCCTGCTCTCTGTCAGAGCTGTTTGCTTGCAAAGGAGAGACAATGAGGTGAGACTGGGTCCTGTGTGGGTTCATACAGGAGAAACTGGTGTGAGGATGCCCCTTAGCAGGGATGCTCACTGGTCCAAGAGCAGCAGAAATCTTGAGCTGGTGCTTCATATCCTCCCAGGGGCTGCCCCACAGAGTCTGTTTCAGAGCACTGCAGATGTGTGGTCCTTGTTCAGAGTTTAGACTCTGCATTTTATCAATGCCCCAGTAACACTTACAGATCTGCGGGGAGTAGGCACCAATCAAGGAGTCATAGCTTTTGAAAATTATTTTGAACGTAGTTACCAGCCCTTTTATGTATGAAATTCTCATCATATTGAAGCCCAGGATTTATCCTATATCTATCTATCTATCTATCTATCTATCTATCTATCTATCTATCTATCTCCTAGTGGAAATTAATCTTTAATTTCATTATATGTAACACAGTGTGAGTTTATTTTGCCTCCAGATCTCTCAGCATCAAGAAATCCTTTCTCCATTTTATAAATAGAAAAACTGAGGTTTAAAGGGAACATGCGAAGTTGTAAAATAAGCCTGGTAGACATTTGGGCTTCTGTATGGAGAATAGGGAGAACTTGGACATTCTGTTTGCTCTTTCTAAGAAATTGGAGGTATATTTTTTACGGTTTTTGTGTTTGAAATGTGAAGCCTACCTGGGCCAGAGGACAAGTTAAAGAAGAGCTAATATGATATGTCTTGTATCAGAAGAACAGGAAATAAGCAAGGAAGCATGGTTTTACGAGACTACTCAGTATCCTTCTAAAAGTCACTCGTTTTTGTAAAATCCTTTTTGATTTCAAGAGCTCACTCACTTCAAGAAAGTCCCATCTCCCTATATGGAGGATTAAGGTACAAATGGTAGAAATTAACAATATGCCCCAAGTATACTGGCATGTCATTAAAATGATCTGAGAATACTGACATTTCTTCCAAGAGCTGAGGACTATAAATGGCAGAGCATGATTTTTCCAGTGGTAAATGAATAAGCAGAGAAGAACTCAACCAAACTGGTTCTCTGTCTCCTACCTTCTATTTAATACAAAGGAGAGGGAAAGAAAGAGTCCAGTTTTCATCAAGCCCTTTGTATGTAACTTCTAAGTGACTTGCTAAGGGTCCCAAAACCTGCAAAAAGTTGGACCTATTTCCTGAATTTCAGTGCATAGCTTTAAATTCTGCATGGAAATTATGTTGAGTGAGGTCTCAAAGCCAAGCTCATGCACTCCTGGCTTTCTCTGAAACCCCTTCTCCATCTGCAGACTGATTCCCACTCCTCTGTCTGCCTCCAGTCACTTTCCCCTCCTCTCTCCTCTTACATTCCCTCTCCCACGTGTTCTTCCTCATGCTGACATCAGTCCCTTCTTCTCCTTTGCTGCTAGGTGGGCTCCTTCTTCATGATCAACCTGTGCCTGGTGGTCATCGCCACGCAGTTCTCGGAGACCAAGCAGCGGGAGCACCAGCTGATGCAGGAGCAAAGGGCCCGGTACCTCTCCTCCAGCACCGTCGCCAGCTACATGGAGCCGGGAGACTGCTACGAGGAGATCTTCCAATACGTCTGCCACATCCTGCGCAAGGCCAAGCGCCGCACCCTTGGGCTGTACAACAGCGTGCAGAGCTGGCGCCACGGCCACGTGGAGGAGCCCAGCGGCGCCAAGCCCGGCGTGAACCGGAAAAGCCAGAGGCACTACAGTAAGGATTGCACGGGTAAAGCTGGAAATGCCAGTGGTGGGAATGTGAGGGTAACTGGGAGCATCTCCATGTGCCAGCTTTCCAAAGGACCTGTGCCTGTAAAGCATAGAATTAGAATTAACACTGGCCATTGACCGTGGCCCCGTGGCCAGCACACCAGACCAGCAAGGTGGGGGTGACCAGCAAAAAAGGGAATGAAACAGGGGTGGCCAGCAGGGAATATGGATAATCCAGGTCTGAAATCCAGAGACCATAAGGAGATAAAGACACTGAGGCTTGTAAAGGGCTATATGTCTGGTATAGCTGGGTGTTATAGCAGTTTGGGAGAGAGAAGAATTAGGGGATATAACAAAGTGCAGCATAGGATTGGACCTGATGGCACAGCAGGTCCCCCAGAGCTCTCCTCCTGAACTGAGTTGCTGCCAGACCTCAGGAGAGAGGCAAAGAGAGTAGAATTGCAGTAAGGTGTTGCCTGAACCTAAGGAATGATGCTGAAGGAGTCTGGTTGATATGCAAGGACAACGGAGACAATTTCTCTTGATGGCAGCACATGCTGTTGCGTAAAATTAGACGTGAGATATCATTTAAATTGGGTTCCTGGCTGGAAAAGTCACTGTAAAAATGGTTTTATAGAGTTAGTATTAACTGCCTGCTGACGCCTTTCCTAAGTTATGCTCCCATTAACAAGCAAAAAGGCAGATTTTCCTTCAGCTGGTCTTGCATACTCAAACTTTCATTTTCTTTACTTGCTGGGGGAAAAGTTTCTGCAGGCTTCATGCACTGTGTTAATGAATTAATTGCTTCATTTCCCCCAGGGTCCATTTGATCTTCCAGGCCCAAGTGGAGGATCAAGGAACGCGAATTTAGCCTTCTCACTGAAGTCAGGAGATCTGTTCTGATTCATAGCGCACACTGTCAGGAGGAAGTGTTCCTGTGCTACCTCTTCGGGCTTCTTGAGATGTTTGCTAATGTACTTTCTCTAAATTAGAGAGTTCAGTTCAGCCTGGGGGTTCTCAGACCCCACTTGTAGCAGTTCAGGCCAAAAGCAGCTCTAGTGACCATTTTTCCCCTTAGGTCCCACTTAACACAAGCTAGTGAGTCTCGAGCTATGATTTCTGCATGAGACAAAGCCGTTCTTTCTCTGATGGATGTGAACCCTGTTCAGCTTAATCAAAGGCAAGCTGAACAGTGCCATGTGTTTTGGAGACAGAGCCTGTCAGCATAGAGCCCCCAGTGGCAACGACTTCTATTGCCGCCCTTGAGATGATGTATCAGTGTTTAATCATCCTTACAGCTAAGAAGCCCAGTTACCCTGTCTAAATACCCAGAAGCCAAACAGGTGTCCACTTTGAATGTCTTTTTCATATCCTCCTTCTTTAAGCAGCACCATTTCTCTTTCCAGGGCTTTGCCAGCAGCACAACTCTCTTGGCTGCCCTCCTCAGGGCTTAGTCCAGCCCATCGCTGTGATAGCAACCTCTGATCCCACCAACTGCCCCCGATGCCATAGGGCAGAGCAGGAAGCATCCAGAAGGCTCTCAGTCCTGGACAGCGCTGGCTCAGACCAGGAGGATGGAGGAGCCAGTGAAGGGGAGGGAGAGGGCAGCCAAGAGGACCAGGGTGCCTCAGCGCTGGAGAAGGAGGAGGAGGTGGAAGAAGCAGGACGGCTAAAGCTCTGCAGTGACATGTGGCGAGAAGTGAGGGTCAAGCTTCGAGTGATTGTGGACAGCAAGTATTTCAACCGTGGGATCATGATTGCAATCCTAGTGAACACCATCAGCATGGGCATTGAGCACCACGAACAGGTAAAGCACCTCAGGGCACAAGGTGGGCAGTGTGGACTGCTGAGCCCTGCTGGGGGTTATGGCCTCGCTAAGCATCTGATGCAACGTGGTGGAGGCAGAGACTGGGCAATTTGGACCCCAGACTGCAGCACAGATGGTCGCAGCATGACTTTGGAGAAAGCCTCAGGATCTTGCAGGGTCTCTTACTTCCTTATACCTGTTCTTAATCGCTTTCTCTCTCTCTCCATGTATTTCCTCTTACCTCTTTTCAATGCCTCCGTTCCTCCTCTCTGGTCATTCATCCCTCTGTTTTTCTTTTTTGCCCTGTCTCCACTTTCTGTCTGCTTCTCTCTCCGTCATCCTCGTCTTTTCCATCTTCCTCATCTCTCTCACTCGTTTCTCTCTTCATTAGCTTACTGAATCCTTAGTCTATTTGGTTAATTTAATGTGCCCTCTGGGGATGTCACAGGCACTTCACCAGCATCTCAATTCGAATCCATCAGCTTGCTAGCCTTCCCAACTTAATTAAGAGATGTCTGAGTACATTCTGTCTATACAAGAAGGCTAGGAAAGGCACCACCTCCAATCTCCAATCATTTTGGGGGCTCAGGCTGCTTGAGCCCTTCCTTTGCCCTGAGAGTCACAAGTGATAGGTCAGACACAAACAGCAGGTTTGGGTACAGGTTTGACTTTCACGCCAGTAGTTTACAGGCAGCTCTGAGTCAGCCGTGCACTCCTAATGACAGACTTATGAGATGGAGAGGAATTGTGTGCCCTTATTGTATAGCTGGGACACAGAGACCGTGTCTGCACTGTTATGTGTAGTACCAGTGTCAGAGGGTGTTAAGCACGCCCATGACCTTGCATCTGCACTGCTGGTTGGTAGCTCTGCTGCACTTTGCGCTGAAAGAGTCCATGCTCTACAGCCATCTCTCAGATCTATGTTGCCAGTCTGAATGTGACCAAGATTCACTCCTTGTGTCTGCCCACATCACAAAATAAGAGATCGCTGTGCTACTGAGATGCTGACTGTATTGAAGCTCTGGAGCCAAGGTGAAATCTAGTCCTGAACACAGTGTCAGGCAACAAAGAGACAGGCAGTGAGCCCAGTTCAAGCAAGGCACTCAGATTTGTCCTGAGCTGTATCAGGATGAAGATACCTTGAGACCCAGAGTATCTTAAATTCCCTGTTTGAGGCAACACGGTGTCTGAGCCAGTATTTGAAGCCTCAGATGTCTGGATCCCACCCACGTATCAGGCTTTAAACCAATTTTCAAAGCCCAGCTAGTTTCTGATACAAGGCTGTGAAACCTTAATTTGATCCCAGAATTCAAAACTGCACTGGATGCTTCAGTACCAGAAAAATACTGGCAGGAGCTCAGAGGAGAGGAGAATGAGGAAGATGCTGGAGGGGTTGACTCATGGAAATAGATAAAAAAGAGCAAAGTATTTATCACATAGCAGAGAGATGACTAAGGGCTGGAGCCCAGGACAATTTGAAAACTGCCCACTGGTATTTTAAAGATGTGATCACCAAGCAGGGAGAGCCATCGTTCATCCTGGTTTAATGGACACAGCGTGAATAATAGTTTGACAGAAGAATACTGGAGCTGGAGGTAGAGAATTCGCTCTTATGTTCTGGCTATTGTATGTGCAGAGTTAAGCCCTTCTGGGATGCCTCTGCTGTGTTTCTACAGCCTGCAGCAGAGTGGGATCTGCCTCTGCAGCCTTGGGGTTTCTAGTAGCGGGTTCTTAATGACAGTCCTTAAAATTGTGCTATCACTTTTTATCCATAAGTAGCTAGGAAAAGCTTATGACCCTGCATGCTGTTTCTACCAGAAGAGATGTCAGCCAAACTGATCATAACTGAAAAATGTGCTGCAGCCTGTTTATTCAAAATGTGTACTGAATTCTGCCTTCCTGGCACAAGAAGACTAAAACATATTCAGACCATACCATGAATTTTGGATTCTTTTCAGTCAGCAGTTAACTCAGAAGCATGCAGACATTTGTACCTCCCTTTGCTCTCCTTCAGTTTTTCCCAAACTGTGTTATCAGTACATCTCAGGCTGGTGCTTCATTGCCTACTATTTTCTCCTTCCTATTTTTTTTTCTCCTATTGTCTTTTTTCCCAAAAGCACAAATTTTCACAGAACAAAATCCAGCAGAGCCCCTCTGCCCACCAAGATCTGTGATTTGCAGGCTGACAGCATCCTTTGACTGAAGAAGCTTCTGTTGCTTCAGCTACTTTATCATATGGATGTCTTCCGACCCAGAGCTAATGCCTATAAAGACCTCAGGTTATGGACTGCAGGAGTGAGGCACAAGTTTCAGGCTCATAAACACTGGAACCCCCAGGGACAGAGCACATGCGTGAGTGTCACCTTCAGTTGCCCAGTCTTGACCAACAGACAGAAAAACATGAATTTAAACTGTTTGTTACAGTGTCAGGGGTTTAATATTCACAGTGTTTTTCTTCCAGGAGACTTAACCTCAACAACTCAAATAACTTTACTCATATTCAAATCACCTTGGAATTTGGCTTCATTTAGCTTATTCATCCAGTCCTTCGTCCTGTCCTGATTGTGTAGCCAAGGCAGTTTCCATCTGCATATATATTTCTTGTGAAGGAAATCAACTCATTTTAGGAGAAACTGCACTTCTATGAGTTATTTTTAATCCATGATCTTATAACTAGATATCATTTGTAAATAGCTATGTTTATTCAAATCCATCAGTGTGCAATATACCATGTAATATTCTCAATATTAGGCCTTCAGATATTGCTGAGACACTGCATAAGCCAAACCCCCATCATTTCAAGGTTTGTCCTGCTTGAAATAGTTTTTGCAGTTCTTCAGATCTGCCTCTATTTGGAAGTGTCTATTTTTAAAATCAGTGTCGAAAATATTAGATTCTTGTGGCTGTCCAGAAGAATCCTTTTAAGAGGCTTACTTTTTCTTCATATTCACACTAAGAATATTAATGGGTCTGGTGCTGCTGACTTTTCTCCCTTATTCAGCATGAGGATGAAAAGCTTGTCCCAGCTAAATGTCCCAGACTGCCTTTATCATCATCTATTTCTTGAATGGCCTGTTGGACTCAAGCCTCTCTGCCATTAGCAGCCATTTTAGACAACTGCTGAATAACTTGGTTTGTCTTCTCCAGTATCTCCTTACAGTTTTCCTTCGTACATCAGATCAATACTTTATGAAGTCTGTCTGTGTGGATCAGGTGATGATCCCCTGTTTCGTAACTAGACGCACCCTGTGGATCAGTACCTTCATATCCTTTAGCCTCTGTGATTTCCCTTTATACCAGCATTTATTGCATTCACAAGTTCGTATTTGCAGTTATTGCTTCTCTTTTTACTATTTGCTCCTTGTCAGAAACATTCAGCAAATGTCCAAGCCAGCTCATCATACTGACATTTAGTAAGGATGGAACAGCCTCCCTGGAGTGGTAGATGAAGCCACACTATTTCAGCCTTGTAGAACTAGAGTATAACAATCAGGAAATCCTGCATTGGTTGTGGGGTGGTGATTAAACTTAAGTAAAAGCTAGTTGGTGTGTTCCATAGCTGTGGCTCTTCTAATTGTTGTCAAGTGACTTTGAAATTGTGAGTAAAAATAGACAGGCTGGAAAGACCTCTTTATGGAATATTTCTTTTTCATGTTCTCATCACAGAGGCAGTGATGTGCAGGTTTGGTAGGGCTGGTCTGCATAGGTCACATCAATTACTCTTCAGTTTCTAGACAGCTGCAAATTTACTCCTGGTTAGGAGAAACTTTTCCTGCACGGGCTTCATGGTGATCTGCATCTTCTTAACCTTTCCTATGGTGCGGGAGTTTCTGTCTGCTGCCAGATAATGGACTAATTATATTTTCAGTCAAATCTGGCAAAAGAGCTCCAAAGTTAGTAAGAAATTGAAAGGGAGAAAAAAGCTGAGCTGCTGCCCTCTATTGCCCCAGTTCTAGTTTCTGATCACAGGACAGGAGTTCTGAAGTAAATCTGAATCATATATTTTACTCTCAATATTTATCTACATTGTTAGAGATTAAGGACTTTATTCCACGAAGATGTGAATTAGATCATTTCATGGATTAGGAAGGAGATCCATACAGAGGATAGGTTAACCATTCTGGTTAAAACACTGGTTCTAGGTGTGCTTTGCCCTCTGGGATCTCTGCCCCTTCAAGCCACCCTCCTTACCCCAATACTCAGCTCCCACAATTATGTTCAATTTTCACTTCTAGTGCGATGGGTAAATCAGTCTGTCCTGTCTTGGCAATGGGAACAGACTGCTTGTGGGGAGATTTCTGGTGTTCCTTTCTTTTTCCTGGAAAAAGTAGCCTTGAGTTCAGTTCTTTCCTTTCCTAACTTACAGTTTCTAGGTAAACCTGGGAGGAGGAAGTGTTTCGATAACGAATGCCTGAATGCTGTCTGTGGGAGCCTGGGGAGTCCTCACAACTGCAAGGTGACACATCCACTGTGTTGGAGAGCCTGTGTTTTGGTAGGAAGAAAAGGAGAGAACCACTTTTCCCCTGTTTGCCTGTCCTCTTCATCAAGTTCACACTTCCCTGGCCAGAGAAGAGTCCCCTGCACCAGCCCTGTCCCAGCCAACTGCCTCATCCATTGTCACTCACAGCCACTCTGCCCCAGGAACAAGGGCATCGCCACACAGGACACAACCCTGGTGAACCCCAACCTGCAGCCCTGGCCCCCAGCTGATGGCTCTTTGCACTCTGTCAAATTAGCTGCATCTCCAGAAATGGCTTGCCTTAGTGCCTCTCCATCTGGCTCCTCTCTATCACCTCTTTTTTTCCCAAGTTCATGTCTTTTGTTTTGCTCTTCCTTTCCCAGCATTTACTTCTTTACTACACTGTCTAAAACAACTCTTACATTCTCTACTTACTGTGGGTGCTAGTGAGTTTATTTTAATTTTTTTTCAGCTTTGTTTTTTGATTTCTCTTTTTCTGCTTTTATCTCTGCCCATCTCTTCTTTCTTTCTTTCTCTGCCCAGTCTTTCCTGTTCCTCTCTCTATGAAGGATGCTTTGCTGGGGCTGATTGATGGCCCATTAGAAACAGATTAACAGGTGAGGATTGACTAGAGAAACAGATGTCAAGGAGGGAAGGAGCGACAGAGGAACAGGCTTTTCCACAAGCAAGATGCAAGCATGGTTTTTCGAACGTCAGTTGCTCCCTACAAGAGCACAAGAGAGAACGTATGGAAAGCAGAGAGGAGGATAATCCATGATCGTAACCTTTTGCTTTTTTACATTGCTAATTTTCACTGACATAATGATTTGATTCAGACTGAAATTGGCCTCTCAGTTTAACGCACAGACATCATCTTCTCAGCAACTGTCATTACTGCTGGGTCTCGGCAAAGTGATCTTCACCTCTCCCTTCCCACATGCACTTGCTCTTTCCTTCTCTCTCTTCTCTTATCTCCCCGCCTTTCTCCATCATTTTCAGGGTGGTTTTGCCATTCACGTGTAACTGTGGATGGAAATTGATCCATCTCCTCTTTTTTTACTTTAAAGACATAGACTATTTTAATAAAAAGCTACAACAAGGAATGCAAGAAATTAACAAAGGGCATGGGAAGCCAGAGATCTGAGGAGCAGTTTCCAGTTCATTTGTTCACCTGGGAGGATCTTGGCCCCTGGGGGCCTCAGAGCAGGGGTTAGAGCAGTCTCCAGCTTCAGGAAGAGAGCCAGAACCAGAACTGCATTCCTCCCTGACTTCCCTTTCCACCAGCTGTATAAGTTTGTCGTGGCCAATGCAAAGGCCGCCCTTCAGCAAAACAGCAATTTTACAGACCATGGGGAGAGACCGTGAATTCCCTTCCTGGTGGGTACTAATATTGATTTAATGGTAGAAATATTGGCTCTGACTTGCGGGGACTCACTTTTTCATTCTGGCAGTGCCCGGAATGTCTGTCGTCTCTTGCTGTCTACAACAGGCTTTTGCAGTTTTTTTGTTCTCATCCATTTTATGTGATGCTTAAAAGAGTGGCTTGGTGGCCAGGCATAGCTCAGACCAATGCAAAGGAAGATGTAACCTCTCTATTTTTCAACAGTCATCTTGTGTCATTCTTGGATTTTTCACCTTGTGCACTTGCCATTCTCCTCTTGCTGTCCATTTTTCTCTATTCTTCACCCTGTCCTGCTCTCCCTGTCCCTTGCAGGTAGGTTTTAGCAGTGTGGTCCTCCTTGCTGTTGTCTTGTCTGGTTTGATATTTGCTTGAGTAATTATCGAGACCACTCTGAGGACAGAGGCACAAGACTGATGAAGCAAGAGCAGGAAACTAATGCATACCAAGGGTTTGGTGGGGAAAGGGGGAGAGAAAAAGGGGGAAGTGAAAAAGTAGAGGGGAAAGGGGCAGATGAGTGCAGTGATGTTTCAAGGAAGATGGGGAATTGTTTTCCTGTTATTTAAATGTTTTCAAAAGTTCAGCAAAAAAGAAAAGAGAAGTACCAGCTACCTATGGAAACCTCAGACGAAGAAATTCTTGAAGGAAGAGGTTGACTGTAAATCAGCCAATTTTGCTCTCCTTCAAAAAATACTCAAGTTCTTTGCACAAAATAAAGCAGCATCTAGCCAGGGGAATGGGATATGGAGTGGGATGTAGGAGAGGCTTGGTCAGCCTTGGCTGTGTGAATGGCTGTGAGGCTCCTGATGGCCTCTAGTGAAAAAAATTGTTAGGGATATATAATCTAAGATGAAGGCAGCAAACCTGCAAAGGAATTGGAGTGCAAGTGCTACTATCCAGCTCCACTCTAGTCTCATCCATGGAAGTTTGTAACTCCCTACAAACCCTGTCCCTGGGAAGGGTAACACACTATTTCCCATAATTTCAGGGCTCTTTCAGTTCTGACTCTCTGAATTTGCATTCTGTCTAGCCAGAGGAATTGACCAACATCTTGGAGATCAGCAATGTTGTCTTTACAAGCATGTTTGCCCTGGAGATGATCCTGAAACTTGCTGCTTTTGGTCTCTTCGATTACCTTCGCAATCCCTACAACATCTTTGACAGTATCATCGTCATCATCAGGTGAAAAGGGCCTCGGGGATCAACTGAAATACATGTAGAAAAGAGTACCTCAGAGCTTGCACACTTTTTTAGAAAGGATTTAGCAGCTGTACTGAGAGGAGCTGAGCTGATGCACAAGGCCAAGGATTGGGAGACCAAGATTGGTCTTTTCCCAGTACCTGGTGTTGGTGCTACGCAAGCCACACAGCATTTCTGGCCCTCAGTTCTCTCCTCTGCAAAGTGGAGGCAATTGCAACTGCCTTGTTAAGTTCACAACAAATACTAGCTGTGAAATATTTTGAAATTGCACAAATTGAAGATGTTACAAAGGTTTAAAGAAGAACTTGTCTTGCTGGAATTTAATGCTGCAATCCTTTCTTCATTCCTGCCATATGCACTGCCACGTTCATGTTCTTAGGGCATAACTCCAGCTTTCTACACATAAGGACAAGCGTGTAGTACATACGTCTGTCTCGCTCAGACAGATTTTCTCTCTCACCCCTTTGTACTGCCAATGCCGAGGTGAAGACATAGCATTGTTATTCCTTGTTTTCTTCTGTTTGTTCACTTGTCTTTTGTTTCGTCCCTTGTACTTCCTGTGCCTCTCTGGACCACAGCATCTGGGAGATCATTGGCCAGGCAGATGGGGGCCTCTCTGTGCTGAGGACATTTCGACTGCTCCGGGTGCTGAAGCTGGTGCGTTTCATGCCTGCACTGCGCCGCCAGCTTGTGGTGCTGATGAAGACTATGGACAATGTAGCAACCTTCTGCATGCTTCTCATGCTCTTCATCTTCATATTCAGGTGAGGAGGCAGTCAGCTCACAGTGTTCTGAAATGGCACTGCATGGCTCATGGGGACAGCAGCTTCAGAGCGTGACTGTGTAACTCATCTTGCCCATTGCTCCAGGCCAAGGCAGCAATGACAAACATTTATTTGTTCATAAGGGCTGAACTTACTCCTGCCTTAAACTGGATTCAGCAGCTGAGGATTTTGGCCTGGATGGGATGGTGAAATACTGTCAGCAAATGCGGACGTTGAGCATAATGTCCCATTGCAGGATAGGTGAAGTCTCCTGGTAATCAGCACTGGCTACGGGAACAGTTCAGTCTGGAGGCTGACTCTGGCAGAAGGGCAGCAGGAAGCAACCAAGAAAGTTTGTCTGTGCACGCCATGGATGTCCTGATAGCAAGATGAAGAAATATGAAAGCAAAAAAGGACAATAGAGAGAACAGATCAGAATGACAGGTTGGAGGGAATATATGAGCTGAGTCAGCACAGATGGAGAGCAAATTTTTTGGTGACCCACAGGGTTGCAATATGTAATTCCTTCTTCACAGATAGGTCCCAGTGGTCTGACTGTGTTGTTGTACCCCTTGCTGCTGTGATGTTGCATTAGATTTTCAAGAGAAGAGATTTACTCTGATGAGTTCATTGTGGTGGCAGAGATATTTATATTTGACATCATCTTGTTCCAAAGCATCCTGGGAATGCACATCTTTGGTTGCAAGTTCAGCCTCAGGACAGACACAGGAGATACAGTTCCTGACCGGAAGAATTTTGACTCCCTGCTGTGGGCCATCGTCACGGTCTTCCAGGTGAGCCCACTTTGCTCTCTATGGATGTGCCAGGGCAAAGTGAAGAGGATCAGGAGATGCTTTTTCCTCACTGAGGAGCACTGACTCCTGACAGCACAAAAGGCTGTGTAAAAGACTCTTTCATGTGATGTTTGGAGGAAGAACAATTGCATATTGGAACCTAAGGAGTGGTGTTTATCTTAAACAGGGGAGCTCCTTCCTTCCTAGGAGACAGTGTGCAAAGGTCACTCCTGTTGTGGCTACTCCCAAGTTTAACACTCTCACCTCAGCACATGACTGTCCTAATGGTTGTTCCTGTTTCTTCTTGCTCAGCTAAGGCTTTTGGTGCAGTGGCACAGCTGGACAGTGACAGTGGGTGTGTGGTTATGGGGAAGTTCAGGGGCCTGGTCTGGTCCCAGTGTGTATTCTTTGATTGTCCTTTTCTGGGAGTCCCCTTCATGTTCTTCCTTCATGTTTATCTGACTTTCTCTTCCTCTCTTGCAGATCCTAACCCAGGAGGACTGGAATGTTGTTCTCTATAATGGCATGGCCTCCACCTCGCCCTGGGCTTCCCTCTACTTTGTGGCTCTCATGACATTTGGCAATTATGTACTCTTCAATCTGCTGGTGGCCATTCTTGTGGAGGGGTTCCAGGCCGAGGTGAGCTGCCACCAAGGCTTCATCAGGAGGAGGAATAGAGGTGCTAAAAAAGGGATCCTTTGTGACACTTTGAGGATACTGGACTGGAGGCTTACAAAATATCACCCTCTCACTTATGAAACGACCCTTGTTAGGGTAGTCTTCAATTAAACAAAAGAAAAAAACACAGTGTTAATCCTTGCAATGAAAGAGACAGGCTCTCTGAAAGGGGATTCACAAATTCTGTTCTGTGTAACACAACAGAACCTACCTTAGGGTGAGTCCTTTACCCATGCAAAAGCAGCAATGCAATCCCAAATCACACAAGACTCTTTCCACTGATCACACTGGGTGCCTGACTGCCAAGGACAATTTTGTGGTTGTTTCAGAAATGAAAGACAAAAACAAATGGTCTTTTCTGTTTGAGCTCTCAACTTCTGAATTTGTGTGTTCCAGGGTGATGCCAACCGGTCATACTCAGATGAAGATCAGAGTTCTTCAAACATGGAGGAGTTTGATCAGTTTCAAGAGGTCCAGGAAGGCTCAGGTACTGTAGCTCAAACAGTCTTATTTGCTTGTGTCCTACTGCTGTTTGGTGAGAAATCTAAAAGCAGATTCTGCAGAAAATTCACTCCCACCTCCGAGAACTTGCCAGTTTTTATTTTGAACTTTATGCCAGTTTGTGGTGTTATTTGTGGAAAAAACAGAGATATGTTGGCATCCTGAGGAATGTGGTAGCTAAGTGGAACAGTTCTTGAATGACCTCCAGAACAGCAACTGGAAGTGAGAAGTGAAGTTGTCTCTGCTTATCTTCAGGGTCACCATTTCAGGAACACTGTGTCCAAATCTGAAACCCACATTTGGAGAGGGGATACCAAGACTGTAAAAAGGACTCAGGCAGATCTAGAAGCCTTGCCTCATAGTGAGAGACTAATGAAGCTTAGAGAAATCAGGAAAGTTACTTGATCACTCTCTCTGTAGTTACAGACCATAAGGAGGGATTTGTGATGGTAGATAGCTCTTTAATTGAGTAGAGAAAAGCATGATGAGATTGTAAAGGTTGGAAGCTCAAGCTAGACAAATTCAGGCTGAAAAAAAGCCATATATTTTCAAGGAGAGATAATTAACAGTGGGAACAACCTAGGTACAAACTGCCTGGTAAGGTCTCCATCCCTCGAAGTCTTCCCTCTAAATCTGAAAGTCTTTCTACAAGAGGCATTATACGTCAAACAGGACTTGGTGGCAGGGAGCAGTAGGAATAGCTTGCTCTGCAATAGATGGTGAGTCAGGAGTTGAAAGGGGACAGAGAGTGAGGCAGGAGGGCAGAGGCCACACTGCACACTCTTGCACAAGGTGAGCAGAGAAAGTCCACTGACACTAGTGAGGGTCTGCCAATGGTTCAGTGATTACCAGGCAAGCCCACAGTGGTGAGGAAGGCCTGAGGTCAAGCCGAGAAGTCCAGTCAGCAAGACAAGATCAGTATCAGCAAGGTGCAAGGACAGGCATAAGCATACTCACAGCACAACTCAGACAAGCACCACAGGCACATTTCTGAGCACAAATGCAGCTCCCACAGCAGGGAGCAGTGGCTCCAGTTATTGGCTCACAGTTTTTTCCTGCACCTGAGCTCTTTTCAAAGCAGTCCTATTCTGAGTTACATGGCTGCACCATATCAGAGCTTATGCTGAATGTAGGCAGTCAAACCCCTGAGATGGTAGAGGAGGAAGAGGTTACAGAAGTGTTGGTGCTCTTAGGGCTGTCTGTCATGCAGACATGGATAGGTAACCTTCATTATGCAATAAGTCAAACAAAAATGATTGCTCCAATCCTTTCAGGAATAAAAATCCGGTACCCTGTCCTCTCCACGCATCTCAAAAAATGCTGATGGTCATCTGCAGGATTTAACATTTCCCTCAAAAGTGTCTTTGATCTTAAAGGCCAATGATCAGTCATTTGAAGAAGCGCAGTGTAGTAGGATAGACTGGGATGCGGTTTGTGTATGCAGTATGGTTGCAGGAGTTTTAAGGTGACCTCAGTACGCGGATGGTTGTGGCTGTCCCTTAGTCCCTAGCTGCTTTAAGTAGCCAATCTGACAGCTGGTGGAATTTGTTCAGACCTGAAGATGCTGGTGTCTGCTCTTGGCATGCAGAAGCACGCTGTCGTCCTCCATTCGGCTTCGTGCTCTGCCTGTCAGTCTGAGGCTGCTTGGCCACCACTCTGCTCATCTATCTGTCCCCAAGGAGAGATGTGGTCGGTTTTGGAGACTGAGGAAATTACTTTAAAGCCTTCCCAGCTTGCACTGCCTTTGTCGCCACACCCTAAATCAGAGGAATCAATGTTGATTGATGCTAAAGGGATAATAATCTGTTAACTGCTGTTAACATGCTAAACAGCTAAGGCATCAAAGCATCACTGGATAGTGAGGAACCCACCTTCTTCTTTCCTCATTCTTCCTTCTGCATCTTTCCACTCAGATCCCAAGCTCTGTGCAATTCCTGTGACACCTAATGGGCACTTGGACCCGTCCTTGCCCTCTTCCAACCCATCAGTGGCTGCTGGGGGGGTCACCAACTCTTCACGCAACTCACTGCAGCTTGACCAGATCCGTGTTGCTGTTGGCTCCAGGAAGAGCAGCGTGATGTCCCTGGGGAGAATGACCTATGACCAGCGGTCCTTGGTGAGTGAGGGAGTAAAAATGTGTCATACCTTTCTTTTGAAGGCCAAGCACTTTGTTGGCTTCTGCCATCGTCTGGGGATTTCTGGGAAAGATTGCCCTGCTGCTGTAGGCTTTTAACACAACTGCATTGCCTGTCTTTAGAATCCAGATCAATTCACATTATTTTTCTAAATTTCCAGATTTTTGAAGTTTATTTCCAAATTAGTTATGTAAATTCCTTTGAGTGTAGGAGCAAGAGAACACCAAGAAGACAGTCTCCCCCTTACAGTGAAACACGTTTTTTCTCCTTGCCTTTTCCTTGTTTTCCTAGAGTAAAGGACACAAAATGATGCCTTGAGTTAAGAGCATAGGAACGTCCAGGTGATGCCAGAACCAACTCCCATTACAGTTGGGTTTTGTATCAGAGCTTTTGTAACAGTGAAAATCTTGTCTTTGAGCTCCCCACAGCAGATTCTGCTGCCCCGTAGCATTTCCCTGAGCACTGCAGGTTGTCTAACCAGTGCATCTCACACCTGTCCACCTTGTAACATCAGCTCCTGGGCTTTCTACCCACTGGCATACACAGCTCTGGGGAGTGCCTCCGTGCTTAAAGGGCTCATGCCCCTGTTATTTCCAAACAGGGAGTGCTAGCAGCCACATCCTACATGATACCTTGCTGATGTGGTTGGACTAGACTGTAACCAACAAGCCTGTTTCTCTCATTTCTCCCTTTTACTAGGACTATACTCAAAGATGGTGTGTCAGGTGATTCATCACCATGTACCTTGTGTTATCCTGAACCCCAGGGCAGTGTAAAAAGCTGCCAATCAGATTTTTTGAGAGCTTTACTCTTGCTCTGTGCTGGTGTAAGTAACAATATCAGGCACCTGGCCTCTGGCTTTATTACTTACCTCCCCTGAAAGTGCTTTGCACACAGATGGTGCTATAAAGTAATCACAGCCAACACCGTTGCTAACTCATTATCAATTTATTGTCAGATTTACAGAGATTGCTGCTAAAGTCCCACCATGCAACTTGCTCAACGTCTGATAAATGGCAGCCCCCTGGCTTAGGGGCCTAGGGAGAAGTCTGTGATATGAGAGAGGATCACATGCTCCCTCCTTGTGCCCGGAGTCACTGAGTCCCCATCCTGCTCTCTTACAGTCCAGCTCCCGCAGTTCCCACTATGGTGCCTGGAGCCGCAGCGGAGCCTGGGGAAGCCGTCGCTCCAGCTGGAACAGCCTGGCCCGGGGACACAGCCTGAAACACAAACCTCCCTCAGCTGAGCATGAGTCCCTCCTGTCTGGGGATATGCACAAGGCAGCAGATGGGGAGCCGGATGGGACGGGAAGGGCGTTTCATCACCGCCGGACGCTCTCTCTGGATAACAAAGGCTCCTGTGACCTGCTGGAGTTGGCCTCAGTCCCTTCTGGCCACAGAGTGACCCACAGGCTGGGAGCACCACCTGGGGCCAGTGAGCATCAGGACTGCAATGGCAAAATGCCCAGTATTGTCAAGGAGATCTTCCCAAAGATGAACAACCACAAAGAACAGGGAGAGGATGATGAAGAAATAGATTATGTGAGTACTTGGTGGAGGAGCCTGGGGTTACATCACAGTGCTCTGGGAAACCCCAAATCCATCCTCAAATTTCAGTCTTCTTGCGTGTGGATGGGAAAGCTTGCAAAGGTGCTTTAGGAAGGCTGGAGGACAGCACTGAATGCAGATAGGACCTTCTAGGCACAGACAAGCTCATGCCCCATTGTCAGGCTGCCTGCAAGGCAGGTAGATGGTGGAAGGAAGGCAGATGTGAGACATACACGCAGTCATTCAGAGGCTGTTAGTTCAGAGCAGTGCAGCCAGTGATTTCTACAGGATAGGAGAGGTCAGGCTGTGCAACAGTGAGAGTGTTGCATGGGGAACATCAGCAGACCAGAGCAGGAAGCACAGGCACAACAGGCAAGGCCAAGTGGGTTCTGTGGTATCAGTCCGGGGGACAGCAATCTGTGAGCACATCAGAGGGTGGAAAAAGTGGAGCGAGGGTCAGGAGTAAATTGAACAGACACATATGTCTGTATGAAATTCCCAGCCCAAGTGCCAACAGGAGGCCTTTTTGTTCTGGCTTCTCATTTAGCTGAGGTAGGGAGGGAACATTGCCCTCATGTAACACAGTCCCTCCAACACCTCTAAGAAGGCCTCATGGACAGCATCCTACTCTAGAAAGGACACCAGCAGTTTTATTTGTCATGATTCAGGGAGGAAACCAGATGCCAAGAGGTAAACAAGCCCCGGCAAAGCATCTCTACCTTCTTTTTCTACTACTTGTTGCCTTTGAGTTGATTTTCTCAGTCAGGCGATTAAAGAGAAGAAGGTAGTGGTGCGTTTGAGTCAGATGTGAAAGGAAGAATATCTCTCTCAGGCAAGTGGGAAGGTCACCAGTGGCAATTGCTTCTGCTGCATCCCTACAGAGCCTGTGCTTTCGCATCCGGAAGATGATGGAAGTCTACAAGCCAGACTGGTGTGAGTTACGGGAAGACTGGTCCATATATCTCTTCTCTCCACAGAACAGGTTTGTGCAGTTTTTGCCATGAGAGGGTTGAGAAGATGGGGCAGATTCTGTTGCTCTGGCCACAGATGCTGGCCACATCCGCTGATGTTGGGTTGCGACTTTAAACTTATCAGCTGAGAATGTGTATTTTCTCCTCCATTGTCCCTTCTACAGCCAAACAACATTTCTTTTCCTAGATTCTGGCAATGAAAGGAAAGTTGAGCATCCTAAATAGCTATTGTGATCTTCCCTCCCTTTGGAGCATCCCATTTTTATTTTCTGTAATCATAAATATTTATAGCAAGGCAAGGCAGGGAATACTAATGTTAACACAAAGAGGATAAAGAATGTATTATTGATGACTCCATAATACTGATATTTCTTCCCCTGGTACCAGAATACTGTCTTCATTTAATTTACAGTCCCAATACCAACTTAACCAGCAGTTATATCACACCTTTTAGGGTAAAGTTAGAATTCTTCTTGCCTAAAAAGTGGTAATTTGGGTTAAATTCTTCCCATTAAAGCGATCTTCTCACCAGGAGAAAATGTCCATGTACACCAGCCAACAATATTCTCACCCGTGTCTACTGCCCCTTGAAAAGAAAGGGCTTTCATTACAGGTCGTGAGGGAGAGCTTGTGTGACACCTATGTTAATGTACACAGTGTCTTTCAGAAGTGTGGTCCCCACGACTGCCAGTCTACCTGCCTCTCCTGCGCTTTCAGCATCCGGCCTCTTTGCTGTGGGGTGGTACAAAGTGTGAGTTTGGGAGGAAAACTAGAATTCAGCCTCTTTACAAGGCAAGAGAGGAGCACGGAGTCATAGTGGTTAGGAAACCACTCTGGCACTGGGGAAATCAATGGAGGGTTCAGTTCATTGCTCTGCCCTTGCTCTGCTCCAAGCTCCCTGTGTGACCATGTACCACCCTAGGCTACTGCCATTTCAGGGGACATCAGTATCAGAGATAGGAAAGCTGCTATATCAGAGCCCAGTTTTGGCCAGAACGCTTAATTCTGTGTCATCCTTGCTCCTAAATTCATTCTGCCCAAGGCACAAGTGTCTACTGGAATTCTCTTGCAGGTTTCGCCTCCTCTGCCAAACCATCATTGCTCACAAGCTCTTTGACCACGTAGTGCTGGCCTTCATCTTCCTGAACTGCATCACGATTGCCCTGGAAAGACCCCAGATTGAGCACAGAAGCACGGTGAGAACCATTACCTGTCACCCACTTTTTGGCACAACCTCTAACAGTGGTTCTTAAGTGTTCCTGGTACTGGTATGATCTCTGGAAGAACTTGAGCATTGAACACCAGCTCCCACTCATCTATTCAAATACCTAAGCATTAGTAATTGACATAAATGTGTGCTTCCCCTGCAGGCCCTTTTAATGGGGCAACTCACTTTATAATACAGAAAGCCTAGTTCCTTCTGTCTTGGAAAGTAAGAGTCTCCTCCAGGAACCTGCATATAAGAGATGAATGGCAAAAGAGACAAGGACTGGGAACTGAAAGATAGAAGTAACTTCCGTGCTGTAGGAATGGCACATCATCATTTATGTATGCTGCTCTTGAGCTATTTAGGAGGTGGCTCAAGCTGGCAAGTGAAGTTACTTTTTCTTCTTGTCTGCCTTAGCTGACTCCCAGACCCTGCTGCACTTGGACACAATCTGTGGTCTGTGCTCAGCAGCTCTTCAGGAAGGAGTCCCAGGTCAGTGCAGCCAGTCAGGCCTGAGCAGCACTGACAGAACAGGGCAGGGAGTGCCTTGAAACCAGATTTGCAGGATGCAAAAAAATCCCAGCCACTATGCTCTGGCAGAGCTGCGTAGGATCCGGTCCCAGCCAAGGTGTATGACTAGCACTGACCTCTGCCAAGGACACCTCCCTTATTTCATCAGCTTTCAGACCCTTCACAGGAATGCAAAAATATCAAGATCATCAGAGGGGCCTGACAGAGTAAAAAGAAGTAGTCAAAATACATTTAAGGTCTTTCTCTGTTTTGTTTTTTTGTTTGTTTGTTTGTTTTTTCTAGGAAAGAATCTTTCTCACTGTGTCCAACTACATTTTCACAGCAATCTTTGTAGCTGAGATGACACTGAAGGTAAGTTACTGGAGATGAACAGCTCAGAGCCTTTTTCTAATGTCAAACACGGTTCATGTTTGCTCAGCACCCTTTTGAAATCTGTTCTTCTTTTCAGTGTGCCACTCCTTCCCTCTACTTTTATAAAGGCGGATACTGCCTGGGGTTGAGTCCTGTCTTGTCAGGCATAGAGGAGAGGTTTATCCTAGACATTAGATCCAGTTGGATCTTAGTATTCATAAAGGATAGCTGGCATTCAAGTATGGATTTTGTAATGATGTAAATGTCCATTTCCTTTCTCCTGGAGCAAGACTGGGGGACATTACAGCAATATTAATGACATACTTAAAGTTGAGGTAATTATTCAATAGATGTCAAAGTACTTTGCAACAATCAGAAAATCTTGTTATTCCCTTCTCGTGTTCAGGAAAGAACTGTGTGCTGGAAGTTAAATCCCTGAAATTCATATCTGATTTTTGACTGTGATTTGCAGAATGTTAAGATCTCCCCATGGCCACCAATTTCTGTAGCACCAACTGTTTTTGAGGACTGCTGACAAACAAACTACCCCTTTAAGAGCCAGTGTGTGGATTTTGGTGCCTGACTTTACCTCCCAGGTGGTCTCTGAACCAGGAGACTTGCCCCAAGTCTCTGGTGTGGCAGGGAAAGGTTTCCTGTGTGTCCACTACAGTGTCACGTTAGGGAGGCAGAAAAAAGATGCTTTCCTTCACAGACACCCAGGTGAAAGGAAAAGATTAAGAGATGACACTTCAGTGTCATGAGGAGTTGATAACTATTTCCCCTCCTCCCATTCTCTCCGTAATTGCCCTCTACCAAGTAACATGGAGAGAAGCCATTTCACCCCCTCTTCTCTCTCCTCTCTTCCAGGTGGTCTCTCTAGGCCTGTATTTTGGGGACCAAGCTTATCTCCGCAGCAGTTGGAACGTCTTGGATGGCTTCTTGGTCTTTGTGTCTCTCATTGACATTGTGGTTTCAGTGGCCTCTGCTGGCGGTGCCAAAATCCTGGGGGTGCTGCGAGTGCTGCGGTTGCTGCGCACCCTACGTCCCCTCCGGTCAGAACCCCACCAAACCCTGCTCAGCCCCTCTTCCCACTGGTTATCACCAGGAAGGGTCCCAGAGTCATGCCAGGCAAAGTGCAGTCTTTGACAAGCAACAAGCCACAGGGAGGTCCCCCTTAGCCGTATTGGTCTGATGCTGGAGCTACCTCATCAGACAACAAATCCATGGGAGAGAGGAGGCTTTTTGATCACAGGGGAGTGATCTCCACTGAGGGGTCACTGCACAGGGAGACAGGGGTCTGCTGCTGCTGAAAATGCTTCGCTTAGGCTGAACGCCCCTACCCTGTCCCCCTGTCACCCTTCCCTTTCCTTCCGTTCCCTTTCCAGAGTCATCAGTCGAGCCCCTGGCCTGAAGTTGGTGGTGGAGACACTCATTTCTTCCCTCAAGCCCATTGGAAACATTGTCCTCATCTGCTGTGCTTTCTTCATCATCTTTGGCATCCTGGGTGTGCAGGTAGGTTGTTACTGTCCATCAAACAGCCCTTGAGCCCCACCCCTGTTGCCAGGGGCACCTGTACCCCAGGTCCTATAAGAGACGCAGGGAGCCAAGCAGAGCAGGAGAGACAGGGAAGCCAGCAAATTTTCTGTATTTGCCCTCTTCCACAAGTCATCTCCATGATGACACAGCCTTTGGCAAGCACAGACAGGTGCTCAGCAAGTGCAGGCACTGCTGGACCTGAGAGACAGGAGTTAATGCTCACACCTGGCAGCAGCTGCATCAGGGTTTGGGTCAGCATTGTTGGGAGAGCCCAGGGCTTGCTGGACACATCCACGTCACCCCACAAGGACAAGCAGCTCAATGCCTGCTCGCATGAACCCTGCCTCCAGCCAGCTCTCTTTCTCCCCCTCACTCTGAGCCCTAAATCCACCCACAAACTTCTTTAATTTTTTTATTTAATCCTCTTTATTTTTGGCTGTTGCATTGCAGAGGAGCGAGGGTGTGGGCGTTACTTCCATCTCAGGGAATGCGCTATACTTAGTTTGCTCTGATGCATCTGTACAAATGCACAATCCAGTACTTTCCATATGGGGAAAGGAGCCCTGGGCAGAAGAGTCACAGCAGTGCAGTGCAGCTTTGTGAAAAAATATATATGAGAAGAAGAGGATGTTTTTTTCTGGTTCTTTACCCTCAGATGAGATCTTCTTTTCCCATCAGCACTCTCAGTAACTGGGAAGCAGGGGGGGAGGATTACTCTAGAGGGCTGATTAGAAGATACTTTTTCCCTTTGTACCCAGAAAGGCTGCCTAAAGGGCTGTCAGACGGTGGGCTTACAGTCACTGCTGGCCTGGGGCAATGGAGAAGGCTGAAAAGCCAAGTGTGAGCTTACAAGGGTGGTCCTGGCTCCTTTGCAATGGTTGAGCCTGTGCTCTACATTGTGTTGGTGGTGTCCCTGTCATGCGCTACGTGGCTTGCAGTCTTGCTGGCCATGCAGCATCTTGGCAACTTCTGTACATCCCAGGGTGCATGGGGAACCCTGTGGGGAAAGGGGCTGATGGGGTCACTCCCCTCCTGCAGCTTTTCAAGGGCAAGTTCTACCACTGCCTGGGGGTCGACATCAGGAACATCACCAACCGGTCTGACTGCGTGGCAGCCAACTACAAGTGGGTGCACCACAAGTATAACTTCGACAACCTGGGACAGGTGAGTTTGCCCACAGCCCCTTCCTCTGATGGGAACCCATCACAGGGATTGTCTCCTCCTCAGGGAACAGATGCAGTGCTTGGAAAGCCAGTGCCTGGGCCAGAAGGAGCAGTTATTTGTCCTGGGTGTCCACGCAGAAGCTGTGTCACTAGTGGGTTGGTATCAGGATGACACTTACAGGATGAAGGGGAAAGAAAAGTGGTGGCAGAAGAGAGCTTGATTTTCTCTTTTCTCCTGCCATGAAGCAGATGTTCTTCACAACCTCTCTCCTCTGGTGGGTCTGGCTGCACATGGCTTCCTGTCACCCCCTCCCTGTCCTCCACAGGGGAAGGAGCAGGTTTTGATGTGTGCAGAGACACAGGAAGAGTATTTCGGTGCTCTGTGTGTGTTAGAGCATAAACCCACGTTACTTTTTTCCTGCCTGCCAGGTGCACCTGCCCCACATCTGCTTTGCTTTATATGTTGCAGGCTCTGATGTCCCTCTTTGTTCTGGCTTCCAAGGATGGCTGGGTGAATATTATGTATAATGGACTAGATGCTGTGGCTGTTGACCAGCAGGTACATGGACTTTCTTGTGAAAGGACCTTTTTCACTTTCCTTGTGCTAGTAAGGCAGAAGCATGCTTTAATGTCCTGCTGCAGGTATCTCCCTCAAACCAAGAGTCCCTTCCAGGCCCCTTCTGAATCCTTTGCTCACCTATTTGCAAGGGGTCAGGTCCATGGTTTTGTCTGGTCCATGCAGGGGGGTGTAGCTGTGGCTATGCAATGGGTGTCCGTGGGCCTTTTTCTATTAGTAATGAAGAAGCAATAGTGCCACATGTCTTTCTGGGCATGCTGGCTCCCTCCTGGCCCACACATGGTTATTTCAACACCTTGTAAAGCAGGACCTGTTGAGCTGCTGCCCACTGCATCCCTATTCCTCTACTGCTAAGACAATGACTGCCTCTGTTCTCCTTTCACTCCAGCCAGTGACCAACAACAACCCCTGGATGCTCCTCTACTTCATCTCCTTTCTTCTCATCGTCAGCTTCTTTGTGCTCAACATGTTTGTGGGGGTAGTGGTGGAGAACTTCCACAAGTGCCGGCAGCACCAGGAGGCTGAGGAGGCACGCCGGCGGGAGGAGAAGCGCCTGCGACGCTTGGAGAAGAAGCGAAGGAGTAAGACACAGCCTAAGTGTTTGGTTGGTTCGTAGGCCAAGGTTTTCTGAGAAAAACCTTTTCCTCTTCTTTTTCTTTCCCAATGGGCTGGTCTCCAAAATCCATCGCTCGTGGCCGTGCTCTCAGCCTTCCTACCCGCACCACTGCTGTGTCACCACACACCTCACTGGGGTGGTCTGGGGAAGAGGGGTGGCTGAGGAGGTCTGCTGGGACTCCAGGGAAGGCACTGGGGAGGGCTTCTAGCACCCTATTCCTCAGGAGACAATGTACCAAAACCACCCCTGTGCACATGCTGACAGGCACTGTTGACAGGGGGCGTGCGCACATTGGTAACACTTCCTGCGCTTGGGGTAGAGTCCCACCTGGGCTTCCTGCAGCTCAGCTGGTGGTTGAAGAAAGACCTGGACAGACCATTCTTTGTGTTTAAACCCAAATTTAAAGAAGAGGGGGGAAAAAAAAAAGAGGAAGACCCCTGTGTTTTGTGTCTCAGTAATCCCCGTGTTGCAGTGTCACTCCTTGGGATCCCAAACCCTCTGTGGTGAAGGAAACCCTTTATTCCTGGTGTTTCTGTCCTGTTTTGTGTTACCTTTAGATAAAAATTGCTAAAGCATACTTGCCCCTGGAAACCATCCCTACCACCCAGACTTCCATTCACAGCCTGTGGGCATGCTTTCCCTTCCTCTGCTCCAGTTTTCCCCTTCTCTCCCATGACACCCCAGGGCCTCTCCTTGAACCATCTGCTCCCTTTTATCATAAGTCATCTTAATTTGTCAAGACAGGAAATGCTGATTTAGCACCATTCGCACAAACACAGACTAACAGATTTTTTCCTAGCATTCTGTTCTTTTTCTTTTTTCCTACATATTTTTTCCCCACTTGTTCTTTCCATTTTTTAAATTTTTTTTCCCCTCCTCCCTATGTCCTTTACCTTTACCTATTCTTTTCTGGTTTTTCTCTCTCCCAACTTCATTCAATTTTCTTTCAACACCTATCACCAGCCTTATGCCTTCTCCCTCCTCAGTGTTTCTTACCCATTTTTCTCTTTCTTCTAATTTCTTCCTAAATCTGCCCATATCCCTCTTTCCACTGAAGAGGCGCAGCGTTTGCCGTACTATGCTACCTACTGCCACATACGTCTCCTTATTCATTCAGTCTGCACCAGCCACTATCTGGACATCTTCATCACTTTCATCATCTGCCTCAACGTGGTCACTATGTCCTTGGAGCACTACAACCAACCTGTGGTGAGTGAGATCATGGACATAAGTCCTGCCGCTAGACATTGTTATTCTGGTGCAACTCTCTGGTGACCACTGCCCACCAGTATAAGTAGGACACTTGAGTGTCTCCAAAAACTACTGTTAAAGTTTTGTAGGAGCTAGTTTTGTAGTACGCAAATTTGTGTGAAGCGTTTCACGTGTATCCAAAAAGGTAGTTCCTAGTCAGACACTTGTTATCCATTAAAATCAATAGAGAGAAGGTATCTGAGCAAGAGTCAAGCCCCTAGAAAGCATGGTGCAATTAAGTCTCTGTGCTTTATATTAGTAAGTGGATATGTGGGTCACCCAAATTTAGCTGCCTGCTCTGCTTTTTATGTTCCCCTGGATCCTAATAGGAGTGGTGGAAGCAGCAGTGTCCTGGGAGCTTCAGGCTTTGCATCAGATTTCCGAATGTCAGCCCTATTCCCCTGCCGTATGGCCTCAGCTGAGAGAACCAGGGTGGCTGGTTGTATGTCATGGGATGGGCCATCTTTACCAAGCCACCTTTTCTTCACAACAGAAGCTGCAGGGCCGAAGTGCTCAGCAGGGCCTCTCTCAGCTGCAGGATGTGATTCCAAATACAGCACCTTAGAGGCCAAATAAGTTTTACACTTTGCTTGAGTACAGACCATGTACCTCTCACTGTTCCTGGCAAAGCTGTAGATGTCTTTGGTGGGAAAAATGTATGCTGAACAGATCAAAGGAGCCTTCTGCCTCCATACCTACACAAAGCATTCACCATGACATTTGCCCAGTGGCATTTCAGTTTTCTCTTCAGAAGACCCTTGGTTTAGGTGACAGTTCTGGTGTCTGAAGAAATTGTCTAAGGTAGCTCAGGCTTTGATCAGGAGCTGAATCTGTCTGTCCTCATTCAAATCTACTGCCAGGCTCCTATGTTTCTTGCCCGACTGCCCAGCATTCACCTTGCCCTAGATGGTGCCCAACTTTATGTTTCAGGAACTCTCAGCCTTTATCTGTTGGCATCCTCACGTCAGATCTTTGTTCCTCAACAAGTCACTTCCTTACTCTTCAGCTCCTTTCCCTGGAACACAGCTCCAGCCAAGGCAGCCTGCTGTCAGGCTCTGTAAACAATCTTCTCAAAGTACTTCCAACCCTTCCAGCACAAAATGCCACCAAAAGCTGCCCACTGCTCACGCTGGTCCTTGGTGGTGGCGAGGGGGCAGCACGTAAAAGAGCCAGAAGCCAAACAGCTCAGGGATGTGATATGCTGGCCCCAGACCAAGGCACAGCAGGGTTTCCTCCTGTCAGTGACAACCCGAATCCACAACCAGAGTAACCTCTGTGCTTCACTCCTGGTTGACAGCTATGCCAGTGCCATTAACAAGGTGTCATTCAGGTGGCACAGGCTACTGGCAGAAGAAAAGCCTGATGGCATTTTGTGGATTCTCTTGCAATAGCCTCCTCCTCCCGATTATGCTAAACAGTACAGGAGAAAGGAGCTGGAACTGATCCTGAGAAGAACATGGGGCAGACGGGCTGGCTGGTGGTTGCCCTTAGTAGGCAACCTCCACATTCAAGTAGGTAGGAAGCATGGGGCAGCTTCCCCACCCCACAATGAAGACCTGGGGTAGGTTCCACACCCCACAATGAATACCTGGCACTTAGGAGAGTCCCTGCACAGGGGGGTTATATCTTTGATGTTGCTTTTTCCTCAATTCTTTACCCTCTCTTTCTGTGGCAGTCCCTGGAGACCGCCCTCAAATACTGCAACTACCTGTTCACCACTGTCTTCGTGTTTGAGGCAGTCCTCAAGCTGGTGGCGTTTGGTCTGCGACGATTCTTCAAAGACAGGTGAGCAGAGGATTGTCAACTGTGGCTGTGGGACAGCTGGGTTTAGGGTAGAGGTTTGAGGATGGTGCCCTATCTAGACTGTGAAGTGGTGGCAGAGTGCTCTGATTGCCTCCCAGTTCTGCACAGCATGGACCTAACCTCATCCTCTACAGGCTGCAATGCCTAGGCAATAGCAAGAGTTGTCCAACTCTTGGTTGGAGTCTGCTGGTTGGGCTAGAAAGCAGAGGAGATGAGGTTAGAGACAGATATTTTTTTCCTGCCCTTGAGGCAAACTGTGAGCATGCTGAAGCAGAACATATATAGCAAAGTTGACTCGAGGTAGTAAGGCCGTAAAGAGCTGAGCCCATTAGTCAAAGCATAGTGCAATAGTAACACAGCTCCATGCTTTCACATCAGTCTGGCTTGCCTCTGGCTGCTCAGATCTCTGTTTCTCTGGAAAAGCCCATATAGGCTGACTCAGAGTGGGGCCTTGAACTCATACATAAGGAAATGTTTAGGATGAAGTGGAGTCAATTACCTTTCTTTTTCAGGGAAATGGAAAAACTCTATCTTCGTTTATTCTCTTCATTTTTTCTTCTAAAGGTGGAACCAGCTAGATCTGGCCATTGTGCTGCTGTCTGTCATGGGCATCACATTGGAAGAGATTGAAATCAACGCTGCTCTCCCTATTAACCCCACTATCATCCGGATCATGAGGGTGCTGCGTATTGCCCGGGGTGAGAGAGACGCTGGCCAGAGCAGGGGTATTTGTGGCCATGGAGTGCAACTTGGCACCATGACTCATTGAGCAGTGGCCGTAGAGTCATGAGCTCGCCCTGTCCCCAGCCCTCGAGGGAGCCTCTGGGGCATCCTTCATCACATCCCAACAGGGATTCAAGGATCTAGGACACCCTAGAAGCTCAGGCTTTCTGGTTCCCTCTGAGGTGAAGCACTGGGAGGGTGGGCAGATCATGTGAGAGGTGAACTTTCTCTGTTACTCATTTATGGGGCAACTATAGTAGTGGTGTGGGGAGAAGACACCACCAAGCAGGTTGAAATTTGCAGAGGTAAGGACCTGAATCTTCCTGGTGGTGGCCAAGGTGTGCCAAGATGGCGTAACAGTGATGGCTGAAGGAAGAGAAAGTGATGGAAGGAAAAATCAAAGCAAAAGGACAATTAGGATACATGTTCCTGGGAAAAAGAGTGTTGAGTGAAGCAAAAGCAGCCCAATAGGCATGAGTGGCAGAAACAGAGTATTTACTAAAAAGGATAGGAACTTGAGGAGAAGGAACTGGGGTTGTACAGTCAAAAGGGAGAAGAGAAAGGAGGGGAAAGTCCAGTTTTACTAGGGTAAGGGGAGAAGGGTAAGGGAAGACAGGACATCTGTCTTGTGCTGCTGTCAGTAATAAGTCACACAAAGGATGCTTCTGAGCTCAGTCTGACTGACACTTCTCTTGTGCTTGTTGTGGCAGTCCTGAAGCTACTGAAGATGGCCACAGGAATGCGAGCGCTGCTGGATACAGTTGTTCAAGCCCTTCCACAGGTAAAACATCTTCCCAAAAGACTCTCCTCTTCTGTCCCTTTTTCCAAAGGGTTTATTTATGGGAATCTCAGAGGTGGTGTCTACTGTGGTGTGCAGGCAACTGGCTGAGGGTCATGTCCAAGTTCTCATGTCGTTCATGGGCTTACAGCTCACCTCACCTGTCTTCTCCAGCATGTGAAAGAAATGAGGCTTGACCCCTGGATAAGGGTAGATTTCTTCCCATCATGTCTAGCTAGTGTCTAAATGTTTGCAATTAGTCCTTGGCTCCTTTCTCACCTCTCTGTAAGAAGGGAAGAGTGATTGGAAGCAATTTCAGGAGGAAAGGAAATCTTTCTGTCCCTGCACTTCTCACCCTTCCCAGAATGTGCCCCCTTTTCCCTCCTCTTTCATTCACACTCTTATCACTCCTTTTCTTAGCCAGTGCTTCCCTCTTCCTACTTTTTCTTCTTTTCTCCTCCTGGAGCCCTTTGTGTTTCTGAGCCTCTCATGTATGAGAAGCAGTGACACGCTCTGTTGTGGCTCACACAGCCGGCAGTTAAGCGTCTGCTGCAAGACATGGAGACAGAAGGATCTCATGAGCTGTGAGTGGCAGCTGCTCCCAAACGAGATGCTGACACAGTGCTTTACACAGGCTTCAAGCCCACTGTGAGCATCCTCTGTGATGGATGAGCAGTCAGGGAGTCTGGTCCCCTTCCTTTTGGATCGTTGAGGGAGAATTGTTAAGCAAGGAGTAATGGCACCAAGCGGCTCTACGGATCATACATCAGACCAGTCCCTTGGCAGGCCCTGAGAAGGCAACTCTACTGCGCGATATCAAAATGCACAGGCATTTGTCAGTTGATTTATCAGCTAATGTGCCAGTGCTGGTGAGTGATGATGAGCTGGGAATCAATCTGAAAACAGCATGAGTAGTTACCCAGGGAATTTACTTCTGATGCTGGTGACAATAAATGTCAATCTGAATTAGAGGAATCTGATGGCACAAAAGTGAGAGGGAAACTCTGTGATCTTTTATGGATCCCGAGCTCTGTCTCATCTCCCATGCTTTTTATTAAACAATAATTATTTGTGGTTTATTATAATAATAGTAATAACAACAATATTAATAGTTCATATGTAGGATATACAACATCATTCAGGATAGTTGTGGACTGAGATACACTGGACAATAGAAGGAAGGAGAGATGAAGGATGTTCTTAGTGCAGGCAGATCTGGAATGCAAATTTTTATTAGTTCTGTCTCTGCTGCCACAGACTGGCTCAGTGCAGCTTCTTTGCACCTTTTCCATTCCAGGAGCCACAACGGATGATTTTTCTCAGGCAAGGTTCTGGAACAGAGCAAGTGTTCAGATCCAGCATCTGCATGTCTGTGGCATGTTTAGTTTGAAACCCAGATAAATGCACACAGATATTAAGAGCTGGATGAAATAGTATCTAGAATATGTTGGTAAGAGGACTCTGCAATATATTTGCACTTAAATGATGAGATTCAACTTCTATTCCCAAAATATATTTCCTCCTTTCTTATTTATTATCTATTCGTATCCCTGTCATGTAGATAGAGAAACTGAGTCATCAGACAGTTAAGTGTTTTGCTCAAGATGGCAAAGAGCACAGCTGGGACCTCTGAGTCTCTGTTTCTGGTCATAGCCACAAACCACAAGCATATTCTTCCATACTTTCTCATTTCTGATTTTTCTGTCTCCTATTTACCTACGACTCCTTTGCTAACCAAGCTGGTGGGTCAGGTATTTTGGAGGTCAGTAATATCTGCCCCAAAGCAAGCAGATGTCTGAAAGTTTGGTCTCTAGGTATTCCCTGGAAGATAATAGCAAGCAGTACTTAATCCCTCCAGCATCAAAGCCTGTGATTTCCTAATGACTGGCTTTTGCTACCTCCTATAACAGGTTGACTTTGTTTAATAAAGTTGTGTAGCAGGGATAAAAAAATCACTCCATACTTACATTTGTGTAAAAATCTGAACTTAAAGGTCTAAAATCCACCAGTTTCACTGTTAAAAGCATGAACCTAGTCTCCATATTTTATACACTGGGTCTTCAGGGGACAATTGAATTATCAGTAATATTATTCTCCAAGATTTATTGGCTTTGCCAAAAGAAGTAGTTTAAAATAAGCTGTCCTTTCCCTTGCTCTTTATCCTCTTCCTGACCTTTCTCTTTTTGTTACTAGAGCACAGACTCAAATCAGGGATTCTGGCTTCCTAATGGCATACAAGGCATTTCCAGTTGTCCTGTTTAAATTCCCTTCCTGTCTTTGTTACACTGCAGCAATTCTTAATAGTGAATAGAGCTTTAATTTTAAAGAGCCCTTTGGAAATGTAGTCCTTAGCTAAGTTTTATTAACTTCCTTTTCTTAACGCCCTGTAGACACAGACCTAGCACTGTGTTTTCACAGCATTTACTATGGTGTCTAATTTAGTCATCAGAAATAATTCCTTCCAGTGAGTATGTAGGGAGCCAGGATGTGGCAGTCCAGGGGAGTGGGTGGGCTGAATCACTTATTTCTCTCCTGAATTTGGATGGCACCGCAGTTGCAATGACTATGTTAAGATTCCTGAAGTGATGATCCTAACATTGGTCACATAACAGTGACCACATGCATTCAGACCAGAAACTGTTTAGTGTTTCAGAAAAACCCGTTAAGTCCTTAATTTTTCCATGCCTTCTCTTCCTACCTGCCTGCTCCTCCCCCAGCCCTAATGGCAACCGGAGTCATCACTGAAGATTTCTCAAGTGTTGAGCAATTGTTTGGTTGTATTTGTACACCAGGATTTCACTGCTGTTCTCTTCACTTTGAAACGCAGAAACACTTACTGTACAGATGAAATAGGCTTTGGGATAGGCTGACAGTGCCATTTGCTTTCAGGTGGGAAACCTTGGACTCCTTTTCATGCTCCTCTTTTTCATCTATGCTGCTCTAGGAGTGGAGCTCTTTGGAAAACTGGGTAAGTCTCAAGTAGACCATGCTCCAATGTGAGCTACAGACATGCTGATTGGGGTTTCTCAAAATCAGAACTCTTCAATAAAGGGACTATTTGGAATATAGTAATTCCTATAATAAAGGAATTATTTGATGGACTTCGTTCTCCCTTATCTATATCTGATATAAGAGGAATTCCCCTCTAAATTGTTGTTGTCCTAACAGCCTAACAAAATAAAAGCAGCCTCTGTTTTCTTGTACATTCTTAAACATTTCCTTTTCCTGCACTCTGTCCCTGACATTGCCTTCAAAATTACAAGAAAAAGTTTGTGAAAGCTTACTTACATCTCTTGCCACGGAATATTGATCAAGAAGAAAGGCAGCACAATGACATGTTGGGAGGATACCCCTGGCAACAGAGTTACAGGGGCTCGGCCAAAAGGGATTTTTCTATATTGACAGCCAGCAGCCATCTGTTGGGCAGGGTGCTGATACAATTCATTACCTGAGGTCTTCAGGCTCTGAGTCCATGCTGTTGGTCTCAGGGCTGGTAGTGCGTCCTCCCCTGAGTGCTCCGCTCTCCTTGTTTTTCAGTGTGCAATGATGAGAACCCCTGCGAGGGCATGAGTCGCCACGCCACCTTCGAGAACTTTGGGATGGCCTTCCTCACACTTTTCCAGGTGTCCACAGGTGACAACTGGAATGGGATCATGAAGGTAGGTAACTGGGCCTTAGGGGCTCGGATCTCCTTGTTGGGAAAGAGAAGTTCTGATATGTGGTTTGTTCGGCAGAGCTTGGGCTAGCAAAGGGAAGGAGGACAGAACATAGAAGCTGGGTTGCTAGATAAGGTCCCTGCTTTGTCCAGAGTCTCTCTCCCCACCATGGTAACTCAAACCTTGGGCTCATCTAGTCCTAGAGACGTCTGATTGAGAAAAGTGCCAACTTTCCTTGGGAGGAACAAGAAAATCATTTAGGCTAAGAGGGACTATCCGCTGTAGCTAGGACTGTTATCAAAGCTGAGCATAGGACATGTGTGTTGGACATGGCACTGATCTGCAGAGCTACCAGGAAAATACAAAATAAATACTTCCTTTGGAGGACATGGAGAAAGGAAAGTTCCTTCATCACATGTGGTGCTTTTGAGTATAGATGGGAGAAGGCAGTACCAGCCTGCTCATTTTTGGTCTTGTTCACATGTGTGGGGCTACAGTGTCAGCAACATGTCACAGTCTGAAAGTTTGCTTCATATGCCTTTGGATGGTTTTGCTCTGAAGCAGACAGCATATGAACAGAGAGTGTCCCAGATTCTTTGGGGACCTCATTATGCCAAAAGGTATGCAGTGATAGAAGTGTTTGCCTTGTTCTTTCCATTGGCATCAGTGTTTTTTGACAGAAAGAGCAGCCAAGTTTCTGTTCTTACTTTAGTCTTTCCTTCCTTCCATCGTTCCCTCTCAATCCCAACTTCACCTCAAGGATACCTTGCGTGACTGCAGCCACGATGACCGGAGCTGTCTCAGCAACCTGCAGTTCATCTCCCCACTGTACTTTGTCAGCTTTGTGCTCACAGCCCAGTTTGTCCTCATCAATGTGGTGGTAGCTGTGCTCATGAAACATCTCGACGACAGCAACAAGGAGGCTCAGGAGGATGCAGAGATGGATGCTGAGCTTGAGATGGAAATTACTCATGGGCTGTGCTCCCACAAGTCAGGCTCTCCAAATTCAGGACAGGGAAAAGGAGCAGGAGCAGGAGGAGGTGGTGGTAGAACAGATCCTGAAGGACATCTGTGCATGAGATGTTACTCTCCAGCCCAGGTGAGTACACCTTTGAACTTACTAACCAGACTGCAGTAAGTAGCTGTGGGCAGTAGCTGGGCATCTTAGATGATTGAGGATTGAGCAGTAACAGAGTCTTCCACCTCAGGGTGAAAGGTTTGCTTTCAGCAGTAGACTTTTGAGTTGATGAGATCATGTAGGGACAAGGCTGTGACAGCAGTGTGTCCTGTTCATTGTCATCATGGTGTAGGAACCTGAGGGCCAGCAGAGGAGGGATGGAGCAGATCAGCTAAAGGTGTGACAGGAGCAAATTTGAGAGGGGAGCTCAGGAGAAGAGTGCAGGAGAAATGGCAGATCGAGAGTGAGTGACTCCAGCAGAGCTGGAAGGGAGACGTGAGCACTGAAAGTGAGTGAAGACTGTCCCTCCTTATTTTATTTTTTTTTTTCATTGAACTCTGGCACTTTTACACACCCTGTGGAGCAAATGTTCCCCCCAGTGACCCTGTGCAAGTACCTGCAGAACAAGATGCTGCTCCAGATGAGTCAGGGTGGAGAACCCAGCCCCGAATTCACATGAAACTTGAAAGCAAAAAACTCGACATTCTTAAAATGATCTCTCCCATCCTCCCCCCTTTCTTGTCCCCTAGGAGAACTTATGGCTGGACAGTGTCTCTTTAATTATTAAGGACTCCTTCGACGGGGAGTTAATGATCATCGATAACCTATCGGGCTCCGTCTTCCATCATTACTCCTCGCCGGCCATGTGCGAGAAGTGTAACCATGACAAGCAAGAGGTAACCTGCGTACGAGGATGTGTGAGGGGACTCTTCCCCCCAGACCTGCACACCCACACCCACGTGCCCGCAGGTCGTCCCGTGTGTGCTCCCCACTGTAGATTGTGTAGACAGTAGAGCTTGTTGACCTGTGTTTGTTATCTGTTGTGAAGTGCTGATACTGCCTCTAGCACAGGCCTGCCCTCCTCAGCCACACGTGGATGTTTGAGGTGGTGGAAAAGTGAGATGTGACAGGACACGGGTCAGGAGGGACTGAATGACCTGTAGAGAAATGACTATGAAGGCATCCTGGCAGCTCTTGTTGTGTTCAATTCTGCAAGAAAAGTCTAGATTCAGGCTCATGTTGGACAGAGGACTACAAGGATCTCACCCCAATGAGAGCACTTAGGAGCAATTCAGTGGGAGATTTAAGCTAGTGTTTTGTCCTCATTTTAAGCATGTGCTTTCTTATTCCCTATTGAGGTCGATCAATTAAGCACATGTTTAAATGCCTTGTTGAATAGAGTCATGTCTGTGAGCAAGGATTGGTTTGTGGTGAAAACCAGTTAATTAGTTTGAGCAGAAACTAAGTAAAAATGGGCCCACTGAGAAAGTTTGTTAGCTGACAAATGGATTGTTGCTAAGAGCAGGACACCAAATGGCTTAGACTTGAGTTACTAAAGTTGGTAGATGCTTTGGAAAACTACTTCCTAAGCAATTAGTCTTTTCAGGTTGCGAAACTCGAGAAGCAAAATAGTCTGGGAATGGTTAGGTGAGTAGCAGAATTAATTTTATTTCTGAAATAATTTTATTGTATTTAGGTGCTCTGATTTTGTGTGCTCAGACTTGTAGCAGTAGTGTGGCTCTTCTGACAGTGAATTGGTACATCAGTGGCAAACTTCACCCTCTCCTTCTCCATAACTGACTTGATATGTCGTTATTGCTTATAAAGAAACAAGGAAACTTGGGGAAAGAGCTCTTATGGGCAGATCATTCTATCCATGTTTGAAGAAAGCTCCTTAGATGCCTAGCTCTGATGTTCTGGTATTTTTTCAGCTTCTCAGCTGTCTGCTTGTCCCCATTGCTTCCTTTTGAAAGTATCAAAATGCAAACATTGGTGTAGTTTATCGTTATTGAGACGCTTCACAAATGAACGCTGGATTAATGCAACCAAATAACTAGTTTTCAATTAATTGCAATTTCCGTTGCTTTACTTAAGTCTTTATGTTCAGCAATTGGTGCTCAGCTTTCTCAGCAAATGAGATGTCCTAAGGCATTCCAGAATTATTGCCCCAAGTTAAGTCATTTGCAGCTAGTTTGCTACATTTGAAAACCTCCCTGATAGTCTTCAGTACCCCGCCTACGAATGAAGACAACAACAACCCATTTTCTTACCTTCCCAGCAAAGAAACCAGATAGCAAAATCTTCAAGTGGAACCCACAGCCAGAGCAAACAGTTTGATGTAATTATCCCAACCGAAGAATTATTCTTAGATCATACTTTCTAATGGCTGTTATAGAGCCATAAATTATTTTCAAAATTGGTATTTCAGCACATCTAAAATGTGGAACTGAAAAGAAATTATCTATGCAAGAATGAGTTTAGTAATAAAATATAGATGTTTTATTTTGGATCATATGAATCAAAACTATACCTTAGGATTTTAAGCCACGATTGGTCATGACCTTCTCTTCATATTTCAAAGTTTAAAAAAATTGAGGAAATTTCAATAGTAAATCACTATATGGAGTCATAGCTAACATCAGCAATGCACACAGTCATTAAAGTAGAGTGCACTCTGGAACATCAACACATCCAAATGAGTATTGTACACAGACAGAATTTGACAGTCTCAGAAGCAATTGACAGCAAGTTACATAGACAAAACTATTTATCTAGTCCTCTTCATGCTTGTGTATTAGAAAAAATCAGTATGCTTGCTGTTCACCCTTTCAGGCTTAACTCTGCCCTTCTGACAAAAATCATGTATTAGCCAAAAATGTTCCCTCCAATTCCCTTGGCAGTTTAATTCATCAGTATGCTGAGCACAATGGATGGACACAACATTTAAATACATGCTCACACACAGTCATGTGTGCTAAGCTTTTTGTTGCATTGAGCAGAAGCACTCAGCACTTTTCCCAGTTATGCTCCTGATATTTTATTTTCAAACCAATTATTTGTACAATTAAGGATTTTTGTAATAATGGGTCTGTTTTTAAAGATATATCTGCAACTAGTTGTTTTCTAAGGGATATGTGTGCATGGTTCAGTGCCTCAGGTTGATGTTCCTGGCAGGCTTCATGGATTTGGATCCAGTGAACCTTCTCCCACGCTGTAATTTTAAACATTTTTTTTGTTCCTTATCTTTAGTCAGCAAATTTTAAAATATTCTACAGTAAGGGAAGCAATAAGAACAAAACCTCCTTTTTTCATGGTGCCAACGTTGTCTCTTGTCATTTCTATCCTTTCACTCCTGGGATGGTTGACAGACATCTGTGTATGGATGACTGAAGTGTGTTTAGCCATGGTAGGAGTTTGTCAGTGAGCACCAGTGAAATGTGTTTCCACGCCTGCAGTTTATTTAGTCATGACTTTGTTGATTGTGGGTGTTGTGTAGATCCCAGGGTGGTCAGAATTTTCGAGCAAGCGGTTCAGTGACAAACAGACTGTTCTGGCTTTTTTATGGATGGCGAAGTTAGTCACATGTTACCACAAGCCATGGTCCTGTCTCTACAAGCAGAGCTGCAAGGCTGTTTTGGTGTAGCAAGCACTTTGGAGAGTAACAGATGAGTACATTAAGTGGGACCGAATGGAGACTGTGCTTCTCTACACAAGCTGTTGCTGACTGGTGGTTGTGTAGCATCCCTGGCATAAGTTCTTTGTGGGCTCTCTGTGCGTTCGGAGCAGCAGTTGTTGGTTTTGGGTTTCCTCCATGGTTGAACAGCACCACGTTCCTGTGTCAGAATCGTATCTCAAATAAGGATGTCATTTGTGCACTTTATTTAAATCCGGCTCCGGTTTTCCACTCTATTTGTTTAAAGTGCATTATCCCTCAGATGGAGACCTCTTCCAGTCTCTGGCATTGGCACAAGCCAACTTCCAGCTCAAAAGTCATCTCTCCAAATGTTTCACCTGCTGTCATGGCACAAGAGCTGTACCTGCTTCTTGCAAACACAAACACATGGCCCGAAACTGTCCCGACTGAGACAACCCAGAATACAGCTCCCAAGAGTTAGCTGCTGGTGCTGCAAACTGGTGGCACTCTAGAGACCAGCGATGGAAATTCAAGCACAGGAGGGACAGAGAAACTGCTTAGGCTGGTAGAAAAAGAAGATGCTTTTCAGGCATTGTGAGAAAGAGTTATCAGGAAGAGGGGGTTTAAAAGCTTGGAGGAAAGAGGATGGGAGAGGGGCATATGTGGTATGAAACAGGCCGAAAATGAAGCAAGGTCAGGCATGGGAGTGGAGCAGAGCTGAAGCACAAGAATGGGAGAGATGCAGTGGTCAGACTTGTTTTCAGAAAGCAGGAGAGTTCAAGTGTGGGTGTGTGGGAGGGCTGAGTTTAGAGATGGATAACAGAATGGAAGACGGTGTCAGGTGAGGTCCTGGGTTAGGTGAAGTTAGAAGGGAGGGGAAAGGCAAGATGCAGGAAAGCTGAAGAGAAACAGGGTTTCAGTAATGAAGGTAAGAGAGTATGAAAAGCATGATACTGGCATGGACTGCAAGAGGCATGACTTTCTCTGGAATGAAAGCACCTTCATGTTTAAGCAGGGCTGTCTGTGGTGCCTTCAGAAAGAGGGGTCCACTCCTCATTCCTCAGCAGAGCCGGCTGCCCTGTCACCAGCCTGAGGGACCCCTCTGCCTGCCTGGCTTTACTTGCAGGGCCTTGGGCCAGCTGTATCGCTGTGACAGATACAGGACTCGTTCCTCCAATTCTGGCACTAGAGGAGCATGGACTGGTAGCGGGCTGCTTGCAGATTGTATATTCAACCTTTCTTAAAAAATGAATTCTCCTGCCCAGCCCAGGTCTGGGTTAGGCAGTTCCTGATCTATCCAAGGAATATAACCTAAAACTGATCTTGGGTCTACAGGCTCTCACTTATCCACCATAAACAGTGTGACTGCTTGAAATGTGGATCCCAGGCATGACCTGTGACAGTTCCTTTCCCTTCCTGCAGGTCCAGCTGGCTGAAATGGAAGCGTTATCCCTCAACTCAGACAAGTCCTCTTCCATCCTTCTAGGAGATGAGTCAGACAATCGAAACGCTGCTCAGCTGAGTCCTAAGGAGATCAAGGTTAGCCCCAGGCAGTCATGGGCATCTTACACCATGAGCTGTGCTTATGCCTGTGCTCATTTCAGGTGCTCTGTATTCATCCAGGTGTCCCTGCTGAGGAATAAAATTCTGGTCATTTTTCAAGAGCTTCTCCATAGAGACATACTGTGGATTAGGATTTGAGGAGAACAAAAGAATATATGTATTTGAAAGTTCTCTTCACTACTGTTAGTAACTTCCTCTGAATTAGTCAAAAGTTAGGCAATTTGGGCTGGAAAATTGAGCATCTCTTAGCTACCTTGAAGGTATCATCAGAATCAGCTCTTCTTGAGGCTTTGAAAAGTCTGGTGTATCATCTATTCTTCACAAGGCTTTGTCCTCACTTATTTTTTCCAGCAGGATGGTCAGAACAACCCTGACTCCAGTGGGGCAGACAATCTGGGGGAATGCCTGCTGCCAGCATCCAGTGAGGATGGCTCTACAAACCCAGACAGTTACCTGTGTGAAATGGAGAATACTCCTTTCAACTCAGTTCAGTCTTGGCTAAAGCACGAAAGTACCAAAGGTAAGCAGGGCTCTCATTCTCCAGGTCTGCTGAAACTGTGGGTTGGTTCAGCTCTGTTTTTCCCCTGCTTTCCCTCCGCCCAGGGGGAGAGTTAATGTGACTTGGCTAACCAAGAATTAGCTTTCAGTTTGCCAATTTGGTTGAGGAATGGGGGGAGGAGCAGTGCCTTCATTTTTATTGCTAGTTTTTATAAGTTTCACTCAGACATGACTGTGAAATATTGTGAAAATGCTGATCCCCATTTGTAGTAGTGCAGCTATGCATGGTCAGAGAAGAGTGGGGACAGATTCTCCTGACATGCCAGCTGGATGAACTGTGCTCACTCAGCACACAAGAACTCTGCTGTCCCCTGAGACTGAGTACAGATTCAGGGAACACGTAACATGTCTGCCCTCGGTGGAAGTGCCCTGGTTCTACTCTTGAGCATGCCCTGGTGTCCTGTGGTCCCCAGGTTTCCCAAACCACAACTTAATTATCTCCCTTCATCCCTTGCCCTGCAGGATCTGGGATGAAAGTCCTCTGGCAGTGATACATACTTGAGTCAAGGCCTTTCAGCTCAGCATTTCTCTGTGAGAGCAACAGCGGGGCTGGCCTGTTACCTTATGGCTCGGAGCTGTGTTAGGTCTTCCAAGTCTGGTGCAGGTTTTTGTGCAAAAAGTGGGATCCTTAGTCTGAGCATCAGACTGAGGCTTCTTGGCCAGGAGTGCAGGTTCCTGAATATCCTTTGTTCACTGGACTTGGGACTTCGCTCGATGTAACAGCAGCAAAGGCACCAAATAAAATCAGAGGACTCTTAAAGCTTTTTTTTTTCCCTTCTATTTCTTTTCTCCTCCCCTTTCCCTTGATGCTCTGTCAGTCCCTCCCAGCCCCTTCTCTCCAGGTGCATCTTCCCCTCTGTTACCTGTACCAGCAGAATTTTTCCACCCAGCCATCTCTGCCACCCAGTCAGGGCCTGAGGAAGTCTCATGTCCACACAACCTTCCTAAGATCTCTCTGCAAGGCTCGTGGGCATCACTGAGATCTCCAGGTGTGAACTGCTCACTTCTCCATCAGGTGAGGAAGCCCACTTCTGTCTGCTAGGAAAACTCAGTTTTCACATCATACCCAAACAGAGGGGGCTGAATGAGGAGGACAGCAGAGGAAGGAGAGAGGCAGCTGTGGTCATGGGCTGGGTAACCTGGATCTGTAGGAGGAGCACAATGGACTGCAGTACACAGGAGGGTAGGGGAGGAGAGGGGGTAGTATAACAAAAAGATGTTGGATAGCTCTCACCCCATGAAGTCACACTTTCTTCTGCTTTGGATCAGCAAATAGTTTGACAGCTGCAGTGAGCCCCACATGAAGATGAAATCACATCACTCTGTAGCTCCCCCCTGGGTCCCTGGCACTGGGTGTGCTGCAGACACCTGCATGCACAGCAGCCATGGTGTGAGCCAGGGAGGTGACAGCTGCACAGCCTCCTGGGGTCCTCTTAACACTGTGACTCCAGATCATGCCCCTTTTTGGCTGGAACAGGCTTCTTCCCACCTACATCCTCCACAACCCTAAGTGCCCCATCCACACACTGTGTCCTCACTCTTTTGCCCTGCCCACTTAACTCTCGCATCCCAGAAAGGTCTCTTTTTGAAAAGGCAGCTATTTCTCAGTAACAAGAGAAGAATAAAAGCACTGGGAGAAGATCAGGTGTCTCTGAAGGGCAGAAGATGCAGAGATGTAAGCCCAGTAGAGATACCTGTTACTGTTCTTGGAAGATACTCCATGAACAGGGGCACTCTATTCCAGACAAACTAAAAAATAAAATTGAATGTTATCCAGCTCTATATGACAGACACTATTGGCACAATACAAATGTGTATAAATTCACCAAGGATAAATTTAGCCTTGGTCTGAGACAACTGAGTTATTGCAGTTTTGAAACTTCTGGTATAAGTTAAGATATGAAGAGGTAGAGCCCTGGAGCTGGCACACCACTGGGACAGAAGTACTGAATTGTTGTAAAGCAGAAATTGGTAAACTTCTGATTATGTGATGCAGACTCTATAGAATAACTATAGGGACTGCTTCAGGAGACTGTTTCCTGTCCTACATGCATCATTCCCAGTGCAGTGTCCCAGTGATGATCTCATACTAGGACCAATTTCCTGGAAACAGCTAAAATGCAGCTCAACTAGATGAGCCCTGATACAAGGAAATTAAGGCTGAGGACAGAGGTCTGGTCCTGCTGGGAAAGGACCCCACCTTTCTGCACTAAATGCCATCATTGCCACAAGTGCTGGTCAAAAGAACCATGGGGCCTCTTTTCTCTCCCCAGATATTGCTAATTTTTTTAATGAGAGGAGGTCTGTACCAAAGTCCCTGAGTTCCTGTCCAGCTGATAGATGTGCCCACAGTCTGTGTGGCAGGTTTTTTTATAGGGTAGCCATGAGTGAGGACCCACAGGAAGCCTTTGCTCCGCTGCCTCCTGGACCATCAGTGCTCAGGGAGAGCCTCGTGGTGGGGGCTGCAGGGCTGCACATGGGAGGGGTGGATTCATCCTGAAGCAGAATGAAAATAGCTCAAATAATCGAAACCTTGCCTCCTCCTTACCCAGAAGGAAATCCCCATGGCAGGCTGCACTGGCTGCTGCTTCCTAGCATTGGTTGGGTTTATAGCTCCCCTCCCCAGCAGAGGAGAGTGAGAGAGAAATAGGAGTTTTCCCCCTTTCTGTAATCGTGGCTTATTTTCACACCCCAAAGTACCCCCAAAACAAATAAGGCAAAGTCTCTTGCCCTCTGCCCGTCTCCTTCCTGAGAACTGTGTTTTCGTGCTCCCGCTCCCCAGCCCCCCGAGAGCGACACGTCGCTGGACAGCCGGAGCAGCAGCTCGGCCGGCAGCCT
>WEIT01017856.1:2695-20217 GCA_013389985.1 Dryoscopus gambensis
ATGAATAAGTAAAGTGAATAAACTGAAAGAATAAAAGTTTCTCTTCATCACCTTCCAGGGTCCTTAACATTCATAGTAATTCCATGAAGTCAGAGTAGTGGAATTTTTTGCTTACCAGATTCCACAAATTCAAATGTTAAGCATTAGTTCTCAAACTCTGCTCTTAGTAAAACACATTCTTTAGAATAATTTTGAAAATGCTGGTAAGTAATAGGAAGTAATCAGAGTGCTAACAACAATCTGTATTTCAAAAGATTAGGTACACTTTTTGAAAACTTACCAGATTACTTGTACACAAGTTTTGACAATTCCTTGAGAAAGCAGAGTACACTGCAAAAATCCATAGACAGTAAAAAGCAGCAAGCCTTTTTAGTTGGAAAACCCACAGGCAAGCGTTCCTCATAACTTAAACAATTTCATCTGTTAATCTCTTCCCTTGACTTGGCCGTACAAACTCCTTTTAGTCTAGGTGACGGAGATGCAACTGCAAAATTTCTGCATGTCAGATTATTAAAATATTTTTTTAATCCTTGTTTACACTCCGCTCCTTCAACAACTTCACAGCTTCCTGGAGCACTCCTCTTGAATTTACGCAACCTCTATTTCATAGTTTCTTATTAAGCCACTGAAACAAAAGAGCTGACCAATGAAAGTCAGTGTATCTACTTACACAAATACCATTAACGTAAAAAGGAAACTAAGTGCAATGCTCTTAATCGGGTGCTCCGAGCAACACGGAAACAGGGAAACCGTGGGAAAAAAACGGCCTAATGTTAATTTTGACTAGATTAAGCTATTTCTAGACATTTTTAGGTGGATGCAACTAAGAAAATTTGTTGGTGATGATGAATAACTTTGTTAGAGCACCATTGGTCATATCAGACATGGCAAAAATTTTAATTAACTCTTTATTTGAATGACTGTTTCCAAATGTTCCATTTCCACACCAAAATACCACTCAGAACAGACCCTGTCTTGCCCTTTGATGCAATCTAGACACAAACTAACCAGAGCCAATCTGCTAGGGGCTCTCTAGATGAGGAGGCACAATTGTACTAGTAAGTTTGTAACCGTATCATGGAAGAAAAATGAACCTGATAGAGAAATCATGTGTCTGATTTAAAGAGCGGTGAAGAGTCTTACATAAAGTTGGAAACTCACATTAAAAGCGTCTGTGGAAAGTCAGGCTTGGGACACATCCTGGTCCTGGTCTGTGGCACATCTGAGCTGTACCAGCAGAGCTATCCACAGAATAATTCCGCAGTAGAAAATCGATCCACTTACACACACACACATGTATATGTATATGTATATGTATATGTATATGTATATGTATATATAACAAATGCTATGCTGTTTTGTGCATGTGTATTACTCATTATAAATCAAATATGCTACTTTATAAATAATATAGCATTTTGATGATCAGTTGAGGCTGGCACATCCTGTTATTGCTGCTTAGAAAGGGTACCTGCTTTTCCAGCATACCTTTCCAAGCCCCATTCACTTACCAAGGAAACATTTCTCCAGTCATGCAATAAAATGGGCTGAGAACCTGGTTAACACTAACCCAGCAACAGTAGCAGTGAATTGGTTGGCATTAATCTGATGCTGGTTTTTTCTGGCTCAGGCTCTAGTACAATCTCCTGTGCTGTTCTGTCCATGCAGTGAAAGGAGTAAATGCACCAAGGCAGGAGGAAAGGGAAAGCCAGGCTGGAGACAGACAATGAATATTGGGAAGGACACAGCTCAAAGGTGGTCCGAGGAAGGAAAGGTTTTTAGGAGCAGGTTCCTTCCTTTGATTCTAGTTGCCTTGGGAAGCATTTAGGGGCTTCCTTGTGCATTATCTCAGTCTCTTCACCACTACTGAAAGGAACACGCAGATAAGAGTAAGGCTCATCTAGGATGAGATTTGCTTTCAGCTAAGAGCTTTCAGCTACACAGGTGTGGGGGAATTACTGCCCAATTTGCTTGTCACTTCTCCACTCCAGAAGGATGCTGCCCCCACTCCAGCCCATGAGCAAAGCTGCTCAAGAGGGAGCTCCTTAGATCCAGCCAAGAAAAGCCAGTTTAGTCTGACTGCTTAAATAGTAGCTCTCTGCTAATCCAGCTCATCTTGGCTGAAGAAGTTTCATCAGAGCTCACATGACCAGCAACACTGAAGGGGAAGCTGGTGATAGACTGATGGAGGCTGCAATTTCTTCCTGAGGAAAGAACTTTTCCTTTAGGTAGTTAGGACATTCAGGACCCTCAGGATTTGGTCTCTAGGTCTATTAGGTCTATACTAGTAAATTCAATGTACCCACATCTATACCCTAGCAAGTGGCATGGTATGACCCACATCCACATTTTAAAAATCTCTCATAATCCAAGAGATGATAGGCACATCTGAAATACCTCTGGTCACTGACTTAGATTTACTATATCCCAAACTGTTCCTGGATATTATTTGGGCTGGTGCTAATGTGGATCAAAATCAGATAGAGTTCAACAATTTACCTGTGTGGTCACTCAGGATTCAGAATGCTGGCTGGCATGGATTTAAATTATTAACTTAGATGTAGTGCAGGTTAAAAAGTATGCCTAAGTTCAAACTTTGAAAAAAAAAATCATTTAATGGCATTTAAATAGTCAACAATTTTTAAAATTTGTTTGGGGTTTTTTTAGGAACTGTTTGATTGTTAGGATGTCTAGGGTCTTTTTTGAGGATGTATAGGGAGAAGCACTGGGAGGTGAGAAACACAGAATCATAGAATCATTATAGTTGCAAAAGACTTCCAAGATCACTGAGTCCAACCTTTGACTGCGCATCACCATGCCAACTAAACCATAGCACTAAATGCAATGTCCCGTGGTTTCTTGAAGGCTTCCAGGGACAGTGACTCCACCAGGTTAAGAACCTGGTGAGGAACGTAATCAAGGTGCACCTTTAAGTCTGAAGAAAGAGTCCACAGCACCATAACAATAACAACAACAACAACATAACTGTATTTAGCTTTTCGGAGAAGGAAATTTGGTTACTATCAAATACACATGACTAACCCTGTGCAACTGGAAAGCTTGGCTATTACCGATGAGGATAATTCTTGTCCGTGAGCATTTGCACACTCATATAAGGGTAGTGCACACATGCCTCGCACAAATGGGCTCTAACCATTACAGTCAGTTAATAAAATTGTAACATTAAACACACTGTTCAAACGAACTACTCAAATGGTCCAGAAATTTTTCTTAAGCTTCCAGTACTGTTTTCCACCAGGTGTCACTGTAACATCCCATAAACCACGACTTTCAAAGGAAAAAAGCACTGAAATATCTCCTTTCTTCTTTACCTTCCTTTGAACACATAGGGAAAACAAATACTAACAGTCACTTGAGTCTTTGGATTTTTAACTTGAATTTCAGGAATTCTACAAGAAGAGAGTACTTACGGACTTTAGAAGCTGAACTTTAAAATGACGGTTCGCAACATCTGTAAATGACAAAGCATTAAGTGTAATTTTTAAGTATATCCCTTCCATAACACTGCATCCTGACACACAACTAGGGATCCAAATTTTGTGAGGTATCATTAATAAACTTTGTCCTTTATATTACAGATCTCCTTACAGAATATAATTTCCTTTAAACCAAAGACCAGCACAAGGAAGATGTGCCTGCAGACCAGCACATCTGCAAGGGAGAAGACTGTGAATGAAGAGAAAAATACAGAAAAGAAAACTTGATCACAGTTCCCTACCTGGACAGCAGCATATATCAGAGTTCTTCACAAACTATGGATTCATCTTTCAAGTTCTTTTGAGTCTCTTTTAAGAGAAATAGAACTATGTACAGACAAATGATCAGCCCTGAGAGCAATGAATAAGGAGAAACATTTCTTGAGCAGAAACATGAACATTACTACTGCCAGTAAAGCAAGTAACTAACAGCTTCTTTATACCTGAAATTTTCATGATCCATGAAGACAAACCTTGCCTGTATGTGAACACGCACACAACTGCACATATGTATTCATGAATGGTACAATACAAGCAGACTAAAGATTGAAGACACAGAGCTTTAGCGCTTTGCTGCACTTACAGCAGAAGATTAAAATTATTGGCTTGAGGTGGGTTGGCAGCCTCCTCTACCATTCACCCCAGTGCACAGACAGAGGCTGTTGCACATACAGCCAGAAAGGTCAGCTGGGAAACACCTTCTGGGCTGCCAAAAGGTTACAGATCAACAGATTAACATAAACTGATGGCTACTTCACCTTATTTTAATAGTCCAGTACAAAAGCTCTCAAATGGTCAGCTCCCAGCTGGCCCAGACCTGGAGCTGTGCCATCATCCCTGCCCTTGTGGCAGCAACCTCCATCACAAAGGTAGGCCAAGCAACTCAACGTAATACCGGCTCCAGCAATCTAATTTTAATCTCCTCCCACGTTCGAGTCAGGCACCTAAAATCTCATCAAATGAAACAAATGTCTATGTGCTGCTACTTTAACACATCTGTGCACAGTTTCACAAAACAGCACACAGCAGGAATCAGCAAGACAAAGAAACTGAGCATGGGATGTCTGAGGAGGCGGGCAGGGGGACACTCAAAGCCCACAGATGTCTGTATTTAATCTGGGCTGTTTGTTTCCCGTTACAGAGCACTAAAATTCCTTGAAGATAGACCACCATTCGTGAGTCCTATCTCGACGGGAAGGAAAGTTGGGAGAGGTGAGAGAGACTGTCAATCCTTCAACCAGCCTACAGGGCAGAGCAATGAAAAGGAAAATCTCAGCTTTTACTTATCTGTTTCTACCTCCTTTGTCTTGGGGAGGTCATCTCAAAAAGATATGCTGATGTGAATCACTCACTAGTGATGATGGATTTTCACTCTTTTCCAAAGATCATAGATTATTCTCATTTTCCCTCCAGCAATGGGCCCCCATTAGATTTTGAATTTCTTAGTGAAGTACGTGAACAAGGACCCTAAGGGCAAAAAGCTTCCCTCCACTGCCCTGACCTCTCTCCTTCCCCTTTTATTTGTTAGTGCAACTGCTAAGACAGCTGCTTGTCTGGCAATAGCAGCCAGTCGGTCAGGGAGTGCTGTGCACAAACAGAGGGAAGGCCATACAAGAGAAACCCCCTGGAGTCTGGCTCAAGATTTATATCTATCTCTGCAGATTAGAGAAGTGGGGCTGAGGAGGGGGGGAGAAACAGACTGTTAAACTGGATCAAATTGGAAAGACAGTCATGCATGAGATACTTAGCTAAAACAGTCAGGAGACAGGGATTTGCTTCTATTGATCTGCAGTAATGATGACTGGAGAAATGTCTCATTAAATGATGTACAATGATAGATTTCAGACTAGGCAAATTAGAGCTGTGGAGATTAACAGGAAGAGATGTAAAAGCTAGGCCTTAATAGAAATTATAAGGAATGCTGAAGGGTAACGTGGATCTATAAATACATTGCTAAAAGATTCAAATCCAAAAGAAAAATAATATATTAGAGCTTATTAAACTCTGTTTGTGTAATCATCATACACAACATTAGGAGAAACAGTGAGCACAAAGTGACAATAAAAACCTTGCTGTTAAGTAGGTAAATCTTGTACTTCTTTTTGTATTGCTTTAAAGAGGATAAGTTGGCAAGGTATTTGCAAAGCTTTGTAGTGATTTGTTCAACTGTGTTATCTATGATATATCTCCTGATTATTACTAATCATATGTGCAGTCTGAAATTTGAAGAAAACAAAATTTCAACATACACAAGTAGCCCGCAGTGCAACAGTGTAAGTGTAAAATGGCCTGATGCAGGATGTCTGAAGAGGATTGCATGAAAAAGATGTGCAAAGGGTTTTAGAGAGAAACAGAAAGAAAGAAGATTCCTTATCACAGAGGGAGTGACTTATTGCTCTGACCATGTTGATCACTGTATAAGAAGGTATAAAATCAAGATTAGGAGAAAAAGACAAAAGGTGCACAAGCAGTAGTGCAGGTTACACAATCTTGCTAAAGATACTCAGAACAGTCAGATGTTCAGTTTGCATAAACATCTCCCATAAAAGTCTCTACCTCTAACACCTCCTGGTTTCCTTTCCATGGCATTCCCAAACTGGTGAACGTTTCATCTCCCAGTAGTTCCATAAAAAGAAATTGCTTATCCAGCAATCCAGGAGAGAGCCCATCTGCATAGAGTTTCTTAGAGATTAAGAAGCAACCGTGCCCACTATGGAGACAGGAATCAACAGGGACTGGATATGACCATTTCAATCACCAGCCTGGGAAAGTGTGTTGCTGGACTGCTGTTTGGATGTACTGCTCATTAACCTCTTGGCAGGTATCTAGAGTTTCAGTCCTTCTCCCCCAAAAATTCCCATCCTGAGCACAGCTTCACAGCCCCCAGATTCAGATCAACATGATCAGGGCCAGTCCCTGCTGAGCTCCTCAACCGTGTGTCCCCCGTCCTGTTCTGGGGAACCTGGGGCTTGGTGCCATTCCCTAAACACAGGTCCCTAGTGACATCCTCCCTGTTTCAGGGTGCCCCAGATGTTCACCCGGGGCTGGCAGTGTTTAGGCACCATGGCAGGGGGCTCTCAGGGCAGTGCCCATCCCACTCCCAGCCAAGAGCACGGCAGTCAGGGCCATCATCAGGCACCTTCCTGGGGACAGAGAAGTCAAGGTTGGGATGTGGGCCCAGGGCTGGAGAGTGGCCCTGATGTTGCACCACTGGGGCAGGGGCTGGTGGCTTCAGGCACTGGCATGGGGCCCTGGTGCCTGGGTGGAGAGGGGAGCCCAGTGGGGCTGGGCAGAGACAGCCGATCCCAGGCGTGCCGTCTGGGCCCAGCTGGCAGGTGGCACCCCGGAGCAAGGGAGCTCCTGCCCTTCTAGACCAGTAGCTGAGAGCCAGAGGGATCATCGAAGCATTGCAAAAGGCCACTGAACTGAGTCTGCCAACTCCATTGGCTGCAGCAGCAGTCACTTGAATTTAGATGTATTGATTTTAAATTAATTGCAATGCTTTTAAACAGCCTAAGTATTCTGTGCCCACAGCCATATGTGCTGACCCTTGAGCAGGCACAGACGTGCTGTCGGACTCACAGCAAGGTGGTAGTTTGGGTGTTAAACCAGCTTTTCATTTTCTTTTGCTGGGGAAATTTCCTTCCAGCTGAGGGAAATTTCCTTCCTGAGGAAGTTTTCTTCACTGAGAAGCCAGGCAGATGCCAGAGCAAGGAGGGGACAGGCACAGAGAGCTACACCCACACACTGCTGGAGAGGGTGAACCCCGATGCCAAGAGGATTTATCACCTGTGAAGGACATCAGCCCTGACATTCCCTGTCACGTTCCCAGACCTGTTTTCCTGCCCTGTCCTAGCAGTGTGGTCACTCCCCCTTGCACCAGCTTCAGTGCTGTTTTGATCCTCTACTGAGCTAATTCAGGTCCCCAGCACAGTGGAAAGCCATTCACCTTGCTGTCAAGAGAATGTTCTGCTACCTCAGCAAATTGAATTAGCTCAACACAACATCAGGTGAGCTCCAGGAAGAGGGGAAATAAGGCAAAGAAAGGAACCCTTTGACCCAGCTGGTTGGAGCCTTCACTCTAACAGCTGCTATTGTTAACTAAATTTAGGTCTGATACATCACTCTCGCTTAATAGAGGGAAGCCTGGGGAGCAGGATCTGCTGCTCATGACATGTTTGAATGTGATCTTGCACAACAGAGCAGTGACCTCTCTCTGTATTATGATAACACAAATAGTAAGAGGTGGCGTTTAATTGTCAGCGCATCTGGACTCCTAAAAGATTTGCAGAACAATGACATGCTTAAGCTGTAATGACAAACACTACCTCAGTGTAAAGCAGGCTAAGACAGGAGAAACATTAAACAAGGGATGTCATACAGGTTCGTATGCTTATGATCCCAAGATTAAAGAAATAAATTGGTTTATGAAAAGTACATTGTTTTTTCCAGTATAACGTACATGCACAAACACAAATATGCCTTTCCTAAGGCTGAAAGGACTCAGTGGAGCTCAGAGAGGAAAGGGATGCATTAAAAAGAGGAAACCTCTATATCAAAACGGATATAAGAGTGAATTATCTTAAAACAGTAACTAAAAAAATGATTTCTGAGAAGATTTTTCTGACTTGGTTGGGAGTTTTTTTGTTTGCATTTTTAAAATTTATTTAGCAGCCATGTTTTGGATTTATATTAAATTACAAACCAGAGAAAGACTATTCTCTGAAAAAAGGGTTAACATGCCCTTTTGTGGTAATCCACAGATTAAGTAAAGACCATATCCTTCAAGCTCCCTGGGCATTTGTGTTCTCAGTCCAGGGTACTGGTGAATACCCATCCTAACAGCAATTTAAGTGAAGTTTGAACAGTTGAGGTGCAGATACATGCTTTCTTCCATTGCTGTGCAAGCAGCAGAAGTTGAGCAGAGTGAAGAGCTGTGGATACAGCAATATCTTGAAATATTTCAGCTTCAGAATCTAGAAAGCATGGACCCAAAGGAGCACTTGGCACTTCTATCAACACAGGCTCCCCCAGTAACTTCAAGGCGCTTTGGATTAGGCCCAGGAACTAATCTGAAGAAAGAGACTCTGGCCAAGCAGGACTACTAAGCAGTAATGTTTCATTTAGTGGAGTTTCCAAGTGCACAAAGAGTGCCCAAGTACATGTACTTCAATGTCTGCATGCCAGCAAAAGTAGTTTACTGCATTTGCACACAAGTTTTTCAGGTAAATATAATCCATATGAGAAATTGTCTATAATTGTGTTTTTATAAGACTAGTAAAACAAAACAGCTATAAATATTTCCTTTATGTAGGAACAAGTTAGCCTTCACTTGGTAGAATGGCTGTCTGCAAATATTCAAATGCTATCATTATTTTCTGACTGTGGTATCTCTGTCATGCCATTTTTGTTTCCTTTGCTTCAGTGTTTGGTATTTTACTGCATTAATGTAATTCCACACATCAAAGCAACAACAATAACAAAAAAATTCCTGGGATAGTAACATAGAACAAGGAACATCAAGAAAAAATACTGGGTATAAGATGTGAGGAAGTATGTGAAGGTTCATGGTCCACCAAATCCAGGCTGCAACTAGCAGAAGCCAATGTGAATTGACTTACATGTGCTCCAGAGTGGTTTTTAACAGAGAAGAGGATGAAGAGTAGCTGGGCTTCCTGCTCCTGCTCATTTAGAGGATAGGATTTGCCTCTCTAGATCCCTAGTAATAGGAGCATATTGGTGGGAGTGTGGGAGAGAATCAGATAATGCCATGAGAATGAATCAAAATCCATTTGATCGCTTTCTTTTCCATGTAAAAGCTACAAAGTCAGCTAGAAAGCAGGTCCACATGCTAACATGAATCCTGATGATTGATTAATATACCATGCTCATCTTTATTGAAACAGTAAGTCAAATACCTATAAATGCCTAGATGGTACAGTACTCAAATGCAGACAGCAGAAGTCTGAGCCTCAAAGGTTATGATAACCCCTGAAGAGGTGCTGAGTCCTCGTAAATCCCTCGTGAGCAGGGCTCTGCATGAGAAAGTTGGAAACTGCAGGGACTCTAGTCTTTTCTCAAGAGAAGAGGCAACTGCCGAACTAGAGCAGGTAATTATCACCAGGGTTAGTTTTGGCCTGGTTGGAGCAGCCAGCAACAGTCTTAGCTGTGGCTGACTGCACCAATACCATGCTCACCATTTGGCATTCTGGGTGTGCATCCTGCATCCTTTTGTGCTAAACTAATACGAACCATCCCAAGGCATCTCCTCTGTGAAGCTGCCTGTTTCTCTGGGAGCTTGAGGAACTGTGGCTGGGTGGTGGGAATTGTTACAGGGACTTTGGCCATGAACAGGTGTTCTCTGCCATGGTTGGTCACGCCAGATGAAGGTTTTCTTGTTCCCAGATGCTCAGCGCTGTTCGTCCACTGGAGAACGAAGCCATGAAGGGTTCGTTCACACTTTTTAAGCTATTGCAGACAAATGTGTATGAAATAGATAACACACGGTCTGGGAAGTCAACATGCCCAGGAGCAGGAGCTAGAAACTAAGGTTAGGCAGCAGAGCTGCTCACACGGTGAATGCTAGGCCCTGGCCGTAACATCTCTCACCTGTGCAGGCGAGCAGCCCGCAGGAGGTGAATGCCTGGGCTGAATCTACATGGACGATCAATGCCACCCGGCACCAAAACCATCATCATGCTCAAGGGAAGGAGGACAAAGAACATCCGATTTTGGTGGACAACTGCCATACTGGATATAGAGCAAAGAATTAAAATACAGGCTGAATTTAAGTCTTGGAGGCAGACCTAACTCAAGCTCAACTATGTATATATCACATTTGAAAAAAGGCCTTTAGGACCACTTATGGATCCCGGGGCCAAGAACAGCTACCAGTATGCATGTGTGACATAACTAAGAATACAGCATCTTTAATGAAAAGAAGTAGACAGAAGAAAGCTAAAAGTTCTTGATTTGGGAAGGAATATCTGAGACATGATGCCATCCACACAAACCTAACTTTAGGTGATAACAAATCTCAGTTATTGATTTTTTATCTTATGAGGAAGGAATATTCAAAACTGATTTGAGTGTTCACCAACATGCTATATTTACTTTCTGTTGTGCAGTTATCTTGACAAGGACCCTAAAGCAGGCTCAAATTTTTTGTATTCCATAAACAGGCACAATAGTACATTAAAATTAATGTTATTAAAGTAATTAAAATATGATAACATATTCACTCAAGCCCACTTTAAAAAAAAATTATTTGCAAAAAGGTTTTTACAAAGACAGACTACACTTTATCAGGCTTTTACATTTAATAAATAGCCTGGGTTCAAAAGCAATTCACAGTGAATCTTTAAACTATATATACAGTTGTAATTCACAGCTGTGGCAGTTATGAATTACAAGAATTTGACCTTGGGTTTCATTGGTGTAGTGGCCCAATGCTATGTAGAAAAGTTTCACAAGAAGCTTTTTCTCTATACATAATGATTATTGCAGATTTATGAGCTGTGCTTCCACTATGCATAACTGGCTTACTTCTGTGCAGACTTCCACAGGGCGTGAACAGAGCACAGGGAGGGGGGAGGGAGCACAGTCCCACACAGCATAACTGCTAAATTAATAAGCATGATTCCCATCTCTCTCTCTTGAAACAAATGAACGGGAGAGAAAGAAGGTCTTACTTTTCAACTCCTGAGACTTTCAGCCTGAGTTCATATCATACGCTGCAAGAAAACTGCAATCTGGCATGAACACTTGAAATTAGGAAGACGAGCTAGATCTAGAATACACGGGATGATTTCTTTTAAGTTAAGCAGCCACTCAGCTCATACTTATATTTGCTTTCAGCTCTCTAACTTATACAGCCAGGGATACCATGATCAATAAACCAGCACATAAACTGCCCTCTCCAATGTACATAAGTGCCATGCTGTCTATATTAGAAATGATCAAGCCCTGCTTACTTGCATTCATCTTCCATTATTCCACACCTTTTGGGAAAAAATATAACTAGATCAATTGCTAACTTTATCTAAAAGACATGTAATTCAAACATAATTGGTTATTCCTGGAAGTGACCACTGGATTGCTTCATATTTTGCATGAGTAATTTCTTAGGTCCTACTTGGATGCCACCTCATAAACATGAGCAAATGATTAAGACTACTTGTTTCCCATGGGAAAAAAAATGCAGATGGTGCAAATTCAGCTGTGAACTCCGTCTTGAAAATTCCAAACATGCTACAGTTAAAAATTACATACTACCTACGAATTAATGGGCAAAAATTGACATTTTTTAAAAGTATGAGGACTAATACCTTGCAGAAACAAAAAAACTCTTTAAAACCTATAAAAAACAATGAGAGCTTTGTCACTGACAATGATCAAGGATGCTGCCAACTAGTAAGTTATAAAATAGTAGGCTCTGTTTTGACAAAGAGCGTCATGAATCTCTAGATCATAATGTTTTTCAAGGCAACCCTAAAACAATATGTTTAAATGAAAAGAAACATTCTGCCCCATATTTCTTGACAGCAACAGAGCATGTTTGGTTGATTGTCTTCAAAATCCAGATGATTAGCAACTTTATTTCTTTTTCCTTGAAAGTATGAAAAATTATGACCTAAGACTACCAAGCAGCTGTGAGAAATTGCAAAATATGTGGCAGTGGGACAAATGATTAGTCTTCAACTTGATCTCATAATTACATCATAATAGGTGACATGATTGGATAGGTTACAGCAATTAAAGTGATGAAAACTGCACATCCATCCGCTATATGACTCTCATTAGAGTTACACCCAACTACTGCTGTTGCAGTGAATGAGGCTGCCTATCTCTTAGCATCCAATTATCCCACAGACATTCCCTACCAGTGCTGGGAAGAGCCCTGCTATCACTCCCACCCAGACAAGACCTATAGTTCTCTGCTGCTGAAAAGACAAAGTCTTGAAGCCTGCTGCAGTTTAGTTTTCTCTCCCAGAATTTGTTGTCTGTAATTTCTTCTTCCATGTTCTTAAGGTCTGAGAGTATTTATGGTCTCTCCCTGCTGGGGATTTTTGTTACCAGTGTAATTGCATAATGACACTATAGAGTTCCAACTCATCCATATGGGCTCGGGCAGTGATCTATGCTAGTGCTACTGTTTCTTCTCTCAGAAGATTTTTTTTCTGTCTAATTCTTGCCTCATGTTTGCCTTAAAGTACTAACCAAGCACTTGGTCATGATAGCCTCTTAGCTACTTGCTCAAAACTAGAAAACTGGAAAAGTTATTTTACTGACTCCTTCCCTCCTGGGCATTTTCACATCTGGAGAGAGATGCTTACATTAAGCAGGGAGGGAAGCTGCTAACATGAGCTTTACCAAAACCCAGGCTGGCTCTGAGTAGGAGAGCAGAGTCCCACAGTCTACTACAAATGGGTAAGACCTTTTTTTGCAGTAGTAGTTAGGTGAATATCCAGATAAATCCTGGAGGTCAGTCCATCTCCTGCTGGTTTAATGGCATGCAGACCTTAGTGGAGGGTGGTGTTATACAGACTGACATATCCTTGCTGCTCCATGGGCAAGGCCTTAGATTCCAATGATAAAAACAAAGCATAGAGCACTGTGTCCATAAAATACTCTACATACACAGAATAACTCATGTATATCTCAAGGAATTTGCTAAACTTCCTAAGCCGTGCCTCAGGCTTGCAGCAGCACTGACTTTGCTGTAGTCTAACCACTTTTAACAGAGAGGACTAATCACATAGTGTACAAAAATGTTGCATCTAGACACACCTCAGGCTTTTACTTTATATGTTTTATTTTCTGAATTTTTTATATAACCACCAGATACGCTTCTGGCAGAACACAGTCACTGAATACACAGAGATCAGCAACCAGAGCACTTTGTTCTCAGCTTTATCCTGTAAATCCACTATACCATTTGCTTTTGCCCCGGTGAAAATGCAAAACCTGGCCCATGTATGAAGACTGCTAAAAGGCCTCTCAATCTGCAAGCTATCCGTCTGCTAATGAAGAGATTAACATACCTCTCAATGTCTAGAATTGTTCTTGCGTTTTGTAATTTGTAACCTCGGGTCCTCTCCACCTCATTGTGTTTTCAATTCCTCCCTCTTCTTCTATGCAAAGAAAAAGCCTTCCACTTACTAAGAACAGGAACTTTCCTGTTAGCTGCACAAAAGCAAGACTGCTTCATTAAGATGAATCTTAAACCTCTTCGTATGACTTAAGTTTTTGGTTTCTATTTCTTTTCCTAGAACCTGTACTGAACAAGATGCTTTTGAAAGGAAGAGTGTATACAGTGTGAAGCTTGCAAGATAAGCTTAGGTGAGCTCTGCAATGTGTTTTTCCTTCCTCCCTTGCCCCAGACAACCTACTAGTTTAACATCACACAAGGAACATAAGGACTCATCAGATGATTTAGGTCTGCTTAGAAGCAGCTCTGTGTGTCTTATATACCATTACACAGCAGTATATGAAAAGTATAGGTCAAGAAAGTAAATCCATGAACCTAGAGACTGTACAAGTCTACAGATGAAACCTAGGTATGTCCTCATATTGACCATCTGCCTTCTAAAGTGTTTTGAGCTGATTTTGTCCTGAAGTCCTCTCTTGCTGTTTGTTCATCCTGAGGTCAAAGATCTGTGGAGTAAAAGTTCAATTGCTCCTTTGCAGGTGGCTGCACAGTATAGGTATCCATACAGTGAATTATGAGACACATTGTCTAGTTGTAGGTGACTCAATACCATTTGCAACAAACACAAAATACTCCTAACTCATACCCTTGGAAAACTACCTATAAAGGAAAGGCACATGCTCATGCCAAAAAGCAGCTATGTGTTTGGGTGAATCAGGTCTCTTCCAAATTAAGTCAGTGTTAGTGACCAAAATCAGCTGCGTTAAGCTGTCAGAAGTGGTTTGGCAGGGAGTTTTTGTGTTGTGAAGCTCCCATTGTGTGACAACTTATTTGTCAGGCTCAATGTATGCCTTCTTTCTGAACTAAACTTCTGCCTTAACTCAAAGCACTTGCCTTTAAAACTATATTTATTTAAAAGCTGGTTTTTACTCTCCTCCTTACAAAGAGAAATTTGGAAAAGTACACATGAAGTAGTGTATCAATGTGACAAGGGTTATACAAGTCCTCCTTGTGAATAACAACTTTGAGAGCTATAAACTACCTCATTCATCTTAATGATTATTTAATCTTGGAAGCTGACAATAAGTTCTTTGCCTACAGCATGTTGAAAACTGACAGAGAGAGGGCATAGTAATGAGAATTTAATAGCAAAATAAATAATACAGAAGCTACTTCACTGATTGCATTATTATTATCATCCTGCTGAAGTCGATAGGAAAGCTGTGCTCCCAACACCTGCAAGAGGAGCAGGGCTTCCCCCTGAGCACTACACATTTGCAGCAGGAAACACGTGGCCTTGGACAAGCGACCAGCTCCAGCTGAGCCCAGGGTGGTGAGAAGATTGGAAAGGCAGCCTGCACGCCCTTCCCTCCACCAGTGATCTCCTGTACCAGGCATGAACGGAAAACAAATACCACTCCCAGACATTTTACAGCCCCAGTCTCAAGGGCATGACTTATCATTTCACTACAAATCATTGAAATAAAAATAACTGTGAATGGAATCATTATCTCTCTGTCCCAGAGGGCACTGCCAAGCCTCCAGCACCCAGGAGATGAAGAAAGCCTCCTTTCATGGTATCTGCCAACCTATCTTTCCTCTCATTTTGAGCCTCCTAGAGGTGCGTGACGGGCAAAAACCTTTTTGGCCTTCCAAGGCTGCTAACTCGCCTCTACTAATTACCAACCACCCAAGTCCTGCGGAGAGCTCAGCACTAGTGACATGATGTGCAAGCTGCCTGTCAAAGTTTTTTGCACATTAAATTGCCCAAGATCACTAAAGCCAGTTTACTGCAGCACTGCTTCCCTAAGGTTAGTTGGGATTGACCTGCAGGACTGTTCTGCCAATACTTACAATAACACTTAGCAAATACGACGAGAGCCTGGCACTATTACTAGAGAATATATTCTAGATCTCAGTTGATGGACTACAAATCAGTATGATTCCCAGTACCAACCCATGTCAGACTGACTGGTTTTGATTGCCTGCTGAGACTAATACAAAACAACACACACTCATATGTTGTTATATTGTTTTTCAACAACTACCACCCTTCCAAAGATGATGAATGTTTTGCAACACATGTATTGGTCTATTAATTTCTCTCCCTCGTGTTTCCATTTATGTTGAGTCTCATTTGTAGGTTTTGAACCAGAATTTGGTATTGGAAAAAACTATTTTCTGTGACCACAATATTTTCACCAGTTCTGTGGGGTCTCTAAATCAAGTCTTGAGGCTATTGCAGAGTTTGACTTTCTGGCCCCTTTGTCTCCATAATCATCCTCATTTGTATGGATTTGTTCCTGACAATCTGTGAGATAAGTACGAGAAGAAGCCACTTTTATTCACATGGACACACCCCTCTTTAAAAGCCTCTCAGCCTTCAGAGTCTTGAAGAGAGTGACCCATTCCAGCCTCCTTCAACCAGAAGGATGTTGGCATTTGTTGGCAAAATCCAGTGAGGATTAGTCTGACTACCAAACTGCTGCACTAACAAACACTCTCTCTGCCTTACACCATATCTAACATTTTAGTCTAGATTTCAAACTCTCCTTTGAAAAGAAGGGTAAGTCTCAAATACAAACAGCGTGTGTTAAATACATATACCAAGAATATAATGTACTGAGTACATGGCAAAAAATATGCCTGATCACATATGGTGTCTGAAAAGTTAAAAAACAGACATTTACACTTACAAAACAAGAGCTCAATTAGAATAAAGGTTTACTAAACTCGACTTTTTCTAACACAATATAAAATCTAACAATGTTGTCTCTGACATCCAACTTAATTCTGTACTTCATTTTAGCATAGCAGCACAGTGTTCCTGACCTGCCAGCAGTGTGACTCCGCCTGCCTCACCATAACCCATCCCTGACAAGATTGTACAGAGTCAGACAGGCCACCTTCCATTCTCCAGTGTACTTTTAAAAGGCAAACCATCGGGGTCTGCTTAACATGCGGGTCTCCTGCGGCTGCTGGCACTGCTTCCCTACCGTGCATCTGCAACCCTTCCTGTGCCATAAGTTTCTTCACAGCCAGACAATCAAGGTCCCACCCAGACAGAGAGATGCCCACAGCATACTTTAGAAAACTCCTATTTAATTCAGCCCATAATTGTAACACACAAAAGCTGGCACAGGTTAACCCTGCGGTTTGCAGTCCTGCCTGGAGATACCCTCTCAGGAGCGGGTTACAGGACCGAGAAGCCCGATCATGATCCCAGCTGTGCTGAAGGGGCCGGACGGGTCAAGCGGGAGCGTCCGGCCCCACTCGTGTGCGCCCCCGCATAGACACCCTGCGGCGTCCCCGCGCCTCTTCCCGCTGTAGCAGCGGGAGCGACGCCTGGGAATTAGCCTGCAAACGGCAAAATAATCCTGTTTCCTCGAAAACATACACGTATAGGCGAGTGTGTGTGTATATATATATGTGGGCATGTACATGGCTTGCCATCTTCGGGGGCTCGCAGGCGATGCTGGGGGCTGCATGGGTTCGGGGAAACCCCACGACCCCGGTGCAGCACCCCAGAGCGGCGGTGGATGGGAGAAGCACACTCGGCGAGGGGAGGGGGCGGCGGGGCCGCGCCGGCCCCTCGGTCCACGGCAGGAGGAGGAGATACCCCGAGCAGCAGCCCAATGGGAATAGTGGCGCTTCCCCTTCTCCCGTTTCCTCTCTCCACCCCCAGCCCCAGGCCGGGGAGGCGGGAGGCAGCAGCGCTGCAGCCCAGCCACCGGCGGGGCACGGGGCCAGAAGCAGCCCCGCACGGCCCCTTCTCCGCCTCCGCAGAAACACCTGCGGGGGGAAGGATGCCGGGAGGTGGCCGCCCCCCTCCCCGGGAGCGCGGGCTGGCTCCGGAGCCGCCCCAACGAGAAGGA